>JAJJWW010001137.1:0-307314 GCA_023531295.1 Papaver armeniacum | reverse complement strand
TAGTCCCAAAGTTATTGGGCTTTGGGCGCTTTAGTCCTGTCACCTAAAGCCTTATATACGGGGGTCCAAATTTAACAAATCCAGAACGAGTTACTCCTTTTCTTAACGATTCAGTCCAAATCGAAATTCTCCTATGACAAAAATAACCTGGAGAGAGACAGGAAGACAGAAAAACCGAAGGCATCTTCATTTTTCCTTCTTCGTTTCGATGGAGATCTCCTCTTATCATCTCCATCTCTCTAATCAGAAGGAAAGGTTTTCATCTTATTTTTACTTTTATATCTTCTCTTCTTCATCTCCATGTAGATCTGAGATCGTTTCAAAACTCAATTTAGGGTTTCATTTTCATTTTTTTTTTTTGATATTGTAGATGCGGAAAGGAGAGACCCTAGCAATGATAAAAACCGGATGGAATTTTCGGTAACTACGAAGAAACAATCAAGGAGAATAGGAGATGATTCTTGAATTTAATTTCAATATTCTCCGTGAGATGATAGTTCGAGTGGTAATAAAAACTTCAACACTTGTATTTAACTCCTTGATTTCAATAACTATCTCAATTTAAGTCCCGCTTGTGATGAGTACTTTTACTTACTAATAACTAGGTTTTTTATTGATTTGTTTTTGAGGCTTTTATATTGATTAACTTTTGGTTTTGATATATATATGAAGATCGATTGGAATTCATTTTTATAGGTTCGATTTATCTTTTGTAGATACGATATCTTACGAGTTCGTGTTAGTTGTTGCTTTTTGAAAATACTCCACATGGTAGTATTTCTAAAGAATCTATCTATGTTATTGGTGATTATTTTGGTTTTGGTCTCAACTATTCACAATTTTTATTGAGATAATGATAAGTGTTTGTTCATTTGCTGCATCTTGTTGGCTTTTGAAGAAACTAAATCAAAATTTTTAAAAATTAAACATTTATTTGTGATTTTATTGATTGATGTGTTTTATTAGGATAAAGCAGAGCCTCCAAACCAATAGTTCACTTGTGTACTACTAAATCACCCTTGGTTAAGGATGATGAGACATTGGGTAGAGGCGAAGTAAAAACAACAGGTGATATTTTTTCCCAAATATTTTCCAAGCTGCTATAGAAGAACTTAGAATTTTCACAAAGAAATGGTAGACAAATCCTCTAGAAAGTGGAGTGAACCATCAAAACTTTTCATCTCTTAAACCGGACGTCAAATAGGTTTTGTCGTTAATCTCATTAGAGCTAGGGTCCATTTAGTAAATATATGGTATTTCCTAAGGAAACCACATGACCTGCAACTAAATCATTTATGTCTTTCGTCACCGGTAATGCTTATTTTTTTCTTGTTTTTGTGCAGGTAGTTGTTGGTGACGAAATGATTGAATACTTTAATGTATACGGATGATATATATTATCGCACCATTTTGACGAGTCTATTTGAAAAATTATTATGCAGGTATGTGAATTGTTTAATCAAGGAATTGAATATCGGTTTACACCTATAATTGAGCTAGTTGTATAGAAGAGTTGTTCCACTAGCCGTAATTCTTGAGCAGATAAGTTTACTTAAATCCATAGTGTTCAATTACTTGGCTATTAGTTTGCATAATGTGAATGGTACATCTCTGATATATATTCGAACATCGTTGTAGGGTTAGATTCTTTCGCTATTTAACTATTGTCCACTTATTGCTTCCCGAGGTGAGGAGTTCCACTTATTGCTTACAGGGTGATGAGTTCCACTTATTGTTAGGAATCATATTTATTTTATTCTTATTAAATACTATAATTGGAACCTTAGAAATTTGCGAACACACCTGAAAGATAATAATGCGCTTTCAGTTTTTTTTTTTGACTCATGAAAATCATTTGTGCTTATGTCTAAGCCTGTTGTTCTCTTTTGAAATATGTCATGATTTTGGATCTTATAAGGAGTTTAGGCACACGGTGAATTCTACTCGTGAAGAGGTAGTTTTTTTACATTTTGTTATTGAATTGTTAATGTGCACATAGTTGTACACATGTTAATTCTTAATGTGTACATAATTGTACACATGTTGATCGTTAAGGTGCACATAGTTGTACACCTGTTAATCGGTAAGGTGGACATAATTGTACACCTCTTTTGATGTGAATTGTACATAATTGTACACATGTTAATTTCATAGACAATGATCTACAAATATAAGACCCCCAATATGCCTTTTTAGTTTTTTTTTTATGTATACGTTTTAGGACCTACAAATAAAAAAATGCACTTGTACTTTCCTTGTAGAGACTTGAACTACACTCTTCTTATAGTTGCATCTGGACATAATGAGCCCCTATATAATCCTAAAGAATGATTCTAGAAAGAAGTGAATTTATAGTTTACACTATAGAGTTGTGGCTTGATTCGTGCACGTGGGAGAATTTCACCTTGCTTCCAAAGCCTATTTATATGGATTTTCATGAAGAAACTTCTTATTTTTTGTCTTGATTTTTAATGTGTACATAATTGTACACATGTTGATTTTTCGTGTGTACATAATTGTACACATGTTGATTTTCGTGTGTACATAGTTGTACTCCTTATAATCATTCCATCCTATTTTCATTATGATTAAACATTTTATTATGCCGGTTAGATGTATCCTAAATGCAGATTTGGTCGGGTGGCTATTACGTACATATCTCATAATGTTTAGTTGTTGTAATTGTTAAGTGAACAATGCTTAATAATTTTTGGGGTGTGTACATATTGTTGCGCAGTGTAAATCTCATGCAATAGGTTTGTTCATAGGTCTTTGTAGGGGTGTACATATTGATGCACTAGTCTATTTTTAATGAAAAATAGGTATCGTGTGGATATGAATAATTGACTTTATAAATGTTTTGGGGTGTACATATTGGTGCACCTCGTAATTCTAATTTCCATTGAAAAGTAGGTTTGTGTCAGATTAATCGATTTTATGCATTTTTAGGGTGTAAATATTGGTGCAATTATAAAATACAAGTTTGATGTGTCCAAATATGTGTGTTGAGTGAAGGTCTCACGTAAAATCTGTTTTCAACTATTTTTATGTTGAATTGTTAATGTGTACATAGTTGTACACATGTTGATTCTTAATGTGTACATAATTGTACACCTATTGATCGTTATTGTGCATAAAATTTCACACATGTTGATTTTAATGTGCACATAGTTATATACATGTATTGAGATATAGTATGTATGAGATTTCATTTTAAAATATTAACTTCATTTCTATATACAATTCACAGGGAGCAAGTTGAGAATTAACGGGGCGAGATTGGGGAACAAGGTCATTGGATACAATGAACGGAGAAGCAAATACTAGTAAGTTCTTTAACATATGGGTTACTAGCTCCTTACATTTGAGTAGAATCCGACTTTCGGCTCTTTAGATATTGAATTGGTAATATGTACATAGTTGTACACATGTTGATTCTAAATGTTTACATGATTGTACACATGTTGTCTTTAATGTGAACATTTGTACACCTATTAGTTGACGTGCACATAGTTGTACACTGTTGATCATTAATGTGCACATAGTGGTACACTGTTATTTGACGTGTCTGATTTGTACACCTATAAATTGTTAATGTACCCATAGTTATACACATCTTGATGGTTAATATGCACATAATTGCACACTGGTGATCATTAATGTACACATAATTATACACTGTTGATTTCTAATGAGTGCATGTATCGATTTTTGGATTCGATATTTTGTTTTGTGAATCTAAATTTTTCATTGGCTGCTCTACATTTAACATGATTTTTTCATCACATTGGTTGGTATTGGTGTTTATCGTCTTGTTTTCTTTGAAATGTTACCTCCAAAGCTTGCATTCATATCCAAGAAGGTGGTTTTAAGGGAGGAAAAAGTGATGCAAATAAAAATGTTGTTGATGCAAGGAAGGATTGTGCGAAGTTTCTCTTACCAGGTGAACGAGATTGAACGATTTAGATATGGCACATGTGTTTGTTATGTCCTCTCATCTAAATGGGTTCCCACAAGCAATTCATAGAGTAGTAACTAAGGTGTACATAATTTATACGCATGTTGATTCTTAATGTGTACATAATTGTACACCTATTGTATGTGTTTCTCTCTGTTTATATGTGCTTGTTACTTGTTTTATATGTACTTAGTTTTTGTTTGATTGTAGCTGTATTGTTGATAACTTGTGATTATATTCTCTTTGTTTCAGGATCCTTTTGTCAATGGAGAAAAGTCCTAGCCATTAATTTGAATATGGCGCCAAAGTTTTACCACCTCGATTTGGAGTTCCGGAGAACTTGGCTCATGTCGAAACTACATGAAGGTTTGCAAAAGCTTATTACACATACTTAATGCCCATCATTAGTTTTGCTTGCATAAAACTACTTGAAGAATTGCTAAAAGCTTGTTGTTCTTAAATACACATAACATATGCCCATCATCCGTTTTGTTTGTATATCGAAGAATTGTCTTTTATCACTTAGCAGTTTAGAAACTGGTGCTACAGTGATTTTTAGCTTACGAGTCACCAATATCTAGCTCCCACTGTATAACTATTTTATTGTTTTATTAGATTCCTTGTCGGTTAAAAATTTCATGAAACAATAGTTTGATCTACTGTCTTTGACCAATTTTTCCTCTTCGTCATTGTATGTATAGATGAACAAGTACAAATACATTATTTCCTTGTCTTGCGTATCAACAAGATGCTTTCATGTCTTGGGTGTGGGCTTCAAACCGGTATGAGAGGAGCGTTCGGTAAACCCTTGGGAATGGATCACCTAGCTAACTTGTTATTGTATGAGATACCAAACAGGTCTACTTTTGCTATGTTGGTGTACAAACTAGTGCACCTTGTTTTGTCTTTTGATTTTTTGGATTTTTGTATACATGTACATGTTTGTACGCCAATGTAAACTAAGATTTTTTAAAAATGAGAATTATATAGTCATATGGGTACTCTTTTTGTAGCTCTCGAAAAGAGCTTTCCGAATATATAAAGTTTGTGAATTTTGGACAAACGGTTCGAAAGATAAATTGTTTTTAATTCTTTTTTATATTATTTAAAATTCTTGACATCATTGTGAGTCACTTTGGACTAAACTGTAAATATTTGGACTAAGTTGTAAATCAGGAAGGTTATTTGTGTACTTTCAATGAAAAAGGACTAATTTGTACCTAGTTGAATGGGTCAGGACTAACTAGTATATTTGGAAGGGGTTTTGGACTAAACCGTATTTTTCCCCTCCACTTTTACCTAAAACTCAACTCTTAGCATCCATGTGATCCCTTAGCATCCACTCATTCATACAAGTGGCTATTAGTAGTTCCGTATCGATCCACTTAACCAAATTGAGTCATGCAACAGAGAACAAATTATTTATCGACCTCTCAATATGATTAAAAAAAAAAAACTCTATAAATAGGCGGGCTAATATGAGGAAATACGGCATCCAATTATCTCAACATGGTGAATTATAAGCTCATTGCGGAATTGGAAGTAGCAGCCTCGGCAGACGATGTATGGGATGTACTTGGCGCTAAAAACGCCCCAGAATTCTTTAAGAATTCACTTCCAGGTGTGTTTGAAAAGCTAGAGGTTCTTGAAGGTGATGGTGGTGTTGGTACCTTTCTTCTGATTAAGTATCCTGACGGTAATAATGATACAACATACATACCTCATTGGAAAGTTACAAATCTTCTTCTATTTTCTTTTCCAAATTTCTAATAGCCTCTACTATATATGTGTAAAATGAATATCAGGATTCTCAAACGAGGAAAAGTTTGTGACAGTCGATCATCACAGGCGCCTTAAAGAGATATTACAGACTGAAGGAGGATATCTAGGAATGGGTGTTACATATTACATGGAAGCTTTCAAAGTCATAGAATGTGCTAACTCATGTATCATACAATCCATAGTCGAGTATAAAGCCTCTGAAGAAGTTGCCGCTAAAGTTTGTAATCTCATTAGTGTTGAGGGTCTTCTTAAGATGGCCAAAATTGTGGCAAAACATGTTCTTAATAAGGAGAAAGCTCCGTCTACTGCTGCTGCCTAAAATTATATTTGCAGTCTATTCAGGGGCGCATGCATGTATGCTTTTAATTTCTAGAAAGCTGGAAGTATATCTCCATATTTCCCTTGTTGTTATTTAAATTTAAATTTCAGTTGGTATGCATGTATTTGGTTTTGGGAAAAGTCATATGACCAAAACCCGTAAAGTGTGGGAGTAATGTACTTGTAAAATGTAGGCCTAGGTGAAAAAGACATAATAAATATTAGTCATATATACCCTTTATTTTAAATTTTATTCTTTATCTTATCATTTTCTCTCTCATAATTATTTTTTCCCTTTCTAATTAAAAAATTAATGGCGAGAAACGTCTTAACTTCCAAAATATAAGTCGGATTTGAATAAAATTTATATTTTTGGAAAGGGCTCGAAAATCTCTACAAAACAAGATCCATTATTGATATGAAATTAAACCGACCGATAATACATTATGCACCCAGGTGCAACCTGGCCAAAATTTATTTCCTATAAAAATTGCATTAATGCACCCAGGTGCAACTTGGCCCAGATTTATTTCCTATAATTATATGCATTATGCACCCAGGTACAACCTGACCAAAAATTAATTTCTATAAGAATATGCTTTATGCACCCAGGTGCATCTTGTGTACTTCATGGATAAATCTAGGGTTTATCCTACTAATCACCCGTAACACAACAAAAATCACTAGTTCATGATCTCAAAACAATAAATCCAGCACCGTTACAATTATATTCACTGTTAAAACATTAACCAAAAATAAAAATAGGTGGAACAACAAAAAAAATTCAAAAAAAATACATTATGCACTCGGGTGCATATAGACTAAAACTTATTTTTCTGTCAAAATATACATTATGTACTCAGGTGCATCCTGTATCTTTCGTGGTTAAATCTAGGTTTAACATAGGGATCACCTACAACTTATCATCCACAAACTAAAATTTTTAATCCAAGATCTCAAGCAATCAAATTCACCACCATTACCAAACTAATGTGAGCAACCTTTATGTTTCTTTTTTTTGACCCAAACACACCCAAAGGACGACTCTTTGATTGTTGATTTCCATCGATGCCTGTAACTGCTAGTCTGCTTCTTGAGATATCCGAGACTCTGGTTTCAATGCTAGTCTGCTTTTTTTTGTGAGCAGCCTCACGCAGTAGCAGTTGTTGGTTAGATTTTTCCTCATCTCGTGCGGTAACAAATGGTCCTTCAGCTTCTTACCATGCAACTTTGTCTCCGTGAATTTGACCTCCTTAGCCATATTTGATTCACCCGTCTCATTATGATCCATAACAAGGAACCCCATTTCTAAATTAATTAAATCCATTAACGATCCCTATCTAAATTGAATCCATTCTAGCAATCTTACGGACTTTGATTCCACCTCCCAAATTCATTTCTCAATCGCTAATTCAAGAGCAAGAACAGCTCCCTTGTCGACATAAATCGTCCCATAAATCTGCTGATGTTGTTCTATCCAACCCTAGAATTGAACATTATTGTTTTGAATCAAACTTGTCCCTAAGAAAATTAATCAATCAATCATTTACTTCAACTTTTGCTCCAATGAAGAGTTTTCTTTATCTTGGTTCGGAATCATTTCTTCTCCGTTTCTTCACCATCGTATCCATTTAAAGGGGGTGTGCATAAGGAGAGAGTAGCAATAAAAGAACAAAAAGATAAAGAAAGCGTAGAGAGGGTACGCTAGTCAGTTACAATTATTAAAAAAAATAAATTTGGGTCAAATAACCATTTTAGGATATTTAAACAGTATTTTTAGGTTTTGGGATAATAGAACAAATGCTCATATTTTACTTGTCTTATAGACGTTTCGGGATGTCTTGAGGTGCAAGCAACCAGCAAGTTACCCTCGTAAAGGGTGATAGGTCGTTGCGATACTCTTATAAAAATGAACACAAACTCTAGGTTTACCGAAAAATAGATCCCGGAGGATCTAACCGATAGACACAAACACCATGGCCAACATTACACCTTTATAATCCCTTCCTTAAAAAAGGGAAGTACTTCTAAACGAAAACGAACACTCAAATATTCAAAGACCAGACTATTAATCAAGTGTCGTTCCTATGGGAAACCATTGTTTTACTGTGTAATCTTGTTGCATAAAAATGCAGGGAAAATAATGAAGAAATGATTACTAAACCTATGCATTTTGTAAATCTCAATACTGTTTTAACAGTACATTATTAAGTGATCGACACCATTTTAAAATATGCATGAGTGGATAAGTTGACATCTACCATGTCATAATTAACTTATATCTGTCAATGTTATCAGTTCATTACAGGATTCACTAGCTGACTTGATCCTATGATCTAGAATGTGCCTTGACTGCACAATATCTTGGAAGTGACTTATCTTCAAGTATTGTTACTGACTTGGTCTAGAATCCACTAAATATTCTAACAAACATTATCCCCATATATGAGGGGATGGAGTACAAGGATTGTTACTGACTTCATAATGACTTGATTTTGTCTTATTGGGTATACCCAATTAGTTTGGGTATACCCAATCAAGCCAGGAACATTATCCCCAGGGGATGGAGTACAAGGATAAATCGATAACTCTTCCCAAAACTACCAAACTGCATCCTTCCTCCAACCAAAAGTACAACGAAAAGGACAAAGAGCTACACAAAGAATGTGCATTAATTTACATAGGGGTCCCCAGCCTTATGCGTCGTCTATGCATTACATGCAACTCACATTGGAATGGCCAGCTGCCAGGAGAGTCGGATAGATTATGTAAGGAGCAAGCAAAACGAAGTAGCATACGACAATGCAACCAAAACAAAACTTAAAAACAGACAACGGACGTAGGTTGCAAAAAGCATCTTTTGCAGCTTGAATCTAAGCCCACAAAATCAAAAAATATGGAGCGAGGCATTGGAATTAGTCTTTTACTGTGTAATATGTCCACACGATTTCTTATGATAAAGATCGAAAATGTGTTACACGAGCATAGGGGACCTCTTCGGTGTGAATTCTTTTGATTTTTTGTCTTTTGTTCTTCCTATCACAAGGCAGGGGACCGGAGATGATTTGGTCATGAACAAGATATATGGTACGTGGATGGACTGTAACTTACAGACCCGTACGTCATTTTCCCAGCACCACATCAACAAAGAGAAAAACGGTACGATGAGACAAAGGAAGGAAACTAGCATTCTGCCTCCTCTAAGGTCGGCCAAACACATACAAGCTACCATCCCTGGAAACAAATAGGTCCGTCGTCCCCCCACCACACCAGTACCCTATCGTCTACAGTTATTTCAATATAAGGCTGAAAGGGAAAAGAAGTCCCCAACCTACAAAGCGTAGGACTGACCACTGGTCCACAACCTTCCCTTCTAGCTAAGAAATTACAGCTTAAGTTGATACTCCCTCCGTTCATTATTACTCGATGTTTTAAGTTTTTTTTATGTTCCAAAATAGACGAGTGTTTAGATATTTTTCCCAAGTTCTCAATAATTTGCCCTTGCTTTGGAATCATACCATACCATTAATTTTCATTGAAATCAGTAAATGGATAATTAATCTAATTTTTAAATCGGAAAATGGGTCATTTGTCCAAATATTTTTAAAACATGGTTCAAATGGATGAGTAAAAATTAGTATGGGTGAAATGGACACCAAAAAAATAGCAAGAATGAAACTGGATTCATCCTGGTTTAAACTTAAAAAATAGCGAGGATGAAATCAGATGCATCCGATGTAAATTAAAAATAAGAAAATGTATTTGAAAATGGGTAGGATGAAACTGTTTTACATCCCGCCTATTTTTACATTAATCGTCCATTAAAACAGTATCAAATTTTACATATTTTTTTCACCCAGGAATTGTTGATTTTGGTCTTTTTAACCAATTTTGTGTTTTTAAATCCACTCCATGAAGGATAAATACATCCCAAATAAATTATAATGAGATTCGTAATTTACACTAAATATAAAAACTAAAAACTAGGTGCTTTAAATTTTTAGAAAGCTATTAATATGGGTAGATTTGGAAAAAAATTATTTTCTATGTTATTTCTTAATCTGCGTGAAAAACTCTACAACATCAAGTAAAATGGAACGGAGGGAGTATCTAAAGACTTAAAGGCCTAGACAAATAAAGCTTCCACGTTGAACGGTGAGGAAACCCTCAATTCTTATTGGTCGAAACAAGTTTTTTTTTGAGTTTTGTGAAACGATCGTTCTGGTGAGGACACTTGACAACGTGTGGTTGGTTTAATTATTTTTTTTTTTAATTTATGAAAGTGCAAATTCAATTCGGAAATCGTTAACCTACCATATTAGGACTCCTTTTTCCAAGTTAATATGGAATTGGTTCTAATCTTTGGCCTAGCACTACGTAGTTTCCCAACGAATATTGTTGTCGGTTTTTATATCTCTCTTCGTTTTGTTATCTTTTCTTGTTGTCGGTTTTCATGTTTTCTCTTCGTTTTGTCACCCTTTGTTTTTTGTGGTCTTAAGAAGATTGAGAAAGATGGATATTCGTGGAAATCCATGGTATAAACGTTAATACACAGGTATAAACGTGTAGTGTCTTCACAGGTCTTCTCTGCACAAGCATCTCAAGGTGGATTTTTTTTTTTCTGTGCTCGGCAAAGATATGTTAGATTAAAAGAATGATTATATTTTTTGCTCCACAAAGAAATGAATTAGATCAGGGTGGATTATATTTGGTTAGTAGGGTTTTTTTCAGCACATAGTTTTTTTTTCACTATATTAGTGCTTGACACTTTATACAGTATGCCGCTATTATGGCTTGCGTTGCACTATTATGGATTTGCATTGCGCCATTACAGCGGGGTACTGACTTGGCCTGCAATACTGTAACGCGCAATCATTACGCTCACTTGCTCAGTTTTTTTCTATTTGGGCTAAAACAGTGTTGCTGCAAGTTCTAGAATGAACTGGTGTGTGAAATATGTGAAAACAATCTACAAAAAATAAATAATATATCGTTCTTATCGTCATGAGCAATTAATGCACTGGATTATTATCAATTTTGCGCGGACGGGTTCATAGATCAGCTATAACAAGTTAACAACTGATCAGTGTTGATCGATTTTGTTTCTCGGACAAGTGTTACAGTTTATGGGATTTAGCAAAGGTGTTACAATTTAGCTCTTTGTTTTTGGCTTTCATAGCTTCTCAGTAACTTAGAATGGCTTTACTAGCTTATTATAGTAGTGTTTATGGGTAAAAATCGTTTCTGCCGATTTCGGTAAATTCGGTAGGTGAGTGAGAAACTGGTTCAAACCCTAAACAAATGTCTTCTGCGTGAGCACTTTATAGATTCGGGAGATCAATGCTGCACAAGTACGGCCTAAACCAAGAAATGGTCGTTCCGGACTTGCTTCGGTCACAAAGTGGAGGAGAAAGGTTGATTTGGGGAGGGAAGCAAAGCAAGGTGTTGAGATCAGAATAGTTTTGGGAGAGTAGTATCTCGACTTGTATCAGAAAGTGAAAGCTTAGGAAGCTTGCAAGAGATGAAAGCTTTTTGGAGAGCTTGCAAAGTTGCCTTTTTCCGAGAGTGTAGTATTTTCTCCGACCGAGACTTGTTGTCCGGTGGAAATAGGTAAGACCTATTTATACAAGTCGATATTTGAAACGTACCCTGACCTCATGAAGGAAGAGAGTAAAGGGTGAAATAATGGGAGGAGGTGGTAACCGCATGGCGTTAATGGGTGAAAACGTTTTCACCATTATTTCCTCTTTTATTTGACCGCTTTATTCCTTTTCACGCTTTCTTAATGTGAGCGTAGTGTCACCGCATCTATGAACGCCAAACCAAAACCCTAGAAAGCATCCTCCGGTTTGTGTTGATGTCTCGAGTGTTGGTTGCATCTTGCGTGCAAGTGGTGCTGCTAGGGACGCATGTGGCATGTGCCAATGGCATGTGCGGAATGCCTTCGTTGCGAGTTGCACCTCGGCGTAAGTGGTAATGCCAGAGCTGCTAGTGGCGTGTGTGGCATGTGCCAACGGCATGTGCGGAATGCCTTGGTGGTAGGTTGCACGGTTTGCAAGTTAGGCTACCAGCGTGTGTGTTTGGCATGTGCCAATGGCATGTGCGGAATGCCTTGGTGGTAGGTTGCACGGTTTGCAAGTTAGGCTACCAGCGTGTGTGTTTGGCATGTGCCAATGGCATGTGCGGAATGCCTTGGTGGTAGGTTGCATGGTTTGCAAGTTAGGCTACCAGCGTGTGTGTTTGGCATGTGCCAATGGCATGTGCGGCCATGTTGACCTAGTTGCAAGTCTTGCAAGCCTAGGGCGCTATGTTTGGCGTGGGCCAAAGGCATAGCGGCTTGGAAGTATGGCTTGCGACACGTGTTGGCATGTGCCAATGGCACGTGCGGCCATGTTGACCTAGTTGCAAGTCTTGCAAGCCTAGGGCGCTATGTTTGGCGTGGGCCAAAGGCTTAGCGGCTTGGAAGTATGGCTTGCGACACGTGTTGTCATGTGCCAATGGCACGTGCGGCCATGTTGACCTAGTTGAAAGTCTTGCAAACCTAGGGCGCTATGTTGGGCGTGAGCCAAAGGCATAAGCGGCTTAGAAATATAACTTGCGACACGTGTTGGCATGTGCCAATGGCACGTGCGGCCATGTTGACCTAGTTGCAAGTCTTGCAAGCCTAGGGCGCTATGTTGGCGTGAGCCAAAGGCATAGCGGCTTGGAAGTATGGCTTGCGACACGTGTTGGCATGTGCCAATGGCACGTGCGGCCATGTTGACCTAGTTGCAAGTCTTTAAACCTGGGCGCTATGTTGGCGTGGGCCAAAGGCATAGCGGCTTGGAAGTATGGCTTGCGACACGTGTTTGCATGTGCCAATGGCACGTGCGGCCATATTGACCTAGTTGCAAGTCTTGCAAACCTAGGGCGCTATGTTGGGCGTGGGCCAAGGCATAGCGGCTTGGAGATTTGGCATTGTTGCCATGGTGCGCAGATATACGGCTTGGTTTGGCATTGTGCCGCGGTGCGCGATATGCGGCTTGGTTTAGCATTGTTTGCCATGGTGCGCAGATGTATGCGGCTTGGTTTGGCATTGTCGCCATGGTG
Organism: Papaver armeniacum; assembly: GCA_023531295.1. Taxonomy (NCBI): domain Eukaryota; kingdom Viridiplantae; phylum Streptophyta; class Magnoliopsida; order Ranunculales; family Papaveraceae; genus Papaver; species Papaver armeniacum. Next base: position 294,167 of record JAJJWW010001137.1, on the reverse strand, counting down.
CGCAGATGTGCGGCTTGGTTTGGCATTCTTCTGCATGATGTCGCGCGATATCACGGCTTAGTTTGGCATTCTTTGCCGCGGTGCGCATATGCGGCTTGGTTTGGCATTGCTTCGCCATGGTGCGCAGTATGCGGCTCGGTTTTAGCATTGCTGCCATGGTGCGCGATATGCGGCTCGGTTTGGCATTGTTGCCATGGTGCGCAAGCAGTGTGCGGCTTGGTTTGGCATTGTTGCCATGGTGCGCGATGTGCGACTTGGTTTTGGAATTAGGGTTAAATGTCGAAAACCCTAATCTGGTATTTTGAAAAATACCCCCATTAATTGTTTACACTGAGTTAAATGCTCTTAGTTAATGTGTTGCGGGTAACACTAGGTCATGGGGTTTTACGACTTTACCCCTTGTTTAAAACCACCATCAACATTAAGTCCCCCCGCTTAGCTCGGAACAGGGGCTTTGTTGCGAGGTAAGCATAAGATGGTGACAGGACTATCAACAAAGAAACCGTAAAGAGAATTGAGGGGCTTGTCTCGACCTTTTATAAATAGGATTTGGAATCCTTGCCTCGGGGAGTTTTGCACAAATCGGGAGGTCAGGCACAATTGGTGGGGCTAGTGCAGCTTGGCGACGTTGGAAAGTTGGCGTGAGTTGGGAACCGATTGTGCTAGCTGGTGGGACCGGCGCAAGGTGTGGAAGCTTTGCGTGCTTGCAGGCGTGACTTGGGCGGTCATTGGGAAGTCGGTGCAATTGGTGGGGCCGATGCAGCTTGGGCGACATTGGGAAGTTGGGCGAGTTGGGAAACTGAGCGTGCTAGCTGGGTGGGACCGGCGCAAGGTAGGGAATTTGAGCATGCTTCTTTGGCGGGACCGGAATGCAACTTTGGGCGTTCTTGTGAGCCATGATTTTTGGTAAAGGAAATCCTTCCCCTATTTCGAATCTTCACGCCTATATATATAAAAATCCCTTTCTCTCATCTTGCACCTTATTCCTTTCATCCTTTCCTACTAGTGGCGAGTCACAAAGAAAAACCAGCTTCCCAGGTATGTCTTCCAAGTACTTCTCTTGTTTCCTTTTTATGTAGGTGTAAACCCCAAGAGTGGGCATTTATATATTGCGCATATAATTTCTTGGCGTGTCTCTTGTAGAAAATATTGTATGTATGCGCCAAGAGAAATATTGCATATATTATTCGAACCCGTAGGAAAGTGCTCCATAAATAATTTTGAACCCGAAGAAGGATATTGCAGCATTTACTTGAACTCCGTATAAAATACTGGGTGTATAATTCTCGAACCACTGAAGAAAATACTGCGTGTGCGATTCGAACCCTAGAGAATACTGGTATATGAATCCCGAAGAAGAATACTGTATATGTGCTTCATATGACTTCGAACCCGTAGGAAATATCGCATATATGAATTTTCGATCCTGAAAGAAATCTCACGTGCAATTTTTTGAACCCTGCAGAAAATGCTCCATATATAATTTTGAACCCAAGAATGATACCGCAGACGCACTTGAACCGTATAAAATCTCTGCGTATAATTCGAACCACCTGAAGAAAATACTATGCGTGTGCGGTTTCGAACCCAGAGAATACTGTATATGAATCCCGAAGAAGAATACTGTATATGTGCTTCATATGACTTCGAACCCGTAGGAAATATCGCATATATGAATTTTCGGTCCTGAAAGAAATACTGAGCGTGCAATTTTTGAACCCGTAGAGAATGCTCCATATATAATTCTGAACCCGAAGAATGATACTGCGTGTGCAGTTTTGAGCCAGTAAAGAATACGCCCTTTTTTTTTTTTTTTTTTTTTTTCAGGTTTTCCTTTGTTGGGCGCGGTTATGTGTCAGGGAGATAATTTTGTCTTTCTCCGTGTGCATATATCTTGTTACTAAGTTGTTATGAAGAAATCCGGTAAGATGTTACCTGAACAGAATTTCGCCTCATCGAAAGATGTCCATAGTTCCAAACCGAACACGGATGATGAATTCTTCGTCAAAAAAAAACTTGCCTCTGCTCGGAAGAATCACCCAGGTTTCGTGCCAATTTTGTTAACCGGTGGTGAAGATGAAAAGAAGACACGTTCGGTTCGCCCAGAGAACACCATATGGTTCTGTCTTCATAAAGGGGTATATTCCTCTTCCAATATTGATTTCAGGATGTGCCAAAGCCCATTGCGTTCTTTTGATAGATGGGTTGAGTTCATGGTGCTTTTTCAAGGGAGAGGATGGTCTGGAAGGGCGCAAGATGTTAGCGCTGGAAGGATGCAAATTGTTAGCACAGAAAGTGTGATACATGGCTAGCATGCGCGTGCGGCATGTGTGCTCGGCATGTGCGTCCTGCAAGCGTGTATGCGGTAAGCACGCCTAGTAAGCGCGTCGGCAAGCACGTGCCGCAAGCGCTTCTTTTCTTTCTTCTTCTGTTTCTTCTTTTGAAAACGTCTAACTCAAGTTCGCGGGGAATCCGGTTCGGAGGATGATTAAGGGGTAGAGCCACACGAAAACTTGCCTTTGGTGACCACCGCTGGTGACTTGGAGATGGGCGTTAGCCAATTGCCGGGCACAAATGTGGCTCAAACGGCGGATGATTCTCTGATGGTTGCTGCCGTAGACAGGAAGAAGACCCTTTGCGAGTCGTGAGGCCAGCGCAGCGCCTTTTTGATCCTCCGTACTTGGTTCCTTATCCAGGTCATGTGCTGGTTGGCGGCTTCAGCGTGCCGGCTAAGCACGAGGCATTGTACACCAGAATCTGGGAGAAGTACAGACATATAGCCACAACCAAGAAAGTCACTAGTCGATTTGCACTGGTTAAGTGTGGAAGAGGCTTTATCTTCCATCGAGGATATGCGTGAGGTGACTGGTCACACCGTTTTCAAGACGTTATTGCCGACTGGGAGCACCATCGCGACGTGTGCGTAGAAAAGAGTTCAACACTTCGTGGTTTGTCGAAGGCCTTGTTGAGATCCAAAAGTTGAAAGATGCAGCAATCGAAAGCCTTTCCGCCGAGGAGATTGCACGACAGGAGGTGGAACTCGAAAAGCTTTCCAAGATGTTGACTATAAAGAGAGCGGCTCTTGAAGATGCAAAGTTGACTTTCTCCAAGAAGAGCAGACTTCTGTTGGACGATTTTCCTTGAACGTTTCTCTGTTGATCTTTCATTTAGGTTCTTCTTTTTTTTGTTTTGAAAGACATATTGGATGTCTGGTTCAAAGCTTGACCTTTGATAGACAGCTGGTAGCTTTTTTGGGTGTTGGATTATTTCTGGGATGAATGGTTTTGATAATATGACTCTGATTATGTTTTTGGAAAGGAATATTGCTTCTATGAGAGTGTGTGCTAGCAATTGGCACAAGACTCAGCAGTATGACGGTTTTAATAGGAACCTAAAAATAGATCGTATATCTTGTGCAGTCTAAATTTACTCACTTCATAGGTTTTGTGAACACGCCCTCTCCGTGTAAAAGGCGGCTTTGGTAGCATCGCCATTATTAGTCCCCGATTCTTTGTAGCGTCTTCAGCCGAGTCTCCAGTTTTCTCGGGTGTAGTTTTAACAACCGATAACCGGGTTGTCTCGAGTTGATTAGGACTGAGTCGCAAGTCCCCAATCGCTGGTAGCATCTTCAACGAGTCCCCGGTTTTCGGTGTAGTTTTAAAACTGGTAATCAGAGGCGTCCTAGCAGTTGAGTCGGATCGAGCGGTAGCATCTTCGGCAAGTCCCAAGTCCCCAGTTTTCTCGTGTAGTTTTACAACTAGTAAGCGGGTTGTCCTGGTAGTTGCGTCGGATTGAGTCGCCTTCCCCCACCATCTTGACATCTGGGTCGAAGAACGAGATCGACAGTCTGACATTGTAGCCGATAGATCAATCCTCCCGCTGTGGTCGCCAATTGTTTATGGGTAAAAATCGTTTCCGATTTCGGTAAATTCGGTAGGTGAGTGAGAAAACTGGTTCAAACCCTAAACAAATGTGCTGCACGTGAGCACTTTATAGATTCGAGAGATCAATGTACAAGTCCGGCCTAAACCAAGAAATGGCCGTTCCATACTTGCTTCGGTCACAAAGTGGAGGAGAAGGGTTGATTTGGGGAGGGAAGCAAAGAAAGGTGTTGAGACCCCGAATAGTTCTGGGAGAGTAGTATCTCGACTTGTATCAGAAAATTGAAAGCTTAGGAAGCTTGCAAGAGATGAAAGCTTTTGGGAGAGCTGCAAAGTTGCCTTTTCTGGAGAGTGTAGTATTTTTCTCTGACCGAGACTTGTTGTTGGTGGAAATAGGTAAGACCTATTTATACAAGTCGAGATTTGAAACGTACCTGACCTCATGAAGGAAGAGAGTAAAGGGTGAAGTAATGGGAGGAGGTGGTAACCGCATGGCGTTAATGGGTGAAACGTTTTCACCATTATTTCCTCTTTTATTTGACCGCTTTATTCCTTTTCATGCTTTCTTAATGCGGAGCGTAGTGTACGCCGCATGCTTGTGACCCGCCAAACCAAAACCCTGGAAGCATCCCCGGTTTGTGTTGATGTCTCGAGTGTTGGTTGCATCTTGCGTGCAAGTGGTGCTGCTAGGGACGCATGTGGCATGTGCCAATAGCATGTGCGAGAATGCCTTCGACATGCGAGTTGCACCTCGGCGTAAGTGGTAATGCCGAGCTTAGTGGCGTGTGGCATGTGCCAACGGCATGTGCGGAATGCCTTGGTGGTAGGTTGCACGGTTTGCAAGTTAGGCTACCAGCGTGTGTGTTTGGCATGTGCCAATGGCATGTCGGAATGCCTTGGTGGTAGGTTGCACGGTTTGCAAGTTAGGCTACCGGCGTGTGTGTTTGGCATGTGCCAATGGCATATGCGGAATGCCTTGGTGAAGTGGTTGCACGGTTTGCAAGTTAGGCTACCAGCGTATGTGTTTGGCATGTGCCAATGGCATGTGCGGAATGCCTTGGTGGTAGGTTGCACGGTTTGCAAGTTAGGCTACCGGCGTGTGTGTTTGCATGTGCCAATGGCATGTGCGGCCATGTTGACCCTAGTTGCAAGTTTTGCAAGCCTAGGCGCTATGTTTGGCGTGGGCCAAAGGCATAGCGGCTTGAAGTATGGCTTGCGACACGTGTTGGCATGTGCCAATGGCACGTGCGGCCATGTTGACCTAGTTGCAAGTCTTGTAAGCCTAGGCGCTATGTTTGGCGTGGGCCAAAGGCTTAGCGGCTTGGAAGTATGGCTTGCGACACGTGTTGGCATGTGCCAATGGCACGTGCGGCCATGTTGACCTAGTTCCAAGTCTTGCAAACCTAGGTGCTATGTTGGGCGTGAGCCAAAGGCATAGCGGCTTAGAAATATGGCTTGCGACACGTGTTGGCATGTGCCAATGGCACGTGCGGCCATGTTGACCTAGTTGGAAGTCTTGCAAGCCTAGGGCGATATGTTGGGCGTGAGCCAAAGGCATAGCGGCTTGGAAGTATGGCTTGCGACACGTGTTTGCATGTGCCAATGGCACGTGCGGCCATGTTGACCCAGTTGCAAGTCTTGCAAACCTAGGGCGCTATGTTTGGCGTGGGCCAAAGGCTTAGCGGCTTGGAAGTATGGCTTGCGACACGTGTTGGCATGTGCCAATGGCACGTGCGGCCATGTTGACCTAGTTGCAAGTCTTGCAAACCTAGGGCGCTATCACTACACCAAATTCGGATTAGTAACAACAATTTGTAACGGCTTGTGGGCGTTACAAATTTCCTCATTAACAGCGACGTTACAAAAAAATTCGTAACAGGCGCGAGCCGTTCTTAATTTTTTTATATAGCGTGCCACTCACACGCTTGGTCGCACCGGGTCGTAACACCTGCAGTTTGTGCGTGTGCCATTCACATGCGTAGTTTTTAGCCTTTCATCTATACCGTATACGCCTAAAATAATATCTCTACCCGTTCTTTCTATTCTCGAGATGCATCTCGGCCATAAAACCCTAGATTTTATTCCCACTCCATCTTTCATCTCCATCTCTTTTTTCTCTATCTCTTTCATTCACATCGTCCCTCTTCATCTCTCTACCCGGTTAGAAGAAACAGATACTCAAAGAGTTCCAAATTAAAACCTAGAATCTCATTTCTCTTATTCTTCTTCTTCTTTCTTGTTTCTTCTTCTTCTTCTTCTTCTCTGTTCTTTATTTTTTTTTATTTATTCTCAGAAGCATGAACTGAGAAATCGTTCATATCAATTAAGAAGAAATATGGAGAAGTAAATGGATCAGGGAGCTGTTTCTAAGGTTGTAAATTTGATTTTGGTTAAGGTTCTTATTAATTGAAGAACAGCGAATCAGTAAGAAATAAAATTAGGGCTTCTGGAGTTAGTATTGAGTTTGTGTAAAATCGAAGGAAGAATTGGTGGGTTGAATAACATAAGTGAAAATAGTGGAGTTGTTTTAACTCGGATTGTAAAGGATAGGGTGAATCAAAGTGAGAGGAAGTTAGGGTTTGGAAATAAAATTAAGGTTCAATTTAGTGGCGGTGTAAGAAGAAATCAAAGACCTGTTCGGTAGTTTGAGAAGTGAATCGATGTTTTGAACTTTGATTAGATAGAAGAAGGAATTGGGAATTATTTTCAGGTTCTGAGTATAGATGTTGGTGATTGAAGATGAAATTGATGGTTAGGGTTTAAAGTGATGATTCAGAAGTTCAATTGAGGAAAAACAAGGAATCAAGATCAACTAATTCATTCTAGGAATTTAGTTTAAGGTATACTTTCTTTACCTAATTGAAGTCTGTTATGTTCTGTGAATTGTGATTGTGTTTATCATCTGTGCATTTAAGCATTACTGTGATAGCTATAATTTAGATATTATGAACCTTGAATTAATGAAATGGGATCAAGTTGAGTCCGGAGAAGGATTTCAATTTTCAATTATAGGGAATTGTTGGTGGAGGCAATGAGGAGCTGGAGAGGATATGGTGGGTATGTAATGAAGCTGTAGTTGTAGCTTAGGGTTGTGTTGTGATGAGTTCCACGGAATTGGTGTGTAATGGGGTGATACTTGAATTGAGCTTTTCATTGAGTTACATATTGGTATGCATCTTTTTAATTTGATTGTATACATCCCTCAATGCAATCCCTCAATGCAAGAACAAGCATTAATGTTGTTCTTTTCTGGGATAAGGTTAGAGGCAACAGAATGTGCACTATATGGAGCTTCCACTTATGAAACCGAACAAATCTAATTGATGGTCCTGCCGCGTGAGTATATGATCGTGGTAAAGGGTTTGTAGTTATTGGAAGGTATCATTATTGTGTTGTTATTAGAAGCATTTCTAAGTTAAATTTTGAATTACTTACTTCTTGTTCGGTTTGTTTATGATGGGTCAAATTTATTAGTGGTTAATTACGATGGAAAATGTGCTTCTGAGATGGTTAACAAGCATGGGTGCCAATCATATTGGTTGTTTATTGAATCAATTGTTGGTATGTTAACTGAAGGCGGTGTTTCTAGTACTTCTTGTCAGGCATTTGGTAAAATGCTTCAAAGGTTTATCAGTCACCAATTAGCTGGTGAACCGTTTACTTACATTGGCGTCAACCTTAATGGTAGCGTATTTGATCGTGGGAGAGGAAATGAACATATGGGAAGTCGCGAGGATATCAAGTTATTTCATACAATGTTTGAGAGGGATGATTTTTTTCCGCAACTTATACTGGAGTACGGATAGTAGTAAGTCAATGTTGAAAAGTCGGGGACAAATAGACTTGTGCCTCGGGATTATTTCGAGAAAGTGTGATTTTTCCTTGGTGTTTTTCTTATAGTTCCCACAATTGTGAGCGATTATTTTTATCCCTTGCGAATAGGTTCCTTATTGCATTTTCTATTGCTTATATCTAAGGTCCGTGGTAGTCTTACGCTTCAAGAAATTATCATAACAGTTAAGCATTATTACTGGCACATTCCTTTCTGTACTGAGTACCTTACTTCTAGTTGCAACCAGGTGAGAAGTTATTTCTATTTCTCGAGAATAAGGTTCTTCTTGATGTCTCGTCTACTCATAAATGAAGTTTATGGAAGCCTTTTCATCTGTGAGACACGACTTACATCTAGACTAAACTTATTGATGTGGGTTGAGTAATTGAGGTGGAAATTCAAATTGTTCCCACCGGGTTTATGGAGTTCGACTGATGGTGTTTGTAAGTATCTTTATCTTGTTTTTAGGCAGTCGTTATTAAATCGTGGGAAGAAGTTCAAATTCAGTATATGGATTTCCTATTTTGTTAAATGTGACACATTTGGCCGGGCATGTTTTTAGTTGTCATGTCTGTTTGAAATGGTGGGATGATTATGAGACAAAACATGGTCATGAGCTGGTCTTCAAACAGGGGTACTCATTAGAATTTCTGTTTGAGGAATCAAATGAGTTTGTGCCCGAGAAATGGGTTAAGAATCTTGATGCTTGCAACTGGTGTGAGGAAATGCTACCTCAAATTATTGTTCTCCCTCAAATAGTCGAGGCTCAGAAGGGTTTAGTTACAGCCAGTTCAAACTCAATCCAGAAGCGCCTGAATTGTGCAGGTGTGAAAAATTATGAATTAATTCTCATGGGTGTGAATAGTGGAACAGTTAGTAATGATGGATTTTTTGAGAACGCAAATGAACTGTTTGATCAAGTGCAGCTTAGTCGACGATGGAATTTCAGTGGTGCTATGGGTTCTCTAATATGGCCGTTGAGATGTGGATTCCTTAGTGGTCTGAAAATTCTATATGAAGAATCATTTAAGGGTTTAGCTGACGAACAAGAATGTGATTATTGTGTGCTTCTAAGGATAGTGGGACCTCAGTCAGTGTTCACTGCTTTTCACATTCCAGATGTGTTATGGATGGCAGCCCTGATGAAGTGGAAATTCAAGTTTTCTTCAACTGGGTTGTGGAGTATGCGAGATGATAGTGGTACTGTATAGATCCTAATTCTGTTACCTGGATCACCTTGTACTAAGGGTTGTAGAAGATTGTTGTTTGATAAAGGGAAAATGCATGAACCCGTATCATGGGAATTTCATTCTAAAAGCTTTTGTGGTGCAAATGCTAATGCATTGCGATTTCCACTTGGGTTATCTTCGCTGCAAGGTTCCCTTATGATCCATTATTGAGGGTTGGTGGGTTTGCATGAACATAGAGCTGTGGCACAAACTGTTTTACTGGAATTTAACATATTCATTCTTCTTTGCCAGTTGTCCCAATGCTGAAAAGATTGAGTTATCTTTTGAGATGGGGTTGTTCAAGCTTTACACAAAGGATCCTAAAACCTTTCAAGTTGGAGGTTATAGATGGACAGAGCTCCATGTTAAGGAAGTGGAATTTTTGTGAGATTTCACATTCATATCTATTAATGGGAGTCGGGAATTCGGTTTGGCAACTATGATGGAGTTTGGTAGTGGGTGTGAAGACTTGCATATTTTAGCGGGTTATCATATTAGTCTTAGCCCACACCTCCCTAGCTGAACGGAGTATCTCGTTAAATCAAAACATGATACTACCCGCACAAGAAAAAGACGTCAGGTAACGTTGCACATGAATGTGATTTCTGAATACCTCGAGAAATCGAGAAAAAATTGCGGCACTTAACAATTGGTACTTGGGTAGTGCGGTTGGAGTTCCATCCACCACCCGGGGTTCCATACATCGAGAGTTCAGTCCACCGGCGCTTACGCGAATTTATTAAAGCTCATCCTTATTATAACAAGTGTAACAAGTGAAAAGCGGGTAGCGTTTTCTTTATTTTTATTTGAAACTTAATTTTCACATAAATGTCTCTATATGGTTTTACACCTCTAAATTTTGGAATTGATCTTGTGTCTACGAATGTGCATTAATTTTAGTGGGAGAAGCTTTGAGGAGTTAACCTTGTTTGAGGAACGCAAGAACAAAAGTTCTCATCCTCAAAACCTTCCGGTTCAACAATTTCAATCTCAGGCACAATCACAGTCACAACCTGCAGTACCTATCTACCCAGCAAGGCCCCGTGTCTCAACAAAGTCAGATTCAACCACAGGTCCTATCTAGCCAACAAGGCCCTCAGTCACAACAAAATCAGATTCAACCGCAGATGCGTCACCCTAACAGCTGCAACCTTCTTCAAATTCACCGGTTAGTGACTTAGTAAATGTCATATTTGATTGTTGTAGTACGACATATGTCAGCCTCTTAATCACTCCATAATATGTGGATATTTTTCTGTTTTCGATTACATTGGGATCCTGGCCCATTTTAATCGACAAAATGCTTAGGTATATTCTGCAACTTATTACATCTCGCTATTGGTCTTGGGGGTTTCAGCAAGTCCAAATCGTTCCAAGTTACGTGGTTTGTGTGTTAGTTGATTGTTGTTCTAAGTATTTTGCGACATGGAACTTCTGAGAACTTGGTTATGCTCAATTCCAGTTTTATTAATTGGTGTTGACTCTCCTCGTTTCCACCGGGTATACAATGCTTGTTTGTTGGTGTTGGTATGATCGAGGTTGACTTCCTCCTTGTAATTGGACGAACACACGTCCACTCGAAGGTTATGATCGGGTTGATTTTCTCTCTATAATTTATCTTCTTCTTCGTTTTATGTTATGAGTTGTCATTAGAGTGAATTTATATGGTACACGCCTTAAATAAGTATGAAGTTGACCTATCTAGTATTGGTATCGATTATAGATGAGGTAAAAGCCGAGGGTCATCATGTTTCTTATGTGTTCTTTTTTTGTTTGTTGATTCATTCGGGTGAAATGGTGAACAAGGAGCAACAATAAATTCTTACCTTGATCAGAACAACAATTTCTAATACCACGCAGTTGGTGTCGCCTCGGCCAATTTCCACTCTGAGACACATCCATTGAGCCAAATCGGTTACCACAAGCGGGTAATGTTTTTATTATCTAAGTGAATTTTCTTTGTCTCTCGAGACGACCACGAATCTCATCATACACTGTTACTTCTTACCATGATTTTGCCATACCATACTTATAGATATTTTTGGTTTGTTTCATCATGTAGTATGGGTGTGGAATTATGAACTTAAAGCTAGGGATTATGGAGAACTTGTTGAAGAATGCTTATCAACTAGTGTTTGGGAAGTATCTCGCAAGTTTTGAGTAAGTTTCTATGTAGTTATTGAAATTTGAACTCATAGTGTTTTTAGTGAAAATGAACTTAACTTGGTCTATGTATTCTATTTGGTACTTGAAGGATTTGTTTTCTTTTTTGATGTGAATTGAGTGAATATTTATATGAATTGATTGAATGTTAATATGAATTGATTGAGAAACTATTATTGAATTTGGAGGATGGAAAGGAAGTGTATGCAATTTATTTGGAATTCCGGCATGTAATTCTGGTAGCACATTTTCTGCCGGTCAATATTGACCTGGTCAAAATTGGTCAATGATGACCAATTTTGACTAGGTCAAGGTTGACTGGCAGTAATTTTTTGCCGCAAAAAAAGTTCAATAACCTCTAAGTCACACAATCTACCGCCATAGTAACGGCTCCAAGCTGTTACAATTTGCCACGTAGTAACGGCTCAACGGCGTTACAACATCGTTGTTACAAAAAACATTCGTAACGGCTCAGAGCTGTTACCACGTGGCAAATTCGTAACGGCTCTCGGGTACATTACGAGGGCACATAACCAAAATTAAATTCTGCCACAAAGCCGTTAAAAAATGTAACACCACTTTTGCAAATGTGCAAGAGTTCTAACCCGTTTTAGTAACTTGGTTCTCGTTTCTAATTGCGACGTGTGCGTAGAAAAGAGTTCAACACTTCGTGGTTTGTCGAAGGCCTTGCCAGATCCAAAAGTTGAAAGATGCAAAATCGAAAGCCTTTCCGCCGAGGAGATTGCACGACGGGAGGTGGAACTCGAAAAGCTTTCCAAGATGTTGACTATAAAGAGAGCGGCTCTTGAAGATGCAAAGTTGACTTTCTCCAAGAAGAAGCGGACTTACATTGGGTGATTTTCCTTGAACGTTTCTCTGTGATCTTTCATTTAGGTTCTTCTTTTTTTGTTTTGAAAGACATATTGGATGTCTGGTTCAAAGCTTGACCTTTGATAGACAAATGTGGTAGCTTTTTTGGGTGTTGGATTATTTAGGGATGAATGGTTTTGATAATATGACTCGATTATGTTTTTTTGGAAAGGAATATTGCTTCTATGAGAGTGTGTGCTAGCAATTGGCACAAGACTAAAAGAATATGACCCAGTTTTAATAGGAACCTAAAAATAGATCGTATATCTTGTGCAATCTAAATTTACTCACTTCATAGGTTTTGTGAACACGCCCCTCTCGTGTAAAAGGCGGCTTTCTTGGTAGCATCGCCCGATTAGTCCCAGGTTCTTTGGTAGCGTCTTGGGCGAGTCTCGATTTTACAGTGTAGTTTTAACAACCGATAACTTGGGTTGTCTGGCAACAGCCTGACCGAGTCGCAAGTCCCCAATCGCTGGTAGCATCTTCAACGAGTCCCCAGTTTTTAGGTGTAGTTTTAAAACTGGTAACTGGGGCGTCTAGCAGTTGAGTCGGATCGAGCGGTAGCATCTTCGGCAAGTCCCAAGTCCCTAGTTTTCTCGTGTAGTTTTACAACTAGTAAGCGGGTTGTCTGGTAGTTGCGTCGGATTGAGTCTCCTTCCCCCACCATCTTTACATCTCGGGTCGAAGAACGAGATCGACATTCGACATTGTAGCCGATAGATCAATCCTCCCAGCCAGTCGCCAATTGTTTATGGGTAAAAATAGTTTCTGCCGATTTCGGTAAATTCGGTAGGTGAGTGAGAAACTGGTTCAAACCCTAAACAAATGTGCTGCACGTGAGCACTTTATAGATTCGAGAGATCAACTGCATTTAAGTCCGGCTAAACCAAGAAATGACCGTTCCATACTTGCTTCGGTCACAAAGTGGAGGAGAAGGGTTGATTTGGGGAGGAAGCAAAGAAAGGTGTTGAGACCGAGAATAGTTACGGGAGAGTAGTATCTCGACTTGTATCGAAATTGAAAGCTTAGGAAGCTTGCAAGAGATGAAAGCTTTTGGAGAGCTTGCAAAGTTGCCTTTTACGAGAGTGTAGTATTTTTCTCCTGACCGAGACTTGTTGTTGGTGGAAATAGGTAAGACCTATTTATACAAGTCGAGATTTGAAACGTACCCTGACCTCATGAAGGAAGAGAGTAAAGGGTGAAGTAATGGGAGGAGGTGGTAACCGCATGGCGTTAATGGGTGAAAACGTTTTCACCATTATTTCCTCTTTTATTTGACCGCTTTATTCCTTTTCATGCTTTCTTAATGTGAGCGTAGTGCAACGCATCTTTGTGACCGCCAAACCAAAACCACAGAAAGCATCCCCGGTTTGTGTTGATGTCTCGAGTGTTGGTTGCATCTTGCGTGCAAGTGGTGCTGCTAGGGACGCATGTGGCATGTGCCAATAGCATGTGCGAATGCCTTCGTTGCGAGTTGCACCTCGAGCGTAAGTGGTAATGCAGAGCTGCTAGTGGCGTGTGTGGCATGTGCCAACGGCATGTGCGGAATGCCTTGGTGGTAGGTTGCACGGTTTGCAAGTTAGGCTACCAGCGTGTGTGTTTGGCATGTGCCAATGGCATGTGCGGAATGCCTTGGTGGTAGGTTGCACGGTTTGCAAGTTAGGCTACCAGCGTGTGTGTTTGGCATGTGCGGAATGCCTTGGTGGTAGGTTGCACGGTTTGCAAGTTAGGCTACCAGCGTATGTGTTTGGCATGTGCCAATGGCATGTGCGGAATGCCTTGGTGGTAGGTTGCACGTTTGCAAGTTAGGCTACCCGGCGTGTGTGTTTGGCATGTGCCAATGGCATGTGCGGCCATGTTGACCTAGTTGCAAGTTTTGCAAGCCTAGGGCGCTATGTTTGGCGTGGGCCAAAGGCATAGCGGCTTGGAAGTATGGCTTGCGACACGTGTTGGCATGTGCCAATGGCACGTGCGGCCATGTTGACCTAGTTGCAAGTCTTGTAAGCCTAGGGCGCTATGTTTGGCGTGGGCCAAAGGCTTAGCGGCTTGGAAGTATGGCTTGCGACACGTGTTGGCATGTGCCAATGGCACGTGCGGCCATGTTGACCTAGTTCCAAGTCTTGCAAACCTAGGGCGCTATGTTGGGCGTGAGCCAAAGGCATAGCGGCTTAGAAATATGGCTTGCGACACGTGTTGGCATGTGCCAATGGCACGTGCGGCCATGTTGACCTAGTTGCAAGTCTTGCAAGCCTGGGCGATATGTTGAGGCGTGAGCCAAAGGCATAGCGGCTTGGAAGTATGGCTTGCGACACGTGTTTGCATGTGCCAATGGCACGTGCGGCCATGTTGACCTAGTTGCAAGTATTGCAAACCTAGGGCGCTATGTTTGGCGTGGGCCAAAGGCTTAGCGGCTTGGAAGTATGGCTTGCGACACGTGTTGGCATGTGCCAATGGCACGTGCGGCCATGTTGACCTAGTTGCAAGTCTTGCAAACCTAGGGCGCTATCACTACACCAAATTCCCGGATTAGTAACAACAATTTGTAACGGCTTATGGGCCGTTACAAATTTCCTGTTACAAACAGCCGTTACAAAAAATTAAGTGAATAGGCGAGAGCCGTTACTAAATTTTAAAAATTAAATAACAGGCCTAGCCGTTACGAATTTTTTTTTATATGCCACTCACACGCTTGGTCGCAGGGTCGTAACACTGCCGGTTTGTGCGTGTGCCATTCACATGCGTAGTTTTTAGCCTTTCATCTATACCGTATACGCCTAAAATAATATCTCTACCGTTCTTTCTATTCTCGAGATGCATCTCAGCCATAAAACCCTAGATTTTATTCCCACTCCATCTTTCATCTCCATCTCTTTTTCTCTATCTCTTTCTCACTGCTTCATCGTCCCTCTTCATCTCTCTACCCAGTTAGAAGAAACAGATACTCAGCAGTTCCAAATTAAAACCCTAGAATCTCATTTCTCTTATTCTTCTTCTTCTTTCTTGTTTCTTCTTCTTCTTCTTGGTCTTCTTCTTCTTCTCTGTTCTTTGTTTTTTTTTTATTTATTCTCAGAAGCATGAACTGAGAAATCGTTCATATCAATTAAGAAGAAATATGGAGAAGTGAATGGATCAGGGAGCTGTTTCTAAGGTTGTAAATTTGATTTTGGTTAAGGTTCTTATTGATTGAAGAACAGCGAATCAGTAAGAAATAAAATTAGGGCTTCTGGAGTTAGTATTGAGTTTGTGTAAAATCGAAGGAAGAATTGGTGGGTTGAATAACATAAGTAGAAAATAGTGGAGTTGTTTAAACTCGGGTTGTAAAGGATAGGGTGAATCAGTGAGAGGAAGTTAGGGTTTGGAAATAAAATTAAGGTTCAATTTAGTGGCAGGTAAGAAGAAATCAAAGACTGGGTTCGGTAGTTTGAGAAGTGAATCGATGTTTTGAACTTTGATTAGATAGAAGAAGGAATTGGGAATTATTTTCAGGTTCTGAGTATAGATGTTGGTGATTGAAGATGAAATTGATGGTTAGGGTTTAAAGTGATGATTCAGAAGTTCAATTGAGGAAAAACAAGGAATCAAGATCAACTAATTCATTCTAGGAATTTAGTTTAAGGTATACTTTCTTTACCTAATTGAAGTCTGTTATGTTCTGTGAATTGTGATTGTGTTTATCATCTGTGCATTTAAGCATTACTGTGATAGCTATAATTTAGATATTATGAACCTTGAATTAATGAAATGGGATCAAGTTGAGTCCGGAGAAGGATTTCAATTTTCAATTATAGGGAATTGTTGGTGGAGGCAATGAGGAGCTGGAGAGGATATGGTGGGTATGTAATGAAGCTGTAGTTCTAGCTTAGGGTTGTGTTGTGCTGAGTTACACGGAATTGGTGTGTAATGGGGTGATACTTGAATTGAGCTTTTCATTGAGTTACATATTGGTATGCATCTTTTTAATTTGATTGTATACATCCCTCAATGCAATCCCTCAATGCAAGAACAAGCATTAATGTTGTTCTTTTCTGCCAGGATAAGGTTACGAGGCGTGTTAATGTGCACTATATGGAGATTCCACTTATGAAACCCGAACAAATCTAATTGATGGTCCCCGCCTTGTGGAGTATATGATCGTGGTAAAGGGTTTGTAGTTATTGGAAGGTATCATTATTGTGTTGTTATTAGAAGCATTTCTAAGTTCTGTTTTGAATTACTTACTTCTTGTTCGGTTGTTTATGATGGGTCAAATTTATTAGTGGTTAATTACGATGGAAAATGTGCTTCTGAGATGGTTAACAAGCATGGGTGCCAATCATATTGGTTGTTTATTGAATCAATTGTTGGTATGTTAACTGAAGGCGGTGTTTCTAGTACTTCTTGTCAGGCATTTGGTAAAATGCTTCAAAGGTTTATCAGTCACCAATTAGCTGGTGAACCGTTTACTTACATTGGCGTCAACCTTAATGGTAGCGTATTTGATCGTGGGAGAGGAAATGAACATATGGGAAGTCGCGAGGATATCAAGTTATTTCATACAATGTTTGAGAGGGATGATTTTTTCCTCTGCAACTTATCTTTGGGTACGGATAGTAGTAAGTCAATGTTGAAAAGTCGGGGACAAATAGACTTGTGCCTCAGTTATTTCGAGAAAGTGTGATTTTTCCTTGGTGTTTTTTCTTATAGTTCCCACAATTGTGAGCAGTTATTTTTATCCCTTGCGAATATGTTCCTTATTGCATTTTCTATTGCTTATATCTAAGGTCCGTGGTAGTCTTACGCTTCAAGAAATTATCATAACGATTAAGCATTATTACTTGGCACATTCCTTTCATGTCTTGAGTACCTTACTTCTAGTTGCAACCCAGTGAGAAGTTATTTCTATTTCTCGAGAATAAGGTTCTTCTTGATGTCTCGTCTACTCATAAATGAAGTTTATGGAAGCCTTTTCATCTCATGAGACACGACTTACATCTAGACTAAACTTATTGATGTGGGTTGAGTAATTGAGGTGGAAATTCAAATTGTTCCCACCGGGTTTATGGAGTTACCATGGTGTTTGTAAGTATCTTTATCTTGTTTTTAGGCAGCCGTTATTAAATCGTGGGAAGAAGTTCAAATTCAGTATATGGATTTCCTATTTTGTTAAATGTGACACATTTGGCCGGGCATGTTTTTAGTTGTCATGTCTGTTTGAAATGGTGGGATGATTATGAGACAAAACATGGTCATGAGCTGGTCTTCAAACAGGTACTCATTAGAATTTACATTTGAGGAATCAAATGAGTTTGTGCCCGAGAAATGGGTTAAGAATCTTGATGCTTGCAAGCGGGTGTGAGGAAATGCTACCTCAAATTATTGTTCTCCTCAAATAGTCGAGGCTCGAGAAGGGTTTAGTTCTGACCGGTTCAAACTCAATCCGTGAAGCGCTTTGAATCAGTGCAGGTGTGAAAAATTATGAATTAATTCTCATGGGTGTGAATAGTGGAACAGTTAGTAATGATGGATTTTTTGAGAACGCAAATGAACTGTTTGATCAAGTGCAGCTTAGTCGACGATGGAATTTCAGTGGTGCTATGGGTTCTCTAATATGGCCGTTGAGATGTGGATTCCTTAGTGGTCTCGAAAATTCTATGAAGAATCATTTAAGGGTTTAGGCGACGAACAAGAATGTGATTATTGTGTGCTTCTAAGGATAGTGGGACCTCGGTCGGTGTTCACTTGCTTTTCATTCCAGGATGTGTTATGGATGGCAGCCACTGATGAAGTGGAAATTCAAGTTTTCTTCAACTGGGTTGTGGAGTATCGAGATGATAGTGGTCTTGTATAGATCCCTAGTTACATTCCTGGATCACCTTGTACTAAGGGTTGTAGAAGATTGTTGTTTGATAAAGGGAAAATGCATGAACCCGTATCATGGGAATTTCATTCTAAAAGCTTTTGTGGTGCAAATGCTAATCTGTTGCAGTTTCCACTTGGGTTATCTTCTACAAGGTTCCCTTATGATCCATTATTGAGGGTTGGTGCGGTTTGCATGAACATAGAAATGTGGCACAAACCGTTTTTCTTGGAATTTAACATATTCATTCTTCTTTGCCAGTTGTCCCAAT
Organism: Papaver armeniacum; assembly: GCA_023531295.1. NCBI lineage: Eukaryota > Viridiplantae > Streptophyta > Magnoliopsida > Ranunculales > Papaveraceae > Papaver > Papaver armeniacum. The sequence continues at coordinate 276,085 of JAJJWW010001137.1, read as the reverse complement.
GCTGAAAAGATTGAGTTATCTTTTGAGATGGGGTTGTTCAAGCTTTACACAAAGGATCCCTAAAACCTTTCAAGTTGGAGGTTATAGATGGACAGAGCTCCATGTTAAGGAAGTGGAATTTTTTGTGAGATTTCACATTCATATCTGCTAATGGGAGTCGGGAATTCAGTTGGCAACTATGATGGAGTTTGGTAGTGGGTGTGAAGACTTGCATATTTTAGCGGGTTATCATATTAGTCTTAGCCCACACCTCCTAGCTGAACGGAGTATCTCGTTAAATCAAAACATGATACTACTGTACAAAGAAAAGACGTCACCAGACGTTGCACATGAATGTGATTTCTGAATACCTCAGCAGCTCAGCAGCAAATTGCAGCACTTAACAATTGGTACTTGGGTAGTGCAGTTGGAGTTCCATCCACCACCTGGGGTTCCATACATCAGAGAGTTCAGTCCACTGGCGGCTTACGCGAAGTTATTAAAGCTCATCCTTATTATAACAGTGTAACAAGTGAAAGCAGGGTAGCGTTTTCTTTATTTTTCTGTTGAAACTTAATTTTCACATAAATGTCTCCTATATGGTTTTACACCTCTAAATTCTGGAATTGATCTTGTGTCTCTGAATGTGCATTAATTTTAGTGGGAGAAGCCTGAGGAGTTAACCTTGTTTGAGGAACGACAGCAACAAAAGTTCTCATCCTCAAAAACCTCCGGTTCAACAATTTCAATCTCAGGCACAATCACAGTCACAACCACAGGTCCTATCTACCCAGCAAGGCCCCGTGTCTCAACAAAGTCAGATTCAACCACAGGTCCTATCTAGCCAACAAGGCCCTCAGTCACAACAAAATCAGATTCAACCGCAGATGCGTCACCCCTAACAGCTGCAACAACCTTCTTCAAATTCACCGGTTAGTGACTTAGTCGTCTGTTATTTGATTGTTGTAGTACGACATATGCTGCCTCTTAATCACTCCATAATATGTGGATATTTTTGTTTGATTGAGGATCTGCCCATTTGGTCGACAAAATGCTTAGGTATATTCTGCAACTTATTACATCTCGCTATTGGTCTTGGGGGTTTCAGCAAGTCCAAATCGTTCCAAGTTACGTGGTTTGTGTGTTAGTTGATTGTTGTTCTAAGTATTTTGCGACATGGAACTGCAGGAACTTGGTTATGCTCAATTCCAGGTTTCAGCCAATTCAGGTGTTGACTCTCCTCGTTTCCACCAGGTATACAATGCTTGTTTGTTGGTGTTGGTATGATCAGGTTGACTTCCTCCTTGTAATTGGACAGAACACACGTCCACTGAAGGTTATGATCAGGTTGATTTTCTCTCTATAATTTATCTTCTTCTTCGTTTTATGTTATGAGTTGTCATTAGAGTGAATTTATATGGTACACAAACTTAAATAAGTATGAAGTTGACCTATCTAGTATTGGTATCGATTATAGATGAGGTGGTAGAGGGTCATCATGTTTCTTATGTGTTCTTTTTTGTTTGTTGATTCATTCAGTGAAATGGTGAACAAGGAGCAACAATAAATTCTTACCTTTGCGGGAACAACAAATGATTCTAATACCACAGTTGGTGTCGCCTCAGCAATTTCCACTACAGACACATCCATTGAGCCAAATCAGTTACCACAAGCAGGTAATGTTTTTATTATCTAAGTGAATTTTCTTTGTCTCTCAGAGACGACACGAATCTCATCATACACTGTTTACTTCTTACCATGATTTTGCCATAGCCGTACTTATAGATATTTTTGGTTTGTTTCATCATGTAGTATGGGTGTGGAATTATGAACTTAAAGCTAGGGATTATGGAGAACTTGATGAAGAATGCTTATCAACTAGTGTTTGGGAAGTATCTGCAAGTTTTGAGTAAGTTTCTATGTAGTTATTGAGCTGAACTTATAGTGTTTTTAGTGAAAATGAACTTAACTTGGTCTATGTATTCTATTTGGTACTTGAAGGATTTGTTTTCTTTTTTGATGTGAATTGAGTGAATATTTATATGAATTGATTGAATGTTAATATGAATTGATTGAGAAACTATTATTGAATTTGGAGGGATGGAAAGGAAGTGTATGCAATTTATTTGGAATTAGGCATGTAATTGAGCACATTTCTGCCGGTCAATATTGACTGGTCAAAATTAGTCAATGATGACCAATTTTGACTAGGTCAAGGTTGACTTAGCGATAATTTTGTTTGTTACAAAAAGTTAAGTAACGGCTCTAAGTCACAATCTGCCACATAATAACGGCTCCAAGTCACAGTTACAATGTGCCACGTAATAACTCGGCGGCGTTACAACATCGTTGTTACAAAAAACATTCAACGGCTCGGAGTCATTACCACGTGGCAAATTAAATAACGGCTCTCAGGTTATTACGAGGCCGTTAAACCAAAATTAAATAACGGCCACAAAGCCGTTACAAAAAAAATGTAACACCCACTTTTGCAACAGGCAAGAGCCGTTACAACTCGTTTTAGTAACGGCTTAGTTCTGTTTCTAATCGCGACGTGTGCGTAGAAAAAGAGTTCAACACTTCGTGGTTTGTCGAAGGCCTTGCTGAGATCCAAAAGTTGAAAGATGCAGCAATCGAAAGCCTTTCCGCCGAGGAGATTGCACGACAGAGGTGGAACTCGAAAAGCTTTCCAAGATGTTGACTATAAAGAGAGCGGCTCTTGAAGATGCAAAGTTGACTTTCTCAAGAAGAAGCGGACTTGTTGGACGATTTTCCTTGAACGTTTCTCTGTTGATCTTTCATTTAGGTTCTTCTTTTTTTGTTTTGAAAGACATATTGGATGTCCGGGTTCAAAGCTTGACCTTTGATAGACAGTGGTAGCTTTTTGGGTGTTGGATTATTTACGGGATGAATGGTTTTGATAATATGACTCGATTATGTTTTTGGAAAGGAATATTGCTTCTATGAGAGTGTGTGCTAGCAATTGGCACAAGACTCGGAATATGACGGTTTTAATAGGAACCTAAAAATAGATCGTATATCTTGTGCGATCTAAATTTACTCACTTCATAGGTTTTGTGAACACGCCCCTCTCCGTGTAAAAGGCGGCTTTTTTGGTAGCATCGCCAGTTAGTCCCCGATTCTTTGGTAGCGTCTTCGACCAGTCTCCGGTTTTTACGGTGTAGTTTTAACAACGATAACCGGGTTGTCTCGGCAGTTGAGTCGGACCGAGTCGCAAGTCCCCAATCGCTGGTAGCATCTTCAACGAGTCCCGGTTTTGGTGTAGTTTTAAAACTGGTAACCAGGGCGTCTAGCAGTTGAGTCGGATCGAGCGGTAGCATCTTCGGCAAGTCCCAAGTTTTCTCGTGTAGTTTTACAACTAGTAAGCGGGTTGTCTGGTAGTTGCGTCGGATTGAGTCGCCTTCCCCCACCATCTTGACATCTGGGTCGAAGAACGAGATCGACAGTCGACATTGTAGCCGATAGATCAATCCTCCCTTTGTGGTCGCCAATTGTTTATGGGTAAAAATCGTTTACTGCGATTTCGGTAAATTCGGTAGGTGAGTGAGAAAATGGTTCAAACCCTAAACAAATGTCTTTGCACGTGAGCACTTTATAGATTCGAGAGATCAATCTGTACAAGTCCGGCCTAAACCAAGAAATGGCCGTTCCATTGCTTCGGTCCTGAAAGTGGAGGAGAAGGGTTGATTTGGGGAGGGAAGCAAAGAAAGGTGTTGAGACCGAGAATAGTTCGGAGAGTAGTATCTCGACTTGTATCGAGAAATTGAAAGCTTAGGAAGCTTGCAAGAGATGAAAGCTTTTGGAGAGCTTGCAAAGTTGCCTTTTACGAGAGTGTAGTATTTTCTCTGACCGAGACTTGTTGTTGGTGGAAATAGGTAAGACCTATTTATACAAGTCGAGATTTGAAACGTACCCTGACCTCATGAAGGAAGAGAGTAAAGGGTGAAGTAATGGGAGGAGGTGGTAACAAGCATGGCGTTAATGGGTGAAAACGTTTTCACCATTATTTCCTCTTTTATTTGACCGCTTTATTCCTTTTCATGCTTTCTTAATGTGAGCGTAGTGTACGCTGCATCTTTGTGACCGCCAAACCAAAACCCTAGAAAGCATCCCCCGGTTTGTGTTGATGTCTCGAGTGTTGGTTGCATCTTGCGTGCAAGTGGTGCTGCTAGGGACGCATGTGGCATGTGCCAATAGCATGTGCGAAATGCCTTCGTTGCGTAGTTGCACCTCGGCGTAAGTGGTAATGCCAGAGGCTGCTAGTGGCGTGTGGCATGTGCCAACGGCATGTGCGGAATGCCTTGGTGGTAGGTTGCACGGTTTGCAAGTTAGGATACCGAGCGTGTGTGTTTGGCATGTGCCAATGGCATGTGCGGAATGCCTTGGTGGTAGGTTGCACGGTTTGCAAGTTAGGCTACCAGCGTGTGTGTTTGGCATGTGCCAATGGCATGTGCGGAATGCCTTGGTGGTAGGTTGCACGGTTTGCAAGTTAGGATACCAGCGTATGTGTTTGGCATGTGCGGAATGCCTTGGTGGTAGGTTGCACGGTTTGCAAGTTAGGCTACTAGCGTGTGTGTTTGGCATGTGCCAATGGCATGTGCGGCCATGTTGACCTAGTTGCAAGTTTTGCAAGCCTAGGGCGCTATGTTTGGCGTGGGCCAAAGGCATAGCGGCTTGGAAGTATGGCTTGCGACACGTGTTGGCATGTGCCAATGGCACGTGCGGCCATGTTGACCTAGTTGCAAGTCTTGTAAGCCTAGGGCGCTATGTTTGGCGTGGGCCAAAGGCTTAGCGGCTTGGAAGTATGGCTTGCGACACGTGTTGGCATGTGCCAATGGCACGTGCGGCCATGTTGACCTAGTTCCAAGTCTTGCAAACCTAGGGCGCTATGTTGGGCGTGAGCCAAAGGCATAGCGGCTTAGAAATATGGCTTGCGACACGTGTTGGCATGTGCCAATGGCACGTGCGGCCATGTTGACCTAGTTGCAAGTCTTGCAAGCCTAGGGCGATATGTTGGGCGTGAGCCAAAGGCATAGCGGCTTGGAAGTATGGCTTGCGACACGTGTTTGCATGTGCCAATGGCACGTGCGGCCATGTTGACCTAGTTGCAAGTCTTGCAAACCTAGGGCGCTATGTTTGGCGTGGGCCAAAGGCTTAGCGGCTTGGAAGTATGGCTTGCGACACGTGTTGGCATGTGCCAATGGCACGTGCGGCCATGTTGACCTAGTTGCAAGTCTTGCAAACCTAGGGCGCTATGTTGGGCGTTAGCCAAAGGCATAGCGGCTTAGAAATATGGCTTGCGGCACGTGTTGGCATGTGCCAATGGCACGTGCGGCCATGTTGACCTAGTTGCAAGTCTTGCAAACCTAGGGCGCTATGTTGGGCGTGGGCCAAAGGCATAGCGGCTTGGAGATTTGGCATTGTTGCCATGGTGCGCAGTATGCGGCTTGGTTTGGCATTCTTTGCGGGTGCGCGAAGATGCGGCTTGGTTTGCCATTGCTTTGCCATGGTGCGCGATGTCACGGCTTGGTTTTAGCATTGCTGCCATGGTGCGCGTATGCGGCTTGGTTTAGCATTGCTGCCGCGGTGCGCAGATATGCGGCTTTGTTTGGCATTCTTTTGCAGTGCGCAGATATGCGCTTGGTTTAACATTGCTGCCATGGTGCACGAGTATGCGGCTCGGTTTGGCATTGTTGCCATGGTGCGCAGATGTGGGGCTTGGTTTGGCATTGTTGCCATGGTGCGCAGATGTGCGAATGGTTTTGGAATTAGGGTTACGTGTCGAAAACCCTAACTCAGTATTTTGAAAAAATACCCCCATTAATTGTTTACACCTGAGTTAAATGCTCTTAGTTAATGTGTTGCGGGTAACACTAGGTCATGGGTTTTTACGACTTTACCCCTTGTTTAAAAACCACCATCAACAAGTAGCAACACGGGCACGTACTATAAGGGAATGCTTGATATGATCCAAGTCAACAAACCATTCTCTAACGTCAGTGGTGGCGGTTCTTAATTAACATTAGACGTTTCTATATGTATAACAGAATACATTTTGTTTTAATGGATTACATGGATTATAAAAGTTGAAAATAAGAAAAGTCACGCATGCGGTGTTGCGCAAACACCAATTGAATTAACTGGGGAAGACCCCAAATGCAACAAAGTAGCTTCATCAAACGGATTAAAGGACAAATGGACCATAAAACTACCAGAAACAATTCAAGAAGAAATTCACTATGCCCGGTGCGAAACACGGGCACAAAATCTAGTATACATAATATATAAGTAGGTTAATCAGAGCTCCTACATGTTAGTATTTCAAGCGAATGAATTTTCAGACCCAACATAGATTTGAAGTAAATTTTGAGCGGCAAAGACAGTTAGGCCACATAACAATTACTGGGTCACATTGATATGTTTTAGTCGTAATTCTCGAAGACATCTCTGCCATAGACACACATTCATACACTCTATAAACACCATTAGCACTAATAGGTGAACAAAGGTGTTGTGGCACCCCAGATCGTATTAGATCACTACAGATCATGGGATTAGATCAGAGTCGATCAACAATGGGACAAAACAAACTTCAGAATTTTCTTTCCCCCTTTAACTAGGAACCGTTTTTTTGGGGACAAACTTCAGAATTTTCTCTCCCGTAAGAATTTTCTGAAGTAACAAACTTCAGAATTTTCTCTCCCGTAAGAATTTTCTTTCCCCCCTTTAACTAGACTCATGAAACATATGCAGCACATGTTCCCTAGAGCGTTGGTCCCCATTGGAACCGTGTCATGATTTGGTGGCTAGCTAGCCTGTCATCCCTTAGCATCCACTCATTCATACAAGTGGCTATTAGTAGTTCCGTATCGATCCACTTAACCAAATTGAGTCATGCAGAGAGCAAATTATTTATCGACCTCTCAATATAATTAAAAAAAAAAAAAACTCTATAAATAGGCGGGCTGATATGAGGAAATACGGCATCCAATTATCTCAACATCGTGAATTATAAGCTCATTGCGGAATTGGAAGTAGCAGCCTCGGCAGACGATGTATGGGATGTACTTGGCGCTAAAACGCCCCCGCACTTTAAGAATTCACTTCCCGGAGTGTGTTTAAAAGCTAGAGGTTCTCGAAGGTGATGGTGGTGTTGATACCCATCTTCGATTGAGTATCCTGAGCGGTAATAATGATACAACATACATACCTCATTGGAAAGTTACAATTCTTCTTATTTTCTTTTCAAATTTCTAACTAGCCTCTACTATATATGTGTAAAATGAATATCGGGATTCTCAAACGAGGAAAAGTTTGTGACAGTCGATCATCACAGGGCGCCTTAAAGAGATATTACAGATTGAAAGAGGATATCTAGGAATGGGTGTTACATATTACATGGAAGCTTTCAAAGTCATAGAATGTGCTAACTCATGTATCATACAATCCATAGTCGAGTATAAAGCCTCCGAAGAAGTCGCCGCTAAAGTTTGCAATCTCATTAGTGTTGAGGGTCTTCTTAACATGGCCAAAATTGTGGCAAAACATGTTCTTAATAAGGAGAAAGCTCCGTCTACTGCTGCTGCCTAAAATTATGGTCTTAGAAATAATATATTTGAGAGAGTCTAGTCCAGTTGACTCAGTCATGTGTCTGTTTGGTCCTATTTGGTAAAATATATTATAGTTTGGTCCTATAAATTATGGTTTGGTCATAGGGTGATGTCATGGATGATGTAAATGTCATCTTGTAGTGACAGAAATACCCTTATATTATTATTTGGTCCTAGAAAATAATAATTTGGTCCTAAGGTGACCATATATATATAAAAATTTAATAGAAAATATCTTATTTTCAGATTCACATTCTCTCTCCTCTCAATTTCAGATCTAGTTTTCTTTCTCTCTCCATTTGTTTTCTTTTTTTCTTTCTGCTACTGTTTATGTTTGCAGACGATGAATCTTGATGTGAATATTTGATCGGTTACTGTTTTGAAGAAGACAAAGATGATAAAGAGATCTGCTGCTGTTGAAGATTGTTGTTGAACAAGAAGATTGAAAAACGATGAATATGATAAAGACGATGAAGAAGATGAGTTTTTAGGTTTTTCTTCTCTCTTTGGTGTTGATGTTGCTTGTTGATGATGTTGAAGTCTATGAAGATGATGAAGACGATGAAGTTTTGCGTTTCTTTTTTGCGCATATGTTGTTTTCTTCTTTCTTTGTTATAAATATGATGAAGACGATGTCGATCTTGCTTGTTGAAGACGATGATGTTTTGCTTGATGTTGTTGAAGAAGACGAAGATGTTGATGAAGATGAAGTTCATTCCTAGAATGAAGTCTGGTTTTTATATGGACTTAATGAAGTCTGTTTTTATATGGACTTCATTTCTGGAATGAAGACTGTTTTTATATATGGACTTCATTTCTGGAATGAAGTCTGCTTTTTTTTTATGGACTTGATTACGGAATGAAGTCTGTTTTTTTAGGTTTTTATATGGACTTCATTTCTTGAATGAAGTCTGTTTTTTTAGGTTTTTATATGGACTTCATTTCTGGAATGAAGTCTGTATTATTTAGGTTTTTTTATGGACTTCATTTTTGGAATGAAGTCTGTTTTTTTAGGTTTTTATATGTACTTCATTTCTGGAATGAAGTCTGTTCTTTTTAGGTTTTTATATGGACTTTATTTCTGGAATGAAGTGCTACAAGAAAATAAGTAAAAATTAACATGGAAGGGTATTTTTGTCAGTTTAATATTTTTAAATAATTATGGACCAAACAGTAAAGGCGTTTGACTAAAGGACCAAACAGACATGGGCCCACCTAAAAAAAAAAAAAGGACCAAGCGATATTTTTCCCAAAATTATATTGCGAGTCTATTCGGGCGCATGCATGTATGCTTTTAATTTCCGATGGTGGAAGTATATCTACAAATTTCCCTTGTTGTTATTTAAACTAGAAAAGTAAAATTAATCATTTTCTAAAGTGACAATGCAGTTGAAAATCGGATGAAACAGTTGTTTGTAAATAGCATGGGAAACACCTTTGGAATTGATGTTTCGGGGAGGTCTTGAGGTGCAACCAACCAGCAAGTTACCCTCGTAAAGGGGAATAGGTCGTTGCGATACTCTTATAAAAATGAACACAAACTCTAGGTTTACCGAAAAATAGATCCGGAGGATCTTTTTTTTTTGCTCGGTAAATAAATTTTTATTACTGGAATAGTAAGTACATTGTACAAACTCCAAAGTGGAAAGTGCTTCTTACATTGATTTGGATTTGTAAGAAACCCGAATAGGCTAAAGTTCACCCATGATTGAAAATCCCTTACCCACCAAGGGGGTTAAGGCCCTAAAAGAAAAACAGTGAGAAATCCTAAGCCCAAAGGCCCAAAATAACCTCAATTGGAAACCTAATAACCCTAACTTCCTTGACTTCTCCCATATCCGCCGCCGCCGGAAAAGCTTGAGAAAGTTTACTGCCGCCATCTTCCATGACCAAGCCATCAAATAGAAATCGTCGCCACTTATTTCATACTTAAACATGTACCTGAGAGATGAAATTAGTGATTTCATTGATGTTGATCGAAAAAGATGATGAACAAGAACCCATTTTTGACAAGAACCCAAGAGAAGCAACATAACTACTGCCTCCTTGAAGATCCCATTTTTGAAAAAAGCTGCAGCTTTGAGACGCCTCCACCATCATTTGCAGCACCATCTTCAACTTCATAGTGATCAACCACCATTGAAACCGCTCTAGAAGAGTTAGGAAAGATTTACTCAAGGTTTTGATAGAAAATGAAAAAGAAAACGAAGGCAAATAATTATGAAGAAGAAAAGCACAGCACCACCCAAAGCTTAGGATGGATAGAAAACCCACAATAGAAACCCAAATTGATCTAGATCTAGAAGTCAAACTTCATAAACCTAAGATTAGAACTTCAAAATAGAATGAAAAATAAATAATAAAAAAAGTTGAAAAGAAATCAGAGCTCGAATTTGGTCCATAAAGGACCAAATTCGAGCTCAAAGGGGAGCCGACAAGGGTTGTGTTGGAATGTGGTTTTTTGAGGTTTTAATCTCTCACAACTGTGTGAGAATCATTTCATTATTTTGTATATATACATGTACAATTACATAGGATAGGTGAGATCCTAATACCATGATTACATCAAGAGAATTAAATTTATTCCTATACATAAAATAAAGAAATTAATCCTAGTTACATCTCTATTATTCTGTGCATGCATATTATCTTGTTTCCATATTCTTCATTGCATGTATTCAATCACATTTACATTAATATTATTCTTTGCATGCATATTAATCTTTTTCATATTCTTCATTGCATGTGATAATCTACTTTCCAAGTTTATCAAGGGACGGATAAACTTAATACCCCCCCTCAAGTTGGAGCGGTAGGACCCGAACGAACGCCCAACTTGCCTCCTTGGACGACTAAATTCAAGGAGCTCCCAAAGGTTTAGTGAAAACATCAGCTAGTTGATCGGGATTTACGAAATATGTTTTGGTAAAATCAATCCACTTATTAACTTTTCACGAACAAAATAACAATCAATCTCGATGTGTTTAGTACGTTCGTGGAAGACAGGATTTTGCGCAATGTGAATTGCGGCTTGACTATCACAGGAAACAGTGATAGGAAGAGAACATGAGAATCGCATGTCTTTTAATAGATAAACTAACCATTGAAGCTCTGCTGTAAGATTGGCCAAAGCACGATATTCAGCTTCGGCTGAATTTTGAGCCATTGTGGGTTGTTTCTTGGACTTCCATGAAATGGGACTATTACCTAAGGTAATAAAATATCCAGTGGTAGAACGTCTAGTCATGGGACAACCTGCCCAATCAGAGTCTGTGTAACCATGAATGGAAGGAGAACTGGCGGAGGATAGAAATATGCCATGTCCAATGGTTCCTTTGAGATAGCGAAGAATACGATGAGCAGCATCCATATGAGAAGTTCTTGGATGTTGCAAGAATTGACTCAGATAATTAACTGAGTATGTAATGTTAGGTCGAGTGACTGTTAGATATAATAAACGACCTATTAAACGACGGAAACAGCTTGGATCAGTTAATTCCGTGCCATCGGTAGGAAGCAACTTGAGTTTGGTATCCATTGGAAAAGCTGAGATACGAGCCCCTGTGAGGCCAGAATCCTTAAGGATATCAAGGATGTATTTTCTTTGACATAGAAATATACCCTTGGGAGAACGAGAAACCTCAATGCCTAAAAAGTACTTTAGACAACCAAGATCCTTGATTGAAAAATGAGAAGCAAGACGAAGTTGAGAGAATTAATTAAGCTAGTATCTGTACCGGTGATAATGATATCATCGACATATACAAGCACAAAAATAGATGTTGAACCACGATGATATGTGAAAAGAGAATTATCACATAAGGATTTGGTAAAACCTTCGGCTAATAAAACTGAAGAAAGCTTCGCAAACCATTGACGAGAGGCTTGCTTGAGACCATAAAGAGATTTTTGAAGTTTAAAAACTTTAGACTCACCTGGACGCGCGAGACCTGGAGGTATCTTCATATAAATGTCTTCATCAAGGTCTCCTTGGAGAAATGCATTGTTGACATCAAGTTGGTGAAGAGACCATCCTTTCATTCTTTAATGGATAATAAGATGCGAACAATAACTAGCAGCTCTTGGTGCAAAGGTATCATAGTAATCAATCCCTTCTTGTTGAGTGTAACCTTTGGCCACCAATCTAGCTTTGTAACGTTCAACAGTGCCATCAGCATTAAATTTTATTTTAAAAATCCATTTGCAACCAATGGCTGTTTTTCCGGTGGTAAATCTACCAAGATCCGGTATTGTTTGCTTCCAAAGCCATTATCTCCTTGGCCATGGCAGCTCGCCATTTGGGACATTTGTTAGCTTGAGAGAATGATCTCGGTTCATCGATAAGGATGATGATGCAAGGAAAGCCTTGTGTGATGGAGTGAATTTATCAAAAGATAAATAATTGGTCATTGGGTATGGAGAGTTGGATGTGCTGTAGTAGCGAGAACAATAATAATCCTTCGAATACGAAGGTGGGTGATGAGCACGAGTTGGACGAGGAGGGATTCACAGTCTTGGAGGTTGAATGGATGGAATTGCTTGGGACTAGGAGAGGATTGTGGCATAGAGGATTGACCTGGAGAGATGTCGGTAGATGCAACTCGTATCGGTAGTGTGATCATGAGAGCCGTGTTCTGCGGGAGGGTTAGGAGATTTCGTGTGTATTGGATGACAAGGGATATCAGTAGGTGTTGCAGCGGAATTTCGTGGAAAAATAATAGGATCTGAATGCTGAGCCGGATTAGGATAGCATGGGATAGAAGATTGAGTAGAACGAGAGATGTCATCTTGGGGAAGTGAAAGAGAAGGAGACTGAAAGATCGAGTCATAAAAAGTAAACTCAGATTGTTGGAATGGATCAGCAACAGGTGCAGATTGAGAAGTAGAAGCGTCTTTAAAGGGAAACGTGTTCTCATGGAATACAACATCTCGTGAGACATATATTATTTTAGATTGTAAATCATAAATTGTGTAGCCTTTACGGCCATGGGGATATCCAATGAAGATGCCAGGCCTGGCTCATTGATCGAATTTATGAGAAACGCGTGTGTTTCTGCCAAAGCAAAGGCAGCCAAAAACACGAAGAGAAGAATAGTCCCGGGGAAAGTTCAGGAGCATCTCATGAGGCGATTTATGAGATAACACCGGTGATGGTAGTTTGTTAATTAAATACGTTGCAGCCAAAATGTATTCACCCCAAAAACGAATGGGTAAATTAGCTTGAAAACGTAAAGAGCGTGCCACGTTGAGTAAGTGGCGATGTTTTCTCTCAACAATACCATTTTGCTGCGGAGTATATACACAGCTGGTTTGGTGCAAAATTCCATTTTGATGGAACCAAGATTGAAGTTCATTGGATTTGAACTCAGACCCATTATCAGACACCAAAGTCTGTGGTGGGGAATGACTATAGAGTTAATACCCGAGGAGATCTTTGGTGATGTGATGCCCAAATTGTTTAATAACAAAGGCAAAGAAATATTTGAGAAACTTCAAAGTCTCGGATTTTACTTTCATCAAAAACACCCATGTACACCTAGAGTAATCATCTACAATTCTAAGGAAATATTTGGTACCAGTTAAAGATGCAGTAGAAAAAGGACCCCAGATGTCAGCATGAATTAGTTGAAAAGGATGCTTTGATAAAGAAATACTTTTATTAAATTTTAATCGAGATTGTTTTGCCTGTGGGCATACATCGCATAAGTGTTTGAATGGAGAGCGAACATAAGCAAATTTACTACTTAAAAATTAAAACAATCCTTGTGCGGATGGCCAAGGCACGTGCCATATATCTATTGGCTTATTTGCGGCTAAACAAGAAACTGATGGATGCAAACCGAAATGATAAAGGCCAGCGATACGCCTACTCCGTCCAATCACTTTCTTTGGTGAGACGGTCTGGAAGATACAAGACTCGTGTGAGAATTTGATACAACAATTTGTCATGTGCTTGTAAGCTTACTTACAAATCAAGTTAAATTTAAAGCTTGGGATGTAAAAAACATCGAGTAATTGAATATTGGGAGACAAGTTCATAGTCCCAATATGAGTCACAAATATATTTGAGCCATCTGCAATTGAACCGTGATTGGGTTCAAAACTAAATTGTAAGAAGTAAAACAAGAGAGAGTGGAGCAAATGTGATGTGTTGCACCACCTGCCGACAATCCAAGCAATAGAAGAACAAGTGAGAGTAATACTGCGAAATTGGCAAAGGAGTTACATCCATGTTTGCATTGTCCGGATCAAGCGGGGTCATAAGTCTTGCATACGAGCAGCGGTGATTCTAGGAGCAGCGGGTGCAACAACAATCTTTGGATGTGGAACAGCAAATGAGACATATCTTTGGATGTGGAACAATGAAGCAGCATATCTTTGGATGTGGAGCTTCCACGGACCTTGGTGGATCCTTTGGATAGCCATTGAGCTTCCGAGAAAGTAAGGCGGGTGTGACCATGTTTATTACAATGATCACAAAACGGACCATGGCGTTTATTACCACTACCATCCCATTGTTGTTGCCGTGGTATTTCCAGTTTGAAGATGTTCTCATATTGGACCGTCCTAGGTAGGAATCATTGCGAGATACGTTTAGAGTAGCAGATTCAATTGGAGTAATAGAAGAGGAATTTATACCTTGTTGTTCCTCCTCCTGCCTGACCAGATTGTACAGCTTAGAGGCAGACGACATTGGCTCCATTGTCAAGCATTGGCTACGCAAGGCAGAGAATCGATCATGTAATCCCTGTAAGAACTCCATAGCTCGATCTTGATTGTGGTGATCGATGAAATCTTTTCCTGTACCGCATATACATGGTACAACAGGCCTAAACGAATCTAGTTGATCCCATAGAGTTTTGAGTTGGGTAAAGTACATCGCAACACTATTGTTCTCTTGTTGCATGGAAGAAATGGACTGTTTTAGGGCATAAAGTTTCGGTGCATTGATATGAGAAAACGATTCTTTATCTCCAGCCATTGATCCCGTGCAGATGGGAAACTCATCACACTAGACCGGATTACTGGTGTTTATGGGTAAAAATTGTTTCTGCCGATTTCGGTAAATTCGGTAGGTGAGTGAGAAACTGATTCAAACCCTAAACAAATGTGCTGCACGTGAGCACTTTATAAATTCGAGAGATAAATGCTGTAAAAGTCCGCCTAAACCAAGAAATGGCCGTTCCAGGACTTGCTTCGGTCACAAAGTGGAGGAGAAGGGTTTATTTGGGGAGGGAAGCAAAGAAAGGTGTTGAGACCGGAGTAGTTCCGGGAGAGTAGTATCTCGACTTGTATCGAAAGTAAAAGCTTGGGAAGCTTGCAAGAGATGGAAGATTTTAGGAGAGCTTGCAAAGTTGCCTTTCTGAGAGTGTGGTATTTTTTTCCTGACCGAGACTTGTTTTCTGGTGGAAATAGGTAAGACCTATTTATACAAGTCGAGATTGAAACGTACCCTGGCCTCATGAAGGAAGAGAGTAAAGGGTGAAATAATGGGAGGAGGTAGTAACCGCATGGTTTAATAGGCGAAACGTTTTCACCATTATTTCCTCTTTTATTTGACCGCTTTATTCCTTTTCACGCTTTCTTAATGTGAGCGTAGTGTACGCTGCATCTTTGTGACCGCCAAACCAAAACCCTAAAGAAGCATCCCGGTTTGTGTCGATGTCTCGAGTGTTGGTTGCATCTTGAGTGCAAGTGGCGCTGCTAGTGGCGCGTGTGGCATGTGCCAATGGCATGTGCGGAATGCCTTGGTGGTAGGTTGCATGGTTGCAAGTTAGGTTACCAGCGTGTGTGTTTGGCATGTGCCAATGGCATGTGCGGAATGCCTTGGTGGTAGGTTGCACGGTTTGCAAGTTAGGTTACCAGCGTGTGTGTTTGGCATGTGCGGAATGCCTTGGTGGCAGGTTGCACGGTTTGCAAGTTAGGCTACCAGCGTGTGTGTTTGGCATGTGCCAATGGCATGTGCGGAATGCCTTGGTGGTAGGTTGCACGGTTTGCAAGTTAGGCTACCAGCGTGTGTGTTTGGCATGTGCCAATGGCTCGTGCGGCCATGTTGACCTAGTTGCAAGTCTTGCAAACCTAGGGCGTTATATTTGGCATGGGCCAAAGGCATAGCGGCTTGGAAATATGGCTTGCGGCACGTGTTGGCATGTGCCAATGGCACGTGCGGCCATGTTGACCTAGTTGCAAGTCTTGCAAACCTAGGGCGCTATGTTGGGTGTGGGCCAAAGGCATAGCGGCTTAGAAATATGGCTTGCGGCACGTGTTGGCATGTGCCAATGGCACGTGTGGCCATGTTGACCTAGTTGCAAGTCTTGCAAACCTAGGGCGCTATGTTGGGCGTGGGCCAAAGGCATAGCGGCTTGGAAATATGGCTTACGGCACGTGTTGGCATGTGCCAATGGCACGTGCGGCCATGTTGACCTAGTTGCAAGTCTTGCAAACCTAGGGCGCTATGTTGGGCGTGGGCCAAAGGCATAGCGGCTTAGAAATATGGCTTGCGGCACGTGTTGGCATGTGCCAATGGCACGTGCGGCCATGTTGACCTAGTTGCAAGTCTTGCAAACCTAGGGCGCTATGTTGGGTGTGGGCCAAAGGCATAGCGGCTTAGAAATATGGCTTGCGGCACGTGTTGGCATGTGCCAATGGCACGTGCGGCCATGTTGACCTAGTTGCAAGTCTTGCAAACCTAGGGCGCTATGTTGGGCGTGGGCCAAAGGCATAGCGGCTTAGAAATATGGCTTGCGGCACGTGTTGGCATGTGCCAATGGCACGTGCGGCCATGTTGACCTAGTTGCAAGTCTTGCAAACCTAGGGCGCTATGTTGGGCGTGGGCAAAAGGCATAGCGGCTTGGAAATATGGCTTGCGGCACGTGTTGGCATGTGCCAATGGCACGTGCGGCCATGTTGACCTAGTTGCAAGTCTTGCAAACCTAGGGCGCTATGTTGGGCGTGGGCCAAAGTCATAGCGGCTTAGAAATATGGCTTGCGGCACGTGTTGGCATGTGCCAATGGCACGTGCGGCCATGTTGACCTAGTTGCAAGTCTTGCAAACCTAGGGCGCTATGTTGGGCGTGGGCCAAAGGCATAGCGGCTTAGAAATATGGCTTGCGGAACGTGTTGGCACGTGCGGCCATGTTGACCTAGTTGCAAGTCTTGCCAACCTAGGGCGCTATGTTGGGCGTGGGCCAAAGGCATAGCGGCTTGGAGATTTGGCATTGTTGCCATGGTGCGCAGGGTACGGCTTGGTTTGGTATTGTTGCCGCGGTGCGCAGTATGTGGCTTGGTTTGGCATTTCTGCCATGGTGCGCAGTATGCGGCTTGGTTTGGCATTGTTGCCATGGTCCGCAGTATGCAGCTTGGTTTGGCATTGGTGCCATGGTGCGCGATATGCGGCTTGGTTTGGCATTGGTGCCATGGTGCGCAGATATGCGGCTTGGTTTGGCATTCTTTGCCATGGTGCGCGATATGCGGCTTGGTTTGGCATTGTTGCCATGGTGCGCAGATATGCGGCTTGGTTTGGCATTGTTGCCATGGTGCGCAGATATGCGGCTTGGTTTGGCATTGTTGCCATGGTGCGCGATATGCGGCTTTGTTTTGGAATTAGGGTTACGTAGTCGAAAACCTAATGCAGTATTTTGAAAAAATACCCCTATTAATTATTTACACTGAGTTAAATGCTCTTAGTTAATGTGTTGCGGGTAACACTAGGTCATGGGGTTTTACGATTTTACCCCTTGTTTAAAAACCACCATCAACGGGGCTTTGTTGCGAGGTAAGCATAAGATGGTGACAGACTATCAAAGAAACCGTAAAGAGAATTGAGGGCTTGTCGACCTTTTATAAATAGGATTTGGAATCCTTGCCTCGGGAGTTTTGCACAAATCGGGAGGTCGGCACAATTAGTGGGGCCGGTGCGGCTTGGGCGACGTTGGGAAGTTGGCGTGAGTTGGGAAACCGAGTGTGCTAGGCTGGTGGGACCGGCGCAAAGTGTAGAAGCCGTGCGTGCTTGCGAGTCGGCGCAATTGGTGGGGACGGTGCGGCTTGGAAGCCGTGCTTGCGGGCGTGACTTATGTAAATAAAGAGGGAACAGCGTTTCTTGACCAAAGCAAAGTTTCCTTATTTTGCTTTCCCTTCACGTGCGGCTTCCATTAAGGCATTATTCATGCTAAAATCTGGAAGCGTTATGTCTCTCGTTGCTTCCTTTCCCTTTTTAAGATTCTGTATTCATATCCAAAAAAATAATTGCATCGTCTCCTCGTTTGAGAAAGGGGTTCTTCTTGTTGGATTTCTCTCTTTTTCATGTCGCGCACATTCGAATCATCTTCTAACCAGTCAGGTTCCCCGGATGAAGATGCGTGGTCTGACTCTCGTATGGGCACCCCAACAAAGGTTATTCGGGTTAAGAAAATCATACCCGGTATGTTTTCTTCTTCTTTGCAAAGATCGACGTACACTTTAACGCTTCTTTGTATAAATGGAAAATTTCCCTTTTGTGCGAGAGATATCCCGTTGGAGCATGCGTTCTTTGTTATCGACGAGGATGACCTAGTCGTTCCCCTTCCTTCAAGCTTGGACCTTGTTGATTGCTGCAGACTTGGAGGATCTTGATTTAGGGCTCTCTTGTCATGAATACCCTTCCGCGAGTTTGTCGTTTGGGACTCGTATGAGGTGTCTCTCCTCCAATTATCGGAATGTTGGTGGTTTCACAGTGCGGAAAGAATTCGTGGCCCTTTATACGAAGATATGGAAAACATACGGCCATATTGCTACCGGGAGCACAGTGAAGTCTTGTTCGTCCGCTTTGGTTTACGTAGTGAAGCGTCTTTTGACAATGATTGCCGAGATGGAGAATGTGTCCATTCATGCTCATGAGTCGACCATTCAAAAGTGGGAGAATATGGTGTCCACTGCGAATCCTTGGAGTTTAACGTTAGGCGTTGCGGCATCGCCTCAATATTGCGAAGGTCGACGAGGGCTGGTATTCTTCTTGGTGTGATTCCCGCCACAAAAGCCATCTTTGGAAGAGGAGGAAATTTTGGCCCTGGAGTCTCGGAGAATTGAAGAGTTAACTCAAGATTTAAAGAGTAGGACTGAAAGATATCATGGTCGATTGAAGATGATATTTTGTAGGGATTATAATTTGCTAGATGGGCTTTTCTGATTTGTATTATGAGATTTAAAGGCTCCTCTTTCTCTTTTTTTTTTGAAGAAATAAAGAGATTCTGTTAATCTGTTGGATTGTATAGAAATTCAATAATCTGGTAAGAAAGTAAAAGCGAGAGAGTGCAGGTCGTTCACACTTTTGATGTAGCATGTTGCAGGGAAATGATTAGGCGTAGTACGCCTTAAGCCACTTTCCGTTGATGACCGCCTCTAGCTTTCCCCCATCTTCCATGATAATCTTGTAGTAACCACTGTTATATGATTTAGTGATTATTGATGCGTGTCGTAGGTGCAATCAAATTAATTAATACTTTACTACCTAATTAACAAGTAATATAGGGTAGTCAAGGTCGATCCCACGAGGAGCAAGAGATTCTAGTTGTAAAAGTTGTCACAAAGGGGGGTGTAAAAGCAAAAGAAAATAAACAAAACAATTAAAAGATAAAGTTGAAAGCAATAAGAGAGACAAGATCAAGGAATCCTTCTTCGTTACGAAACAATGAATCAAGTTATGTTCTTTTCTACTTGTTATTAGTCACAAATTATCACCAACCGTAGGTAAAGCAGCTAGCTCGAGTGCTAAACCCCTAAATCCCTTGTATCACCGGACACGGAAGTTCTCGACTACCGGATTCTAATCACCAAGCCACCTAGAATTAGCTCAACCTAGATGTAACTTGGCTCATGCATTAGGTTTTGTGAATTTCTTAGGTTGATATTAGTAGTTAGACTCTTAGCTCAAGGTCCACTTGCTAACGTTGTTTCTACACACAATTGCTCCACGGAATCCCTCCGCAAGGTCTCGTGTTTGCTACTTATGTAAAGAGTCAAGAAACGATTACTTATCCCTAACTTTCACTAGCTTTAGATCGAATTAACAAATCAATTTAGTTGGCCACCCAAACAATCTATCAATCAATCATGAATGTCTTTAAGATCACTCCTATTAGTAAAAACAAACGATAATTATGTGAAAAACTTCAAGATAGAATTTGAAAACAAAAACTTAAATCATATGTTAAGAACTAGGAATTCATCCTCAATCAATAAATTAACTACTCATGTTAAAGAGTTCACACAAAGAATAAGAAAAGAAAAGTGTTGTGTGTGTAAAAAGGTGTGTAGAGAGGTGTAAAAGATGTCTAGAAGTTGTAGAAAACTTCTCTATTTATAGGCTTCAATATTCTCCAAATCTTCCAAGGAATAGAATCCTTTTCCTTTTGCAATTCAATTTCCAAATCCAAGCTTTTCTCTTCTTCCACCTTCTCTTTCCAAATTTGAGTCCAATTCTCCATCCAATTCCTAGCCCAAGTCTTCACACATATGAGAGAAGTCCATAGAAAATTCTGGAATTTTTGCTCGCCGGAAAACTGGGATTGTGGCCGGAATTTGGCCGGAATTGTTGCCGCCGGCCACATGAAAATTTCTCCGCCAAGAGAATATTCGACGGAATATTCCGTCAGTCCTCCGTTAGGACTAACGGTCAAACGGGTCAACCGTCAGTCAACTAGGTCAAGGAAAGTCAAGGGAAGAGTAGTCATACACCGAGTCAGCTCCCCAGTCAGTCGGTAACTCAGCTGAATGGTCTAACTCGCTGAGTCATATATAAGGATCGGTCATCGGGATCGCTGAGTCAACTCGCCGGAATAAAGAATCGGCCGAGTTCTGTTCAATTACAGGACTTTCCGGCCAATTTCAGGCCTCTACTTTCTTCACCTGCTAAGAATCCTAACATTCATCTATTCATTCAATCATAACCTGCAACTTCCTTCACATGCCAGGCTAAACTCCGGCTCCATAGCACACTCAAACAAACTCCACCGCTCATCTCACGGACCATCACTCAACTCAGGCCATTGCTCCCTGCAGTCTCAAGCCATCATTCCTGGCTCTCCAGGTACAGCACCAGCTACTCCATAAACCCCTGCAACTCAGCTTCACCTGCAACATCTCAATAACATTTCATACAACCTCCAGTCACAGCTTCTTCCATCCAAGTCTGAATTGCAGACCCATCAAACTCAACCAAATCCACTTCTGCCACTGAAATTCAACCTCAGCCTCATAACCAAGTTACCAGCACTGAAACAGCCCTGCAGCTCCCAACAGTACCAGTTCCAGCCCCTGTAATCAACCAACTCCTCCTCAGTTCACCCCCAGGCCTTAATACCACCAGCTCTGACCAACTGAGCCATTCTTGCCATCCAGCTTCCACCAGGCCCCAGCTCAACTTCATGCCACCGGAACCTGTGACTATATACTCCACCAGCAGAAGCTCCTTTGCCACTGAGCAACACCACTACCTGCTCATTCCATCTTGCCACAGCACAAACATCAGTGCCTTTACAGCTCAAAACCTTATACCCCATTTGCAATTGCAACCAACACCATCATCTTCCTGCAACTCCCTGCTCAAATTCAATCTCATATAGCACCAGACCACCTTCATCTCATCTTCCATGGCCTCAGTGCAGTGCTGTATCTTCAACTCATTAGCAGCAACAGACCCAATAACAGCTACCATTTGCAATCCACCACCAGGCAGCCAACACTAAATCAACACCTTGTAACTTCCATGGCGGAACTTAGTTTCAACCTCGGATCCATGAAAAACCCTCATAATCAACAGAACCCATCTTTCAATTCATGAACCTCCAGCATCACAATCAAATCATCTCCTCAACAGGGTTAAGACCCATCTCTCCATTTCATCTCTGTGATTATCAACAACACCAAATCCTCTTCTTTATCTGAGCTTCAGTCTCCCTGAGCTTCATCAGTCATCGATTTCATCATTAATTTCTCGATCTCGATTCCCCTCAACAGCAGCATCGATCCTTTCTCTCGGATTCAATTCTTCATTGTCTCGATTAGAAGGAAATCACTCTCTTTCTTTCGGGTTATCAGTCTCTAATCGATCTCCCATCATCGACCTTCAACAGCGAGACCCTCTCCCCAATTTCTCTCGATCCATGGCTGCACAGCAGCTTCTTTCTCTGCAACCCTAGCAGCCACACTTCTCTGTGTTAGAGCCCGAATGATTGAGAAATGAATTCTCATCTGAATTTTATGCTGTGTAGGAAATGGATTTGATATTGGCACCCAGTATGTATAAGAGCCACCTCCAATTACTTTGGCCTGTCGGTTCCGAGTGGTAACCGCGGCCTAATTCTCTATCCACCTACATCGATTCTAGACAACTAACAGTTCATTCTTCCGCTCCCTCGCCGCGTTTCAACCTGCTCCACATATAACTCGCCTGTGAGATGACAATTTCGCCCTTTAGCTCAATTTGGATAATTTCTTCTTCTTTTCCTCCGTGCGACTCCAAAGTAGCTACAAAACTCAAAACAAGCGTAAAATACATAATTTACACGAAAAATAGCAAAGAAAGCATAAACTACTAGATAGTAAATTAGGTGTATTCTACACCTATCAAATTCCCCCACACTTAGACTTTGCTAGTCCTCGAGCAAATCAAACTAAAAACTCACAACTTCAAAGCGTTCAAGCGTCACAAGCATCCAAAGAGTTATGAGGACATAGAGTTTCTGCATTCTAGTAATAAGAAGTTAGAAATACTAAAAAAACATATTCTTGTTCTTAATTGTTGAGTGAGAAATAACCACACCATAATGAGAGAATGCGTGTTTGAGAAACGATCAATAAGCATTTCGCCTCGACTTCCGCCTCACCAAAAAGGATTTTATGATAATTGCACTCAAAAAGACTGACTTTTTTTATGGTTCTCACATGTGTGCAGGTAGGAATGAAGATAGAAATCCTGCAACACGTTGAATGGTGGGAAGGATAACTTCCGAAATATTTTTTTAAAAACCCACATCTTCTAATATTTTGAAAAACCATTTTTCTGACGATCTCTAAGAAAGGAAATCAACCATTTTTATCGAGGATGAGATTACTTACTCACCTTCACATCCGATCGCCAATTATAATAACACCACTCTCACGGCATCCAATAGAAACGTCTTCCGCTCCTCGTCTTGATCTTCTTGGTCTTCGTCTTCGGTTTCAACTATTGATGATAAACCCTTGAATTTCATAAATCCTTGACAATTTGTAACTCTTATACCTTAAAAATCCTTGTCGCTTGAAACCTCCTTATAAATTTTCCTTCCCCACGGCTTATTAACAAAATATTTCTCTTGTTTTTCTCTTTTTTTTTTTTTTTTTTTTTTTTCATTTTTTTTTTTTTTTTTTTTTTTAAACAAGAGAAATTAAATACAAAAATAAACCATAGCCGTGGGAGAAGTATTTTACCGCTTGATTCTTCACAACTTGAAATCATAAACTTCAAAAATTCTCACCTTTTAATTTTCTTCGCTTTCATGAATAAGTCTTCATACTTGTATGTAAAATTACCTCATTGTAGTGTAAGTCTTCAACATATATGTAAAAATCCGCTCATTTGTATGTTGCTTTACTTGTATTTTAAATTTGCTCTTTTTCTCATTCCGTTGCTTGTAAACCTTAAACTTTTCCAACTTTCCTTGTAGATTTTGATGTTGCTCCTTGTTGATGATGAATGTGTTTCTATGGATCCGTTGTTGTCGAGAGAGAGAATGGTGCTAACTGCAAATCGAACTACAAGAAGGAAGCTTTCATCCATGGACGTCACCCTCATGATTGACAAAATTAGCACTCAAGAGATCAAAGAGTAGTGCTTCTTTTGGTGGGAGGTTGGGTAGCTCACCATTCTACCCGGAATTTACTTACGGTGACACACACTCAAAAGAAGCTCTTTAGTAGATGGAAAATTCTGGTCGGTGCCTCTCATGATATGAATACGGGTAGTCTCCACTAATGATTGATCAACAACTCTAATAACGCACTTCTCCCTGCACCAAATTCGCATCACCGGCATGATTAAATCCATTATTTAACACTCTAACAAACAAGAAATCCGAATGTAGTTCTCTAACATTTCCAAGTTCAATTATGTCGGTCAAAATCTCTATGTAAACATACCTAGAAATATGCTAGGGACTCTAAAATCTTTAAAAGTTGGAATTTTTAAGTAAAATTTTTTTTTTTTTTTTTCTTTAAACTTTTTCATTTTTTTGTAATTTTTGTTTTAAAAACATGCTTAACCACTCCCCCACACTTAAACCTTACATTGTCCTCAATGTAATTGAATCCTCTAGTAAAGTCAAGGTGGGAAATTTTAACATGATAAGAAACAAGAAAAAGAAATAACAAAAAGCAAAAAGATAAGAAATACAAAACCGATGGGTTGCCTCCCATTAAGCGCTTGTTTTAAAGTCGACGGCCCGACTTGGCTCTTGTAAGATTCAATCCCCATATACTAACAATCGGAAAATTTGAGGATCCACCCATAATACCTGTTTTGCAAAAAATAATTCCATACAAATATTAGCACAAGAAAATAATAGTGAAATTATCGCTCGATAGAAATTTCCCCACACTTATTCTCGTCCACACTTGGAAGTGTATAAAGAACATAGAATTCGGGAACTTCCATGTATTCCTCTTGGCAAACCCGCGTGGTGTTAGCATCAAGTGTTTCCAATGGTGGATATTTAGAAACAAAATCATCCAAAAATACTTTCGAAGCACATACATTCAAACCAATAAGAGGTGAAGGAGAAGAATCAATAGGTAAAGGGTTAGACAAACCTTTCACAATTTCTTGTATTATAGAATCTTCTTCATCCTTAAAAAATTCAAGTGAACTACTTACCTCATGTATATCGTGGTCCTCTATCAAACCTTGCAACCATTCTTCGTCATTTTCTACCTTAACCAAAGTCTCGGCACCATCATAATCATTAGCAAGTTCAATTGGGTCTTCCACAAAATCAATGAATGTGGTTTCATCCTCTAGTATCATCTCTTCAACATTCTCATCATCGGAATCGGGCCATTCACTAAAATGATTCTCATCGGTATAGATTGTGAAATCTTCTTGTGCGGGTGTTACTTCGTTTACAACAATAGGTAAGTCACACCCAATCTCCTCCTTTTGAATAGGTGAAGGATCGTTATTATGATCCGGAGTTGGAATAACTTCCTCATTGTCGGAACATTCATACACTTCCGCGGACTCCCATCTTTCCCTAAGAAATTTTTTCCAAGCAATAAATGCATCTTCCTCAAGCTCTTCCTTTTGAATAGGTGATTGATCATTATTAAGATCAAGGCTCGAGTAATCTACACTAGCGTCATCAAAAGTCTCCAAAGGTTGGTTAATTTGTTCGTATATTTTCTCCGAATTCCTTTGAATTTCTCGATGTGATTCTTGAAACTTTTGTTGAAGATCCCCAATCATGGCAGACATTTTATCTACAAAACTAGAGAATTTCTGATCATAAACACTATCCTCCCATCCTTGTGATTGTCCACTTACATACCCGTCATAAGGTTGTTGATATGTATGAGAATATCCATAATGTTCCATAGGAAATTGATCATAGCCAAAAGATTGGTTTTGATTATATCCTAAGGATGGTTGGAAATTGTCATAATGTTGAGGTTGAAAACCGTATTGATTGTTGTAATATGCTTGCTCTCGTCCACCATACATGGAAAACCTAAAACTGAAATAAGATTCAAAAACTTAAGTTACATACGGAATAGAATCCAACAAAGCAAGAATAAAGCAAAAAGAAAAATAAAAACAACTAAAATCATTCGCTGCTCCCCGGCAGCGGCGCCAAAATTTGATGCGTGTCGTAGGTGCAATCAAATTAATTAATACTTTACTACCTAATTAACAAGTAATATAGGGTAGTCAAGGTCGATCCCACGAGGAGCAAGAGATTCTAGTTGTAAAAGTTGTCACAAAAAGGGGGGTGTAAAAAGCAAAAGAAAATAAACAAAACAATTAAAAGATAAAGTTGAAAGCAATAAGAGAGACAAGATCAAGGAATCCTTCTTCGTTACGAAACAATGAATCAAGTTATGTTCTTTTCTACTTGTTATTAGTCACAAATTATCACCAACCGTAGGTAAAGCGGCTAGCTAGGTGCTAAACCCCTAAATCCCTTGTATCACCGGGACACGGAAGTTCTCGACTACCGGATTCTAATCACCAAGCCACCTAGAATTAGCTCAACCTAGATGTAACTTGGCTCATGCATTAGGTTTTGTGAATTTCTTAGGTTGATATTAGTAGTTAGACTCTTAGCTCAAGGTCCACTTGCTAACGTTGTTTCTACACACAATTGCTCCACGGAATCCCTCCGCAAGGTCTCGTGTTTGCTACTTATGTAAAGAGTCAAGAAACGATTACTTATCCCTAACTTTCACTAGCTTTAGATCGAATTAACAAATCAATTTAGTTGGCCACCCAAACAATCTATCAATCAATCATGAATGTCTTTAAGATCACTCCTATTAGTAAAAACAAACGATAATTATGTGAAAAACTTCAAGATAGAATTTGAAAACAAAAACTTAAATCATAGGTTAAGAACTAGGAATTCATCCTCAATCAATAAATTAACTACTCATGTTAAAGAGTTCACACAAAGAATAAGAAAAGAAAAGTGTTGTGTGTGTAGAGAGGTGTAAAGATGTCTAGAAGTTGTAGAAAACTTCTCTATTTATAGGCTTCAATATTCTCCAAATCTTCCAAGGAATAGAATCCTTTTCCTTTTGCAATTCAATTTCCAAATCCAAGCTTTTCTCTTCTTCCACCTTCTCTTTCCAAATTTGAGTCCAATTCTCCATCCAATTCCTAGCCCAAGTCTTCACACATATGAGAGAAGTCCATAGAAAATCTGGAATTTTTGCTCATAGGAAAACTCGGATTGTGGCCGGAATTTGGCGGAATTGTTGCTTGCAAAACACATGAAAATTTCTCCCGCTAAGAGAATATTCGACGGAATATTCCGTCGATCCTCAGTTAGGACTAACGGTCAAACGGGTCAACCGTCGATCCAACTAGGTCAAGGAAAGTCAAGGGAAGAGTAGTCAGACACCGAGTCAGCTCCCCAGTCGGTCGGTAACTCACCTGAATGGTCTAACTCGCTGAGTCATATATAAGATCGGTCATCGGGATCGGCGAGTCAACTCGCCGGAATAAAGAATCGGCCGAGTTCTGTTCAATTACAGGACTTTCCGGCCAATTTCAGGCCTCTACTTTCTTCACCTGCTAAGAATCCTAACATTCATCTATTCATTCAATCATAACCTGCAACTTCCTTCACATGCCAGCAGCCTAAACTCCAGCTCCATAGCCTGCCTGAAACAAACTCCAGCTGCTCATCTCACAGCACCATCACTCAACTCAGGCCATTGCTCCCTGCAGTCTCAAGCCATCATTCCTGGCTCTCCAGGTACAGCACCAGCTACTCCATAAACCCCTGCAACTCAGCTTCACCTGCAACATCTCAATAACATTTCATACAACCTCCGATCCAAACTTCTTCCATCCAAGTCCGAATTGCGGACCCATCAAACTCAACCAAATCCACTTACGCCCACTTTGAAATTCAACCTCGGCCTCATAACAAGTTACCGATCAAAAAAGCCTCCTGGCTCCCAATGATGCCGGTTCCAGCCTTGTAATCAACCAACTCCTCCTCGCCCACCCCCAGGCCTTAATACCACCTGTTCCGACCAACTGAGCCATTCTTGCCATCCAGCTTCCACCAGGCCCCAGCTCAACTTCATGCCACCGGAACCTGTGACTATATACTCCACCAGCAGAAGCTCCTTTGCCACTGAGCAACACCACTACCTGCTCATTCCATCTTGCCACAGCACAAACATCAGTGCCTTTACAGCTCAAAACCTTATACCCCATTTGCAATTGCAACCAACACCATCATCTTCCCCGCAACTCCCTGCTCAAATTCAATCTCATATAGCACCAGACCACCTTCATCTCATCTTCCATGGCCTCAGTGCAGTGCTGTATCTTCAACTCATTAGCAGCAACAGCTACCATTTGCAATCCACCACCAGGCAGCCAACACTAAATCAACAGCCTTGTAACTTCCATGGCAGCAACTTAGTTTCAACCTCGAATCCATGAAAAACCCTCATAATCAACAGAACCCATCTTTCAATTCATGAACCTCCAGCATCACAATCAAATCATCTCCTCAACAGGGTTAAGACCCATCTCTCCATTTCATCTCTGTGATTATCAACAACACCAAATCCTCTTCTTTATCTGAGCTTCAGTCTCCCTGAGCTTCACGATCATCGATTTCATCATTAATTTCTCGATCTCGATTCCCCTCAACAGCAGCATCGATCCTTTCTCTCGGATTCAATTCTTCATTGTCTCGATTAGAAGGAAATCACTCTCTTTCTTTCGGGTTATCAGTCTCTAATCGATCTCCCATCATCGACCTTCAACGAGAGAGACCTCTCTCGAATTTCTCTCGATCCATGGCTGCACAGCAGCAGCTTCTTTCTCTGCAACCCTAGCAGCCACACTTCTCTGTGTTAGAGCCCGAATGATTGAGAAATGAATTCTCATCTGAATTTTATCTTTGTGTAGGAAATGGATTTGATATTGGCACCAGATGTATAAGAGCCACCTCAATTACTTTGGCCTGTCGGTTCAGTGTAACCGACATACCTAATTCTCTATCCAAATTGCCGCTTCTAGACAACTTACGATTCATTCTTCCTCTCCCTCGCCGCGTTTCAACTTTGCTCCACATATAGCTCGCCTGTGAGATGACAATTTCGCCCTTTAGCTCAATTTTGATAATTTCTTCTTCTTTTCCTCCGTGCGACTCCAAAGTAGCTACAAAACTCAAAACAAGCGTAAAATATATAATTTACACGAAAAATAGCAAAGAAAGCATAAACTACTAGATAGTAAATTAGGTGTATTCTACACCTATCAATTATGTACGGCCCTTCCTATTTGGGAGAAAACTTCGGTGCCGATGCATCTTGCTGGATGTGTTTCGCGGTTTTTAGCACCAGATCTCCTTCCTTGAAAACCCTGGGTTTTACATGGTACATTGTACGCCACGGAAATCCTATTTCGTATACTTGTGCATGTTCCTCTGCACGGGATCTTCTGGAGTCCAGAGTGTCTAGTTATGCGATTCTGGCATTGAGTGATTCGGCTTCATTACACTGGGGTCCGCTTGCTGCGGCAATTCTGGCTGACGGGATCTTGATTTTACGCGGGAGGATCGCGTACGTCGTACTGTAAACGAGGGAATAAGGAGACATGCCGGTGGAGCTTCTAGGAGATGTTCATGCGCCCGAGTGCCATTGGCAATTGCTCGTGCGGATTCTAGGATTGTCGTGTCTTTGTCCCAGGTGAGGATTCGGATCAAAGTCTTGTTGGTACTTTCGCTTGCCATTTCCACAGGGATAATAGGCGGTAGAAAGACTTGTTTGATTCCGTACCTTTCAAGCGGTTCATGTACTTGCTTGTTAGCAAAAGGCGTGCGTTGTCGGTGATGATGTGTTTAGGTACGCCAAAACGGCGGATGATGTGTTCCTTGATGAATGCCAAAGATTGTGGCTCCGGTGGTTCCTTTCAATGGGACAGCTTCAACCCACTTGGTAAAGTACTCGGTCGCGGTTATTATGTACTCATGCTTTGTTTTTGAGGACGGTGGGTTGATCTTCCCAATGATGTCGAGTCCCCACTATAAAAGGGCCACGGGCTACTTATCGCGTGCAAGGGTGTTGGAGGCACGTGGATGAGGTTTCCGTGACTCGGCATTCTCGGCATTTACGAACGAAGGTAGCCGCGTCGTCTTCCATGGTAGGCCCGGTAGTACCTCTCGTGTATCTGTAGGAATAGTTTCTGTTTCCCTTGGTGTTCGCCTTCATGCATTTCTCTTAACATAACTGGGGTTTCTGTACCGCTCAAACACCTTAGTAGACTTCCCCCAAAACTCTTGCGATATAAAACCCCATCATGGAACACGAATCTTTTGGACTTCTGCCTTAGCTTGGACGCATCCTCTTTGTTAGTAGGAAGAATGCCATCGCGAAGGAAAACCATGTACGGCTCACTTGATCCCCGGTGTGACCCGATGTTGAGGACTTACGTCGACATGGGGGCGCACAGCAATTTGGACACGCTTTCCGGAGTAATCGTGAATGGGTTTCCATCTCCTGACAATAGTATCCAAGTCGTTGTAAACGATGAGAGGGTTACCACTCGATGTTATTCCACGGACTTGGTAGGAACATGTTCAAGTTGTTGTTGTGCTTCCTCTTTCCCGAGACACCTTGACAGAGAGCATGTCTGGATTTCGATGATACAGGACACCTTGAAGCATAAAGAAATTCCGCAAAAGTCTTGAGGTCGACCTTCCCTTGGAAAAGTGAGTTGTTGAGTTCTTGAATGATAGGAGTTCTCCAGATCATTGTCTTCGGCTTTCTCGGTTGTGAAAGCCATGTTGAAGCTATGGTTCGCCGTTTCTTGTCGGGGTTTCCTCGGTTCCTTCGAATCGTAGCTTTGAGGCTAGTGTAGCTAAGCGATCGGCATGCTTGTTCTTTGCTACGGCCGACATGTGTGATGGTTGCTTCGAAAATAATTTAGTAGTTTTTGCGCTTGACCTTATATGGCGCCGATGTTAGTTCTTTCAATGCATAGATCCCGTTTACTGGTTGATGAGTAATTTGGAATCTCCTCTTATCTCCAAACGTGTGGCCCGGCTTGTTTAGCTAGTGATAGTCCAATGAGGAAGGCTTCGTATTCAGGTGAGTTATTAGTGCACGGAAGTCTAGTTTGAAAGAGTGCGAGAAGACTTCTCCAGCAGGAGATACTAATACAACACCCGCTCCTCCTGTATTAGTCTTTGGGGTGGAAGAGCCATCGAATAATAGCAGCCATGTTTCTTCTTTGACTAAAAAGATATCTGGAAGGTCTCCCGGAGATCTTCTCGTAGTCCGCGGTGTTTTCTCACGGGAATGCTTTAATTGTGTCCGCAACGGCCTGTCCTTTTATGGCCCTTGGGGAGACGACGTTATGTCGAACTCGATAGGCTGCAGGAGCCACTTAGCCGGCCTCCTATCAAGGCGGGTTTCGAGAGGAGAAACTTTCTGGGTCCGATTTGGACACTAGCACCACCTTATTGGAGAGGAGGTAGTGTCCGAACTTCCTGGATGGAATGAATCGATGCTACACACGCATTTTCCGCCTTGGGGTATCCTCGGAGTTCGGCGTCTCTCAACGTTAACCAAATAGTATATGGGGTATTCCATTCCTTTGTCGTCCTCTTGCGCGAGGAGAGCTCCGATGGCGGTATCGCTAAAGGTTGTGTAGAGACATAGTGGTCTCCCTTGCATAGGAGGCTTCATGACGGTTGGGGAGGACGAGATTCTGGATGTTAAGTACGCTTTTCTTGAGACGTAGTCCATGTGAAATCGCTCCTTTTTTAGCGAGAGGAGTAAACGTAGTGGTGAGTTGTGCCGATCCGGTGTGAGGCGACGAATGTAGTTTACTTTGCCCATGAAACTGGAGCTCCCTCGCGGTTCGTGGTGGCGGCATCGTGAGGATAGCTTGCGTTTGACCGGATCAACTTTTATTCCTCAAGGCATTACTTGGAATCCCAAGAATTTCCCCGAGAGACACCAAAGGCGCATTTCAAAGGATTCATCTTCAACTTGTATTCGCGGCATCTTTCGAATACTTGTCGTAGCGTTCACGGATGATCAGCTCGAGTCTTCGATTTAACCACCACATCATCTACGTAATCTTCGACTTGCTTGTGCATCATATCGTGGAAGATGGTAGTCATGGCACGTTGGTAAGTGGCGCCGGCGTTCTTCGAGGCCGAAAGGCATTACGGTGTAATAGAAGTTTCCAAGAGGGGTTCGGAAGCTTGATCTTACTTGCGTCGTGCTCATACATCTTTATCCTGTTGTAACCGCTTATATCCATCCATGAAAGAGAACATACCATGTCCACTTTGGTAGCGTCTACCGGCATGTCGATGTTAGGTAACGGAAATCGTCTTTAGGGCGACACTTGTTCGGATCTCCGAAATCGACATGACATCGATCCGACCATTCTTCTTTTTAACGGAACGATATTAGCTAACCAAGTAGGATGGTGAATAGGTTTGACAAAACCAAATGGCTAGTAATTTACGGACCTCCGCCTTGATTTATTCTTCTACGTCGTGTCCAATTGTCTTGGAGGTCGCTTGACTGGTTTGGATCCTGGATATCACATGCGGATGGTGGGTTACCGCTTTCCATCCAAGCCGCATTTCTTCATAAGTCCATGCGAAGACGTCCTGGTATTCTTTGAGTAGGTCGACTAGCTTTGAGCGTTCCTGCGAGATGTAGAGTCGGCCGATCGGAATGGGTCGCGGAAATTCCTCATTCCCTATGTTGACAGTTTCGAGTTCGTCGGTGGTTAAGTCGGTCCCATCTTGTAGCTTCGAGGCGTATGGAACTTCCTCATGGTTATTGTGAAGACATTCCTTCGGGTGGAGAGACGGGTCATGGTCTCTCCTGCAATTGCTAACAGCGGTGATAATGTGTGAGCTTTCCCTTTTTGCTTCGTCTTGCGGTAAGGGTGTATTCTCGCTTGGTGCGGGCACGGGTTACGCCGGTGGCAAGAGACGGCGGGTCTTCCTTACGAGGAGGTGGTGGAAGGACGGTCTCTCTGCAAGGGGTATCTCCAGTTTGTCGCTATCTCTGAGCGATGTCCATTTTGGTAGCAGAAAACTGTGAATCTTGGTCGCCACGCTTTTTGAACCCTCCTTCGGCCCATGTGCTTCTACGTAGTAGACTGGTGCATAGGGGGACAGTGACGCGGAATGCGAACGACTTCTCCGTTCAATACTGTTTTCTGGCATTGGTGGTATGTTGAAGGGACGATTTTGAGATTGTGCAGCCACGGCCTTCCCAGTATCATGTGGTAGTCCTGGTTCTTTTCAATTACTTCAAACTTCACGCTTGATTGGATTGGCCCTACTTTGCCGCTCAAGTTGATGTAGCCGTATGTGCTAGTTTGGTTGCCTTTCAAATCCGTCATCGTAGTGGGTTGTCGTACGATCTCATTAGTGCACCTTGGCAGCTTTAAGTGTCTTGAGAGTGATGACATTGGAAGATGCACCCGTGTCAATGAGCGCTCTTGAAACTCTATGTTCTTGACGAGAGCCGTAACATGCAAGGCCGGTTGTGACCGTCTTCTACCATCATGTCGTCGTCGGTGAAAACAATATTGTTGGCGGATCTTCCTGGGATCCTTGGAGTCCCCGTGGGTGCGAGAACTAGTGATGCGTTTAGTGCTATTCGGTTGATAGCGAGAGAATGTTTTTATCCCGGGTCCTTGGAGAGGTGCGGCAATTCTCATAAGTTTTCTACCAACATGGTCGCCTCCCCGGTCCGCTGGCTTCCGGTCGGTGACGAAACCGTTGATTTGAGAATGCTCATTTGGGATGTTCGTCCCTGCTCTTGATCTCCTGGGGAAAATGAATCACTTAGCCCCGATGTTAGATTGATGAGGAAGTCGAGTATGCTGTTAATCGCATCCTTCATTAGGTCCATGTTTTGGCGTGGATCTCCTGAGCACGCATCAGGTCAACCAGTCTTGGGACCTCTTCATTGGTGGTATTGCTTCCAGAAATTGAGGAGTTATCATGACCTTGAGCGGGATCAATGTTTGTGGAGATCACCTGATAGCCGACCATGCTTGCGTGAAAATTTGAGGATGGAAGCTAGAATTTGATATTGTAACCGAAAGATCAATCCACCCACCGTGGTCGCAAATTGTTTATGGGTAAAAATCGTTTACGCCGATTTCGGTAAATTCGGTAGGTGAGTGAGAAAACGATTCAAACCCTAAACAAATGTCTTTGCACGTGAGCACTTTATAGATTCGAGAGATCAATCTGTACAAGTCCGGCCTAAACCAAGAAATGGCCGTTCCCGGACTTGCTTCGGTCACAAAGTGGAGGAGAAGGGTTGATTTGGGGAGGAAGCAAAGAAAGGTGTTGAGACCAGTTAGTTACGGGAGAGTAGTATCTCGACTTGTATCGAGAAAGTAAAAGCTTGGGAAGCTTGCAAGAGATGGAAGCTTTTAGGAGAGCTTGCAAAGTTGCCTTTACGAGAGTGTGGTATTTTCTCTGACCGAGACTTGTTTTACGGTGGAAATAGGTAAGACCTATTTACAAGTCGAGATTGAAACGCACCCCGGCCTCATGAAGGAAGAGAGTAAAGGTGAAATAATGGGAGGAGGTGGTAACCGCATGGTTTAATGGGAAAAACGTTTTTCACCATTATTTCCTCTTTATTTGACCGCTTTATTCCTTTTCACGCTTTCTTAATGTGAGCGTAGTGTACGCAGCTGCATCTTTGTGACCGCCAAACCAAAACCCTAAAGAAGCATCCCCCGTTTGTGTCGATGTCTCGAGTGTTGGTTGCATCTTGAGTGCAAGTGGCGCTGCTAGTGGCGCGTGTGGCATGTGCCAATGGCATGTGCGAAATGCCTTGGTGGTAGGTTGCACGGTTTGCAAGTTAGGTTACCGGCGTGTGTGTTTGGCATGTGCCAATGGCATGTACGGAATGCCTTGGTGGTAGGTTGCACGGTTTGCAAGTTAGGTTACCAAACAGCGTGTGTTTGGCATGCCATTGGCATGTGCAGAATACTTGGTGGTAGGTTGCACGGTTTGCAAGTTAGGCTACCAGCGTGTGTGTTTGGCATGTGCCAATGGCATGTGCGGAATGCCTTGGTGGTAGGTTGCACGGTTTGCAAGTTAGGCTACCAGCGTGTGTGTTTGGCATGTGCCAATGGCTCGTGCGGCCATGTTGACCTAGTTGCAAGTCTTGCAAACCTAGGGCGCTATATTTGGCGTGGGCCAAAGGCATAGCGGCTTGGAAATATGGCTTGCGGCACGTGTTGGCATGTGCCAATGGCACGTGCGGCCATGTTGACCTAGTTGCAAGTCTTGCAAACCTAGGGCGCTATGTTGGGCGTGGGCCAAAGGCATAGCGGCTTAGAAATATGGCTTGCGGCACCTGTTGGCATGTGCCAATGGCACGTGCGGCCATGTTGACCTAGTTGCAAGTCTTGCAAACCTAGGGCGCTATGTTGGGCGTGGGCCAAAGGCATAGCGGCTTAGAAATATGGCTTGCGGCACGTGTTGGCATGTGCCAATGGCACGTGCGGCCATGTTGACCTAGTTGCAAGTCTTGCAAACCTAGGGCGCTATGTTGGGCGTGGGCCAAAGGCATAGCGGCTTAGAAATATGGCTTGCGGCACGTGTTGGCATGTGCCAATGGCACGTGCGGCCATGTTGACCTAGTTGCAAGTCTTGCAAACCTAGGGCGCTATGTTGGGCGTGGGCCAAAGGCATAGCGGCTTGGAAATATCTTTGCCGAGCACAGAAAAAAAAAATCCATGAGAAATGGTTAGATTAAGAAATGGTTGTGTCTAACCGACAGACACAAACACCATGGCCAACATTACACCTTTATAATCCCGATGCGAAAATCCGTGAGTCTAGCAGTACTCCTTGCGGACACCCCATTTAAACTTCCATTAAATGACAAACAGAAAGCTATCACTGACTAGTCCACCAGTAAGTAGGCTTCAAGAATCAACAGTTAACGTCCAAAAAAGATCAAAAAATTAATCCCTTCCTTCAAAATGGGAGTACTTCTAAACGGACACTCAAATATTCAAAGACCAGACTGTTAATCAAGTGTCGTTCCAATGGGAAACCATTGTTTTACTGTAATCTTGTTGCATAAAAATGCAGGGAAAATAATGAAGAAATGATTACTAAACCTATGCATTTTTTAAATCTCAATACTGTTTTAACAGTACATTATTAAGTGATCGACACAATTTTAAAATATGCATGAGCGGATAAGTTAACATCTACCATGTTATAATTAACTTATATCTGTCAATGTTATCAGTTCATTAACATCAATAGTAGAGAACTCTTTCCCAACCCACCCATCCTTATTAATAACCAAAAGGACTAAAGGAACAAGAGCTAGATGAGGGGCAATAACCTGAAACAACAACATACTGAAATCACCATAATAAGAACTTTACTACTTTGCACACGCATTAAGAAGTTAACTCTTGGCTTCATCCTGTGGGTTTTTTGCTTTGGCTTGTCTACCACAAGAAGTTAACCACTTTGGACAAGGATTACAACCATCATCGACGGGTGTCATCTGTGCTGCAAGTCCGGGGAATCAGTGACGCATCTACTATTCCATTGTCAATTCTCCTTGAAGGGTTGGCATTCTTTCATAAATGCCACTGGTTCAGTTTGGCCATTGCGTAACAGCGTCGACGACATATTAAGAGTTGGAAATTAAGTCAAGCTAATTCATCTAGTGGGGATAAAGCTTTGGTCTATCTTACCAGCTGCAATGTGCTAGACCATTTGGAATTCTGAGGATTGCGATAGTATTTGAAGATGCCACTGAGTCATAACAAAAGTAAAGATTCAGACTTCCTTTTGGTGCAAAAATGCTGACCACCTAAGGGGTACCAGTCTAGATTATGTTCAAGCTAATTCATCTAGTGGGGATAAAGCTTTGGTCTTCCTTTTTGATACTGTTTAAATAGTCAAAATTAAAAGATATCTTGTTTAAATGGACAAATATTTAAAAATAGACAGGATGTAACCAGTTTCATCCTGTCCATTTTCAAATATTTTTTTCTTATTTTTATTTTACACATGATGCATCCAGTTTCATCCTTGATATTTTTAAGTATAAGCCAGGATGAATCCAGTTTCATCCTTGCTATTTTTTTTTTGCTATTTCACCCGTACTTTTTTTTACTTGTCCATTTGAACCGTGTTTTAAATTTTTTTGGACAAATGACCCATTTTCTCTTTTTTCTTTTGTTTGGGTTTGTTTTCTTGTATGAGCACTTTTCTAGCTTACTTCTGCTAAGCTCTTTTCTAATATATTTTTATCTTTCCCGATCAAGAAAAAAAAAAAATAGTAAGAATAATTTTTTTGAGCAAAATAAATTTTGGATTACAAAGAATACTAGTCTTTAAAGGTAAATTTGAAGTCAGTTAGCACATTTGGAGATTTCTTTTCAGGGTAAGGATGCAAATCTTAGATTACTTAATACTACCTCCGTTTCTATAAAACAGTTACTCTATTTAAACCACCACACATGTATAAATATCAACACACAATGTTGTAATCGGAGTCAAAGTGTAGATTTTTGTAGCTTGAAACTTAAGAGTTAGTTTTCAGACACAAGATAAAGTTTGCGTCAATGAATAATTTTGGGTCACATGACAAACTTTGAGGTGCGAAAGAGAACGAGTCATGAAGACATATTGCAATTACAAGATATAATTATGACATATTTTACATAAAAGTAATAAATTTTAGAGCGTGAAATACATTTCTTTCTCTCTTTCACTTGGAGTACAGGGATACCTCGAAGATAACTCTTCCCAAAACTACAAAACTGCATCTTTCCTCCAACCAAAAGTACAACGAAAAGGACAAAGAGCTACACAAAGAATGTGCATTAATTTACATAGGGGTCCCCAGACTTATGCGTCGTCTATGTATTACATGCAACTCACATTGGAATGGCGAGCTGCCAGGACAGTCGGATAGATTATGTAAGCAAAACAAAACTTAAAACAGACAACGTATGTAGCTTTTGCAGCTTGAATCTAAGCCCACAAAATCAAAAAATATGGAGCGAGGCATTGGAATTAGTCTTTGACTGTAATATGTCCACACGATTTCTTATGATAAAGATCGAAAATGTGTTACACGAGCATAGGGGACCTCTTCGGTGTGAATTCTTTTGATTTTGTCTTTTGTTCTTCCTATCATAAGGCAGGGGACCGGAGATGATTTGGTCATGAACAAGATATATGGTACGTGGATGGACTGTAACTTACAGACCCGTACGTCATTTTCCGAGCAAAGAAGATAAGAATATGCTCTTATACGAAAGATATTTCCCAGCACCACATCAACAAAGAGAAAAACGGTACGATGAGACAAAGGAAGGAAACTAGCATTCCGCCTCCTCTAAGGTCGGCCAAACATATACAAGCTATCATCCCTTCAAACAAATAGGTTCGTCGTCCCCCCACCACACCAGTACCCTATCGTCTACAGTTATTTCAATATAAGGCTGAAAGGGAAAAGAAGTCCCCAACCTACAAAGCGTAGGACTGACCACTGGTCTACATCCTTCCCTTATAGCTAAGAAAATTATCCAGGTTTAAACTTAAAAAATAGCGAGGATGAAACTGAATGCATCCTGATGTAAATTAAAAATGAGAAAAAATATTTGAAAATGGGTAAGATGTTACATCCTAGATATTTTTAAATTCTCGTCCATTTAAACATGATCAAATTTACATGTCTTTTTCACCCAGAATTGTTGATTTTGGTTTTTAACCAATTTTGTGTTTTTAAATCCACTCCATACAATGAGATTCGTACCAGTACCCTATCATGACCCCACGTTTTCATGGCTTACAAGATTTTCGAGAGAATGAATTTTCAGACACAAGATTGATTTTTTAGTAAATTTTGAGCCGCAAAAATTTTTGAGCCGCAACACCATTAGCACTAATAGGTGAACAAAGGTGTTCTGGCACCCCAGATCGTATTAGATCACTACAAATGCAGCACATTTATAGTGGACTAAAAATTTTAGCATTATCTTCAGAATTTTCTTTCCCCCTTTAACTAGACTCATGAAACATATGCAGCACATGTTCCCTAGAGCGTTGGTCCCCATTGGAACCCTGTCATGATTTGGCTGGCTAGCTAGCCCTGTGATCCCTTAGCATCCACTCATTCATACAAGTGGCTATTAGTAGTTCCGTATCGATCCACTTAACCAAATTGAGTCATGCAACAGAGAACAAATTATTTATCGACCTCTCAATATAATTAAAAAAAAAAAACTCTATAAATAGGCGGGCTGATATGAGGAAATACGGCATCCAATTATCTCAACATCGTGAATTATAAGCTCATTGCGGAATTGGAAGTAGCAGCCTCGGCAGACGATGTATGGGATGTACTTGGCGCTAAAAACGCCCCAGAATTCTTTAAGAATTCACTTCCAGGTGTGTTTGAAAAGCTAGAGGTTCTTGAAGGTGATGGTGGTGTTGATACCCATCTTCTGATTGAGTATCCTGACGGTAATAATGATACAACATACATACCTCATTGGAAAGTTACAATTCTTCTTCTATTTTCTTTTCCAAATTTCTAACTAGCCTCTACTATATATGTGTAAAATGAATATCAGGATTCTCAAACAAGGAAAAGTTTGTGACAGTCGATCATCACAGGCGCCTTAAAGAGATATTACAGACTGAAGGAGGATATCTAGGAATGGGAGTTACATATTACATGGAAGCTTTCAAAGTCATAGAATGTGCTAACTCATGTATCATACAATCCATAGTCGAGTATAAAGCCTCTGAAGAAGTTGCCGCTAAAGTTTGCAATCTCATTAGTGTTGAGGGTCTTCTTAAGATGGCCAAAATTGTGGCAAAACATGTTCTTAATAAGGAGAAAGCTCCGTCTACTGCTGCGGCCTAAAATTATATTGCAGTCTATTCAGGAGCGCATGCATGTATGCTTTTATTAATTTCTAGTAAGCTGGAAGTATATCTCCATATTTCCCTTGTTGTTATTTAAATTTAAATTTCAGTTGGTATGCATGTATTTGGTTTTGGGAAAAGTCATATGACCAAAACCCATAAAGTGTGGGAGTAATGTACTTGTAAAATGTAGGCCTCGGTGAAAAAGACATAATAAATATTAGTCATATATACCTTTTATTTTAAATTTTATTCTTTATCTTATCATTTTCTCTCTCATAATTATTTTCTCCCTTACTAATTAAAATTAATTGCGAGAATTGTCTTAACTTCCAAAATATAAGTCGGATTTGAATAAAATTTATATTTTTGGAAAGGGCTCGAAAATCTCTACAAAACAAGATCCATAATTGATATGAAATTAAAGCCGACCGATAATAGATTATGCACCCAGGTGCAACCTGGCCAAAATTTATTTCCTATAAAAATTGCATTAATGCACCCAGGTGCAACTTGGCCAAGATTTATTTCCTATAATTATATGCATTATTCACCCAAGTACAACCTGACCAAAAATTAATTTCTATAAGAATATGCTTTATGCACCCAGGTGCATCTTGTGTACTTCATGGATAAATCTAGGGTTTATCCTACTAATCACCCGTAACACAACAAAAATCACTAGTTCATGATCTCAAAACAATAAATCCAGCACCGTTACCATTATATTCACTGTTAAAACATTAACCAAAAAGAAAAATAGGTGGAACTACAAAAAAAATAAAAAAAAATACATTATGCACTCGGGTGCATATAGACTAAAACTTATTTTCCTGTCAAAATATACATTATGTACTCAGGTGCATCCTGTGTCTTTCGTGGTTAAATCTAGGTTTAACATAGGGATCACCTGCAATTTATCATCCACAAACTAAAATTTTTAATCCAAGATCTCAAGCAATAAAATTCACCACCATTACGAAACTAATGTGAGCAACCTTTATGTTTCTTTTTTTTGACCCAAACACACCCAAAGGACGACTCTTTGATTGTTGATTTCCATCGATGCCTGTAACTGCTAGTCTGCTTCTTGAGATATACGAGACTCTGGTTTCAATCCAGGAACATGGGGGTTTTAACTTTTGTGCCCTGCAATCCAGAAAGAAAAAAATAATTAATTCCTTCAAAATTTACATGAATTAGAGATACGGCAGCCTCACGCAGTAGCAGTTGTTGGTTGGATTTTTCCTCATCTCGTGCAGCGGTAACAAATGGGTCCTTCAGCTTCTTACAATGCAACTTTGTCTCCGTGAATTTGACCTCCTTAGCCATATTTGATTCACCTGTCTCATTATGATCCATAACAAGGAACCCCATTTCTAAATTAATTAAATCCATTAACGATCCCTATCTAAATTGAATCCATTCTAGCAATCTTACGGACTTTGATTCCACCTCCCAAATTCATTTCTCAATCGCTAATTCAAGAGCTAGAGCAGCTCCCTTGTCGACATAAATCGTCCCATAAATCTGCTGATGTTGTTCTATCCAACCCTAGAATTGAAAATTACTGTTTTGAATCAAACTTGTCCCTAAGAAAATTAATCAATCAATCATTTACTTCAACTTTTGCTCCAATGAAGAGTTTTCTTTATGTTGGTTCGGAATCGTTTCTTCTCCGTTTCTTCACCATCGTATCACCATCGTATCCATTTAAAGGGGGTGTGCATAAGGAGAGAGTAGCAATAAAAGAACAAAAGATAAGGAAAGCGTAGAGAGGGTACGCTAGTCAGTTACAATTATTAAAAAAAAAAAATTGGTCAAATAACCATTTTAGGATATTTTAACAGTATTTTTAGGTTTTGGGATACACAAAATTGGTTAAAAAGACCAAAATCAATAATTCATGGGTGAAAAAGATATTTAGATTTTGATACTGTTTAAATGGACAAAAATATAAAAAATAGCCAAGATGTAACCAAAGTTCATCTTACCCATTTTCAAATTCTTTTTCTTATTTTTAATTTACATCGGGATGCATCCAGTTTCATCCTTGATATTTTTAAGTTTAAGCCAGGATGAATCCAGTTTCATCATTGCTATCTTTTTTTTGTCCATTTCACCCATAATAATTTTTACTCGTCCATTTGAACCATGTTTTAAAATTTTTTGGACAAATGACCCATTTTCCGTTTGGAATAATATAACAATGCTCATATATTACTTGTCTTATAGATCTAAGAATTCAAATTCAAGGGCTAATTAACCAAAAAGCTGTTTGGTTTGTGTTTGCTGCCAAATCATGTCGACATTGTAATCTCTATCAATTACGTATTTTTGCTATACAAAACTTGTAATATCTTCTGTAATAATAGCCGTATATGGATCTATATAATGAATGAGTATCCACCGTATCAATTGTGGAAC
The DNA here is from genome assembly GCA_023531295.1 of Papaver armeniacum. Taxonomy (NCBI): domain Eukaryota; kingdom Viridiplantae; phylum Streptophyta; class Magnoliopsida; order Ranunculales; family Papaveraceae; genus Papaver; species Papaver armeniacum. The sequence goes on along the minus strand of JAJJWW010001137.1, from coordinate 234,372 downwards.
ATTTCACCAAACTCTCTTGTTCTGTCTTGGTATCGAGTCAAAAAGATCCGAAAACTCACGCTTCTCTTATTTCATCATGGATGAAACTTCAACCCTCCACCAAATTCACATCAATCATCTAATCAGTGTCAAGCTCAATGACAATAACTACCTCTTATGGGTGACACAGTTGTTTATGGGTAAAAATCGTCTCCGCCGATTTCGGTAAATTCGATAGGTGAGTGAGAAACTGGTTTAAACCCTAAACAAATGTGCTGCGTGAGCACTTTCTAGGTTCGAGAGATCAATGCATGCAAGTCCGGCCTAAACCAAGAAATGGCCGTTCCGGACTTGCTTTAGTCACAAAGTGGAGGAGAAGGGTTGATTTGGGGAGGAAACAAAGAAAGGTGTTGAGACCAGAATAGTGGGAGAGTAGTGTCTCGACTTGTATCGAGAAAGTGAAAGCTTAGGAAGCTTGCAAGAGATGAAAGCTTTTGGAGAGCTTGCAAAGTTGCCTTTTTTTTCGAGAGTGTTGTATTTTTCTCCCGACCGAGACTTGTTGTGCAGGTGGAAATAGGTAAGACCTATTTATACAAGTCGAGATTGAAACGTACCTGGCCTCATGAAGGAAGAGAGTAAAGGGTTAAATAATGGGAGGATGTGGTAACCGCATGGTGTTTATGGGTGAAAACGTTTTCACCATTATTTCCCTCATTTATTTGACCGCTTTATTCCTTTTCACGCTTTCTTAATGTGAGCGTAGTGTACGCCGTGTTGTGACCGCCAAACCAAAAACTCCGGAAAGCATCCCCCGGTTTGTGTTGATGTCTCTAGTGTTGGTTGCACCTTGAGTGCAAGTGGCGCCGCTAGGGCGCGTGTGGCATGTGCCAATGGCATGTGCGAATGCCTTTGTTGTGGGTTGCACCTCGAAAGCAAGTGGCAATGCCAGAGCTGCTAGTGGCGTGTGTGGCATGTGCCAATGGCATGTGTTGAATGCCTTGGTGGTAGGTTTTACGTTGAGTGTAAGTTAGAATACCAGTGTGGAATGCCTTGGTGGTAGGTTGCACGGTTTGCAAGTTAGGCTACCAGCGTGGAATGCCTTGGTGGTAGGTTGCACGGTTTGCAAGTTAGTCTACCAGCGTGGGTTTTGGCATGTGCCAATGGCGCGTACGGCCAAGTTGGGCTAGTAAGAAAGCTACCAAAGAATGCGTGTTGGCATGTGCCAATGGCATGCTCGGCCATTAGGGCCACGGCATGGTAAGAAAACCTACCAGTGATGCATGTTCGCATGTGCCAATAGCATACGTGGCTAATTTGGGTCATGTCCTGGTAGGAAAAGCTACCAGTGAGCATGTTCACATGTGCCAATGGCACGCGTGGCCAACTTGGGTCGCATCTTGGTAGGAAAAGCTACCGGGCGTGTTGGCATCGCCAATGGCACGCGTGGCCAACTTGGGTCGCGTCACGGTAGGAAAAGCTACCAGCGAGCGTGTTGGCATGTGCCAATGGCACGCGTGGCCAATTTGGGTCGCGTCCTGGTAGGAAAAGCTACCAGCGAGCATGTTGGCATGTGCCAATGGCACGCGTGGCCAACTTGGGTCGCATCCTGGTAGGAAAAGCTACCAGCGAGCGTGTCGGCATGTGCCAATGGCACGCGTGGCCAACTTGGGTCGCATCCTGGTAGGAAAAGCTACCAGCGAGCGTGTTGGCATGTGCCAATGGCACGCGTGGCCAACTTAGGTCGCGTCCTGGTAGGAAAAGCTACCCGGCGCGTGTTGGCATGTACCAATGGCATGCGTGGCCAATTTGGGTCGTGTCCTGGTAGGAAAAGCTACCAGCGAGCATGTTGGCATGTGCCAATGGCACGCGTGGCCAACTTGGGTCGCATCATGGTAGGAAAAGCTACCAGCGAGCGTGTTGGCATGTGCCAATGGCACGCGTGGCCAACTTGGGTCGCATCCTGGTAGGAAAAGCTACCAGCGAGCATGTTGGCATGTGCCAATGGCACGCGTGGCCAATTTGGGTCGCGTCCTGGTAGGAAAAGCTACCAGCGAGAGTGTTGGCATGTGCCAATGGCATGCGTGGCCAATTTGGGTCGCGTCCTGGTAGGAAAAGCTACCAGCGTGCATGTTGGCATGTGCCAATGGCACGCATGGACAACTTGGGTCGCATCCTGGTAGGAAAAGCTACCAGCGAGCGTGTTGGCATGTGCCAATGGCACGCGTGGCCAACTTGGGTCGCGTCCGGTAGGAAAAGCTACCAGCGAGCGTGTTGGCATGAGCCAATGGCATGCGTGGCCAATTTGGGTCGCGTCCTAGTAGGAAAAGCTACCAGCGAGTGTGTTGGCATGTGCCAATGGCATGCGTGTACAATTTGAGTCGCGTCCTGGTAAGAATAGCTACCATCGAGCGTGTTGGCATGTGCCAATGGCATGCGTGGCCAATTTGGCCTAGGTTGCATGGTTTGCAAGCCTAGGCGCGGGCGTCATTTGGCATGGCGTGGCTAGGTCCAAGGCAAAGTGCTTGGCTTGGCGTGACGTGACTAGCGTAGCTAGGGCCAAGGCAGAGTGCGTTTGGCATGGCGCGGCTAGCTCGGGCTAAATGTGGGTTGGATGATTTGCCATTGGCACGGAGGTGCGGCTAGCATGGCATGATTTGGCGCGATTGGTATGGCTGGCATGATTTGCCATTGGCACAGAGGTGCGGCCATCATGGTTGGCATGCTTTGGCGCGTTTGGCGTGGATGGCATGATTTGCCATTGGCACAGAGGTGCGGCTAGCTTGGGCTAGGTGTGGCTGGCATGATTTGCCATTGGCATGGAGGTGCGGCTAGCATGGCATGCTTTTGCGCGATTGGTGTGGCTGGCATGATTTGCCATTGGCACAGAGGTGCGGCTAGCATGGTTGACATGCTTTGGCGCGTTTGGTGTGGCTGGCATGATTTTCCATTGGCACAGAGGTGCGGCTAGCTTGGGCTAGGTGTGGCTGGCATGATTTGCCATTGGCATAGAGGGGAATTAGGGTTTTGTTCGTTGTAACCCTAATTTGAAAAAATACCCCCCTATTAATTACACACTACATGCATTAAATGTCCTAATAAATGTGTCACTGGTGACATTAGGTTATTCGGGATTTTACGGTTTTACCCTTTGTTTAAAAACCACCATCAACATTAAGTCTCCTGCTTAGCTCGGAACAGGAGCTTTGTTACGAGGTAAGCATAAGATGGTGACAAACTATCAACATCAAACTGTAAAGAGAATTGAGGAGGCTCGTCTGACCTTTTTATAAATAGGATTTGGAATCCTTGCCTCTAGCAGTTTTGCGAAAATCGGGAGGCTGGCACAATTGTGAAGTTGGCGTCGGGAGAGACAGGAAGTTGGGCGGCATTGAGAAGTTGTTACGAGTTGGGAAACTGAGCGTGCTAGCTGGCGGGACCGGCGCAAGGTGGGGAAGCCGAACGTGCTTGCTTGCGTGACTTGGGCGGTCATTGGGAAGTTGGCGCAGTTGGTGGGGCCGGCGTGGCTTGGGAGGTTGGAAACTGGCGCGAGCTTGATGGGACCGGTGCAAACAATGAGGGAGTAGGTGTTTTTACATATAACAAAGTTTCCTTATTTTTCCTTCCTTCACGCGCGACTTCAATCAGGGTATTATTCATGCTAAAGTCTGGAAGCGTTATGTCCCTCATTGCTTCCTTTCTTTTTTTAAGGTTCCGTATTCATACCCATCGTAATTGCATCATCTCCCTCGTTTGAGAAAGGGTTCTTCTTGTTGAGTTTCTCTCTTTGTCATGTCGCACAGAGATGAATCATCTCCTAACCAGCCAGATTCTCCAGGTGAAGGCGCGAGGTCTGACTCTTGCAAAAGCACCCCAACTAGGGTTATTCGGGCTAAGAAGATCATACCGGTATGTTTTCTTCTTCTTCTCTGCTCGTGTTATCCTCTTTTTATATGTGTATATATACGATAGAACTGGATCATTTTCCCCATCTTTTGCAGTGTATGATGGGACCCTCCATGGGTGGATGCGCCTTTAACTCTTCGGAGGAGGACTTCAGACTTGGCGGAGATCGGTCTTCTTCTCTTGAGGAGGCATTGGTTGGGATTGAATCTCCGTTCCACGAATCTAGTGAAATCATTAAGGACCTCCCTTCCATCTATCCCCATGAAGAACAGGTGCATGTTCGGACTTTCTTGGGTTCAGTGAGCATGGAGGAGGGGCGAGAGATCAAGGAAGAGTCTTGGCAGGTTGAGAGGTTTCAGTGTGGCAAAGCCTTTCCTCGATCCGGGTATGGGGCGGATCGGACTGCTTCTAGGTAGAAACGACGGAAAAGTGAACGTGTGGTGGTCTTGTAGGAGAGCGCCATGATTCTTTACTCTGATGTGGATGAATCAAAAAACTTTCTCCGAAGTGTCGTTGAGAAAACCTTTGAAGGAGCATATGACGGAAAGGAGATACCCTCTGAAGTTGATGCCAAAGGTGTCGTTGGTGATACCGGAGGGGTCATGGTGGCGTATGCTGGACCGGTCGTCGGGGAGGACATCATGTTGCCGTGTTTTCTTCGGGATGGGATGTTGAGGTTGCTGCTGCTAACACCGTTGAATGGAACCTTTGCTGCCCGAGGGATTGCTGGGGGAAGTGCTTGAAGATAGTCTTACCCGAGGGGACTTGTACTCCGTCCTTCGAGGGCTAGTTCTTCCCCTTTGTTATTTCTGTTAGTTGCTTTGGTTCCCCTGGTGTCCCCCTTTTTTTTTGTAAACTCGTCTTTTCCTTCTTCTTCATCAGTCAACATTTTGCTTCGTATACATTTTATTTTTTTTGAAAGAGGTTGTGGTATGATGGCTCTGCAATGGTTTTCTGGGTTTATCTAATGTATTTCTCTGATATCTGGAGGATTCGCTTGGAAAGAGATGTATTTATGTTTTTTTTTTTTTTTTTTTTTTTTTTTTTTTTTTTTTTTTTTTTTTTTTTGACAAAAAGGGAATCCCTAGGGAAAAATACAAACGGTGTATTCATCTTGGGGAATTACAACTATTAAGAGGAATTGTTAAAGGAAATACTAAAAGGGGGAGTGATTGGGAAGTACAGCATTTTAGAGATTGGATTTCTTGAGCCATCGCGAGTGAATTATCACGCCTTCAGGTGTGTCTGCATTGATGAGCTTGCAATATCCTCCCAAAAGGGTATCCACAACCAGATACAGCTCGTCTTCTCTTTAATTTGGAAAATCCATTTTTACTGTCATCCTCCCGACTTGAAACGAGCTTTCCTTAACCACTACATCTCCGACTGAAAACGGGTTCAGGCGTCGTGCAACCGTTTGAGTCTTGGCTTCGCTGTCTTTAATAGAAGTTTCCAAGCTTCTTGCAAAGTGTTCAAATGGTCCAGCTCCCCATTCACATTTCTTGACAATGTTTGTGCCGATGTCGCGTTGAGTCCCCATGACGGAATTGGGGAAGGAAAGACGGTTGCGAGAAAAAGGTTGCTTGGTCGACTTACTTGCATTTGAAAACCACGAGCTAGCGCCAACGGGTCCTCTCCGGATGTCTGGGTTCCTTCAATAGCTCGCTGATGCGATAAACTGTGGGATGATTTGTTGGGAATTCCTTCGGGTGTGGACGTCGGCAGAGGGTGTACATCCAATTTTGCTTTGTTGTCGAGCACCCATAAGCGTCCCAATATCATGTCATCATCTAGTTCTATGACAATGTGAAACTTGCTATGCGTTATAGTGTCTCCCACCTTGATCTCTAGGTTGATATAGCCATGCGCATTCAAAGTTTCTCCTCTCAAGCTCTTAATCACAGACGGGGAATATGTAGCGTCTTGTTTTGTAAATCATGTTGCCTTTAGTGTCTTGAAAGTAATGATGTTGTGGTCGGAGGCCGTGTCGATGAGTGTGTCGTTAAATTACGTTACCTCCTAAACGGACGTGGTCGACATTCCCAGTTCTCCTTTTTTGGTTCCGCTTTGTTTGGAAAGCTTGAGCCCTGGCGTGGTTTCCGAGGAGAGAAAAAGTAAATGCCGGGTACAACACGATTGAGAGCTGCAAAAATATCTTGGCGCTGCACCTTGGAAAGATAGAGAATTTCGCATACATGTTGCATCATGGATTGTACAGTCTCGTGCATGGAGTCCCCATAGGACCCTCAGTTTCTTATTAGGAGTGGGTCTCGATGCACTCTTTCATCTCCTGGTTGGAGTCCTCCCGCTTCTATCTTTTCTTTAAAAATATGCTTTAGTCTGTTGCAATCAGTTGGTCGGGTGGTGAACGAACCTGTGGTAGTAGCAGTACTTGGGGTTCGCCATTTCAGCCTCAGTTGGTAGACGTCTGGGAGGTGGAAGTCTGATAATATCATCTTGAACCCAGGCTTCTAGGAGGTCAATCACCTCCTCGATGGGAAACGGGAAATCAAAGGTATTTCCTTCGGTCTCATGATGCTGCATAGGAGTTTTAGTGACGGCCTTTCGTGGCGGGGTTCCCGTTGCGCCGGCGCTTCACGTTTTGGTGGTGACTCGTAGTTGGGGATTTCCTTTTCCCCTTTCGTTTACTATGTTCACGGAGGATGAGCCGGCATTAAATTGTTTGCTGATGAGGCGTCTACTCCCGCGAGTTTCACGCATGTATTCGGTTCGATTTGGCCTAGCTCTTTCCAGTAATGTTGGCGCTGTTGTTGCAGATCGTCTGGCAGCTGCATGGAGTTCGGAGAACGTTTAGAAGCGCAAGTTTTCTAGCAGGGCGCGGTAAATTGGAATAATACCATTGATGCATGCGTTTACCAGTTGTTGCTCGGTCACGTTTGGGTCGTGACAGTCGAGTGCTTGAACCCTGAACCTTTTGACGAAATCATTGGATGTTCGTCATCCCACCTGGTACATCCTTCCGAGGTCCGAGAAAGTAACTTGTTCGGACACGAAGAAGTATTTCTTGTAAAACGCAGTGACCATGCTACTCCAATTGGGAATGCTTTGTTCGGTGGGATGTTTGTTGTACCATGTATACGCCCTTCCAAAGAAGTGATTTTGAGAATTCCCTTAAATGAAGAACGTGATTATATTCATGTTCACCTAGGGATTCCAGAAACAAGAGACATGCTCATGTGCATTCCGGTACCATCGTACATGGTGAATTGAGGAGAAGAGTACCCCCTTGGGAGAGGGATTCTCTGCATTTCGATGGGTAAGGGGTTGGTGATGATGCACGTCCAACTCATCATTCTTGATTTGGTTGCGGAGAAGTTGTTCCAAATCTTCTCTCGTGACGAGTTAGGCGGCTGATTTCTTTCCAACGGGATTCTAGCGCGAGTTTCCTCATCCGTGAGGCGTGCTCCGCGAGGTGTCAAGTCGGGGTTGTTGGAGATATTTCGAGCGGCTCGGAGGACGCGACTCGACGGGGTAGTCGCTCTGTCATGGTCTTGAGAAAGATGAGTACCTCATTCGCGTTGAAACCATATCCGTCCTGGCTCGGCGAGCATCTCTTGTCGTTCCATCAAATCAGCGATGGTGACATAAGGACGACTTCCTCTAGTCCCTCCGGTCTCTCGTCCCGTCGGCGGGGTAGTTGGAACCTTAGTTGTGGTCGGAAGCGCCATGCTAGACGAAACATTTGTGGTCGTAGCGGCGGCTCTAGCCCTGGTGACTGGTGGTGTGACACACGAAGAGATATTTTCGTTGCCATGATTAGAGGGTTGTGCAGAGACACTAGAGGAGGCATCGGCTTTGGCCCTAGTGATTGGCGGTGTTACACTTGAGGGAGTGCATTCGATGTTACTGTAGTCGGCAGGTGATGCAACATAGTTATTGGGAGAGACGCTAACATCAGGGATACATTCTATGCTGGTGTTCTCGGCAGCCGCTCCGGACCTAAGTTCCACCATGTTGGGGTTTGACGTTCGGGAAACAAAATCGGAGTTGGTATTATAACCGATAGATCAATCCTCCCGCTGTGGTCGCCAATTGTTTATGGGTAAAAATCGTCTCCGCCGATTTCGGTAAATTCGGTAGGTGAGTGAGAAACTGGTTTAAACCTAAACAAATGTGCTACACGTGAGCACTTTCTAGGTTCGAGATCAATGTCTGTACAAGTCCGGCCTAAACTAAGAAATGGCGTTCCCGGACTTGCTTCGGTCACAAAGTGGAGGAGAAGGGTTGATTTGGGGAGGGAAGCAAAGAAAGGTGTTGAGACCAGAATAATTCGGGAGAGTAGTTTCTCTACTTGTATAAGAAAGTGAAAGCTTAGGAAGCTTGCAAGAGACGAAAGCTTTTTGGAGAGCTTGCAAAAGTTGCCTTTTCCGAGAGTGTTGTATTTTCTCCTGACGAAACTTGTTGTCCTGGTGGAAATAGGTAAGACCTATTTATACAAGTCGAGATTGAAACGTACCTGGCCTCATGAAGGAAGAGAGTAAAGGGTGAAATAATGGGAGGAGGTGGTAACCGCATGGTGTTTATGGGTGAACATGTTTTCATTATTATTTCCTCATTTATTTGACCGCTCTATTCCTTTTCATGCTTTCTTAATGTGAGCGTAGTGTACGCTGCAAGCTGTGACCGCCAAACCAAAACCCTGGAAAGCATCCCCCAGTTTGTGTTGATGTCTCTAGTGTTGGTTGCACCTTGAGTGCAAGTGGCGCTGCTAGGGGCGCGTGTGGCATGTGCCAATGGCATGTGCGGAATGCCTTTGTTGCGGGTTGCACCTCGAGCGCAAGTGGCAATGCCCGTTGCTAGTGGCGTGTGTGTCATGTGCCAATGGCATGTGTGGAATGCGTTGGTGGTAGGTTGTACGTTGAATGTAAGTTAGAATACCAGTGTGGAATGCCTTGGTGGTAGGTTGCACGGTTTGCAAGTTAGGCTACCAGCGTGGAATGCCTTGGTGGTAGGTTGCACGGTTTGCAAGTTAGGCTACCAGCGTGGGTTTTGGCATGTGCCAATGGCGCGTACGGCCAAGTTGGCCTAGTAAGAAAGCTACCAGCAATGCGTGTTGGCATGTGCCAATGGCATGCTCGGCCATTAGGGCCATGGCCTGGTAAGAAAAGCTACTAGTGATGCGTGTTGGCATGTGCCAATGGCATACGTGGCTAATTTGGGTCGTGTCCTGGTAGGAAAAGCTACCAGCGAGCATGTTGGCATGTGCCAATGGCACGCGTGGCCAATTTGGGTCGCGTCCTGGTAGGAAAAGCTACCAGCGAGCATGTTGGCATGTGCCAATGGCACGTGTGGCCAACTTGGGTCGCATCCTGGTAGGAAAAGCTACCAGCGAGCGTGTTGGCATGTGTCAATGGCACGCGTGGCCAACTTGGGTCGCGTCCTGGTAGGAAAAGCTACCAGCGAGCGTGTTGGCATGTGCCAATGGCATGTGTGGCCAATTTGGGTCGCGTCCTGGTAGGAAAAGCTACCAGCGAGCGTGTTGGCATGTGCCAATGGCATGCGTGGCCAATTTGGGTCGCGTCCTGGTAGGAAAAGCTACCAGCGAGCGTGTTGGCATGTGCCAATGGCACGCGTGGCCAACTTGGGTCGCGTCAATGTAAGCAAAACAAAACTCTATAAATAGGCGAGCTAATATGAGGAAATACGGCATCCAATTATCTCAACATGGTGAATTATAAGCTCATTGCGGAATTGGAAGTAGCAGCCTCGGCAGACGAGGTAGAATACGACAATGATAGTTTGTTTTCAGGGATGATAGCTTGTATGTGTTTGGCATGAGTCCTAATATGTGCAAAACGAGGTAGCATACGACAATGTAAGCAAAACAAAACTTAAAACAGACAACGTATGTAGCTAGCAAAAAGCATCTTTTGCAGCTTGAATCTAAGCCCACAAAATCAAAAAATATGGAGCGAGGCATTGGAATTAGTCTTTTACTGTAATATGTCCACACGATTTCTTATGATAAAGATCGAAAATGTGTTACACGAGCATAGGGGGACCTCTTCGGTGTGAATTCTTTTGATTTTTTGTCTTTTGTTCTTCCTATCATAAGGCAGGGGACCGGAGATGATTTGGGCATGAACAAGATATATGGTACGTGGATGGACTGTAACTTACAGACCCGTACGTCATTTTCCCAGCACCACATCAACAAAGAAATTACAGCTTAAGTTGATACTCCCTCCGTTCATTATTACTCGATGTTTTAAGTTTTTTTTATGTTCCAAAATAGACGAGTGTTTAGATATTTTTCCCAAGTTCTCAATAATTTGCCCTTGCTTTGGAATCATACCATACCATTAATTTTCATTGAAATCAGTAAATGGATAATTAATCAAATTTTTAAATCGGAAAATATGTCATTGTCCAAATATTTTTAAAACATGGTTCAAATGGACGAGTAAAAAAATTATGATGCGAAATGGACACCAAAAAATAGCAAGAATGAAACCGGATTCATCCTGGTTTAAACTTAAAAAAAAATAGGATGAAACGAATGCATCCTCGATGTAAATTAAAATAAGAAAAAATATTTGAAAATGGGTAGGATGAAAACTGCTTACATCCTGGCTATTTTTACATTCTCGTCCATTTAAACAAAGTATCAAATTTTACATGTCTTTTTCACCCAGGAATTGTTGATTTTGGTCTTTTTAACCAATTAAATCCACTCCATGGAGGATAAAAACTCTATCCCAAATAAATTATAATGAGATTCGTAATTTACACTAAATATAAAAACTAAAAACTAGGTGATTTAAATTTTTAGAAAGCTATTAATATGGGTAGATTTGGAAAAAATTTACTTTCTATTTTATTTCTTAATCTGCGTGAAAAACTCTACAACATCAATTAAAATGGAACATAGGGAGTATCTAAAGACTTAAAGGCCTAGACAAATAAAGCTCCCACATTGAACGGTGAGGAAACCCTCAATTCCTATTGGTCGAAACAAGCCTTTTTTGGGTTTGTGAAACGATCGTTACGTGAGGACACTTGGCAACGTGTGATTGGTTTAATTTTTTAAATTTTTTTATGAAAATGCAAATTCAATCCCTTGTCTCCATATCTATTTATTTTTGTGTATGGAGGCTTTCTCTCGGTATCTTATCCATGCTTGAGAACATCAATCTCATCCATGGTTTTTAAGGTTACTACTGAGGCTCCTAGTATATCTCACTGCTTTTCGCCGATGACTATCACTTTTCACTAAAGCTACCCATTCTCCGAAACTACTAATCTTATGGCTTTAATCAATAATTTTAGTAGAATTTCTCCATTCGATGATTAACTTTGAAAAGTCAGCTTGTTTCTTTAGCAAGAATGTTCTCCCAGACCATTGTGTGTCTCTTATCAGATCAGTGAATGTTAGGAAAATATAACTTAATGAAAAGTACCTAGGGATCCCACATTTTGTCACTAGAAATAGGACCGAGTGTATGTCTCATTTAAATAACCATCATGATTCTAAAGTTGCTAATTGGAAGGGTAAGCAGTTAACCCAATCTGGTAGATCTGTCCTTGTACATCATAATTTAAAAACTACTTCCAATTATCACATGAACTCTTTTCTTCTTCCTGACACCATTGTTGATAAAATGGAAAAGTCTCAAAGGTATTTTTGGTGGGGTAAAAATGGACATGGAGGCTACTACTTTAAGAAATGGGAAAAGGTTTGTTCTCATAAACTACAGGGAGGATTAGGTTTTAGGAATCTTTAAAAAATGAATCTTGCTCTCTAACCAAAACTGCTTGACTTTTAGTTCACTCCCCTAATGAGCTTTGGGTTAGGATTTTAAGATGCAAATATTTCAAAACTGTCATCCCACTCATTATATAAAACCATGGAGTCAATCCTGGGTCTGGTCAAGTATCTGTCATGGTCTGGATATTCTGAAACAACATGCTTTCTGGGACTTAAGAGATGGATCTACTATTCATGCTTTTTATGATAATTTGATTTTAGACGCTTCTTTGCCTTTGTGCTCTAGTTTTCCTAATCCTAATTATAAGGTTTCTGATTTTATAAATCATGAGGATAATACTTGGAATGTAGGCTTAGTTGAAGCCTTCTTCACCAGTGAAAACAGCCAGAAGATTTGTCGGATGAGAATACCAGTCTCTGGATGTGACACTCTCATTTGGCATTTTAATAAGAATGGCATTTTAACAGTCAAATCTGTGTATAAGCTATTATCTAATGAGTTGCCACATAATTCTACACCTAATCCAGACCTAGACTTACATAAGGCTCTATGGAAGACTCCACTTTTACCTAAAACTCAACTCTTCTTATGGAAATGTGTGGAAAACATCCTTCCTACAGGTAGTAAGCTCTCTAGTTATAACAACAGCCATGACAACAGGTGCAAATCCTGCAATTCTGGAGCCAATGAAACTCCAAAACACATGATTCTTCATTGTAACTTTGCTAGGAATGTCTGGTCCAACCTCCCTGTTGTTAGTCATGTTATTGCTCAAGATTTGAATAGTGACATTAGCATTAAGGACCTGGATCTCTAAATGGCTCTCCACTAAGAATCATTAGATAAATCTGCTATTGTGTTCCTCTGACTTGGTGCATTTGGAAAGACAGGTGCTCTAAAGTTTTTGATAACAAGCCCCTGAATCCTCATCTTATCGCCAATCTTTTACTCTTAGTTTGGCAAATGAGACCGTCAGTTCTTCGGTCAATCTTGTTATTTCTAATCCTCAAATTCTACGTTAATTAGGAAAATTTTCTTAATACTATACCTGAGAATAGCTTACTTGTCTTCTGTGATGCTTCTTTTGACAAGGATACTAACAACTCTGGTGTTGGCATTGTGGCAATGAATCATGCATGTTCTTTCAAGGGCTGTAAACTAGTCTCTGGTGCTGCTGCTAGTCCTGAGGGTGCTGAACGCTTAGCCATTATGGAGGCATCTAAATGGATCCTCTCCAAAAACTACCCGAACATCTTCTTAATTAGCGATGCCAAGAATGTTATGGCTTATCTGAATAATAACAAAGGACAGACTAGCTGGTCCTCTCACTCTGTTTTAGATGATTGTCTATTTCTTTTAAAAGATATTCATTCTATTAGTTACAAACACCTTAAGAGGAATCTTAATAGTATTGCGAGACTTAGGCTGCTAAGCATAGTCGTATAGAAAGTGCAATTGAATGGGATGAATCCAAAGATTCCCTACTTTCTCCAAAATCTTTGTAAACCTATTTTAATTAATGATATTTTCCGTTTCCTAGCAAAAAAAAAAAAAAAAAAAAAAAAAAACCATATTAGGACTCCTTTTTCCAAGTTAATATGGAATCCAATCTTTGGCCTAGCACTACGTAGTTTCCCAACTTATATTGTTGTCGGTTTTTATATCCTCTATTCGTTTTGTTATATTTTCTTGTTGTCGGTTTTCATGTTTTCTCTTCGTTTTGTCACCCTTTCTTTTATGTGGTCTTAAGAAGATTAAGAAAGCTGGATATTCGTGGATTATATTTCGTTTTTATAAAATAGGTTATATTTTTTGCTCGGCAAAGAAATGAATTAGATCAAGGTGGATTATATTTCGTAAGTAGGGTTTTTTTCAGCACATATATTTTTGATCAGTTGGAGACTGGAAAAGGTTGTGCTATATTGTGGTTGAAGCATTATATATTAACCTATCTATACCAATATCATGACCCCACGTTTTCATGGCTTACAAGATTTTTGAGAGAATGAATTTTCAGACACAAGATAGATTTTTTAGTAAATTTTGAGCCGCAAGACAGATTCTAGGCCACATAACAATTATTGGGTCACATTGATATGTTTTAGTCGTAATTCTCGAAGACATCTCTGCCATAGACACACATTCATACACTCTATAAACACCATTAGCACTAATAGTATTAGATCACTACAGATCATGGGATTAGATCAGAGTCGATCAACAATGGGACAAAACAAACTTCAGAGTTTTCTTCCCCCCTAACTAGACTCATGAAACATATGCAGCACATGTTCCCTAGAGCGTTGGTCCCCATTGGAACCCTGTCATGATTTGGCTGGCTAGCTAGCCCTGTGATCCCTTAGCATCCACTCATTTATTTATCTTTGCCTTTTTCAAAAAAAAATTGAGTCATGCAACAGACAACAAATTATTTATCGACCTCTCAATATAATTAAAAAAAAAACTCTATAAATAGGCGGGCTAATATGAGGAAATACGGCATCCAATTATCTCAACATGGTGAATTATAAGCTCATTGCGGAATTGGAAGTAGCAGCCTCGGCAGACGATGTATGGGATGTACTTGGCGCTAAAAACGCCCCAGAATTCTTTAAGAATTCACTTCCAGGTGTGTTTAAAAAGCTAGAGGTTCTTAAGGGTGATGGTGGTGTTGGTACCGTTCTTCAGATTGAGTATCCTGACGGTAATAATGATACAACATACATACCTCATTGGAAAGTTAATTACAATTCCTCTTCTATTTTCTTTTCCAAATTTCTAACTAGCCTCTACTATATATTTGTAAAATGAATATCAGGATTCTCAAACGAGGAAAAGTTTGTGACAGTCGATCATCACAGGCGCCTTAAAGAGATATTACAGACTGAAGGAGGATATCTAGGAATGGGTGTTACGTATTACATGGAAGCTTTCAAAGTCATAGAATGTGCTAACTCATGTATCATACAATCCATAGTCGAGTATAAAGCCTCTGAAGAAGTTGCCGCTAAAGTTTGCAATCTCATTAGTGTTGAGGGTCTTCTTAAGATGGCCAAAATTGTGGCAAGACATGTTCTTAATAAGGAGAAAGCTCCGTCTACTGCTGCGGCCTAAAATTATATTGCAGTCTATTCAGGAGCGCATGCATGTATGCTTTTATTAATTTCTAGTAAGCTGGAAGTATATCTCCATATTTCCCTTGTTGTTATTTAAATTTAAATTTCAGTTGGTATGCATGTATATTATTTAATCTAGAAAAGTAAAATTCCAATGGGAAACCATTGTTTTACTGTAATCTTGTTGCATAAAAATGCAGGGAAAATAATGAAAAAATGATTACTAAACCTATGCATTTTTTAAATCTCAATACTGTTTTAACAGTACATTATTAAGTGATCGACACCATTTTAAAATATGCATGAGCGGGTAAGTTAACATCTAACATGTTATAATTAACTTATATCACTACGGGAAAAATATACATCTACAACTGGAGATTTACAACACTTTTCTAAACATCGTAGAAAGTCATATGTTTTACAACTGGTTTCAAAGGAAGAGTTGTCGTATATCATCACTGCCAACCCTTAGGAAACAAGGGGTTGCGCAAAAAAACAAACGACAACTCCTTAAGCAAAAGCAGTTTGTGACTGACATTTAGGTATAACAACTCTGTTCCATATATGTAGTGACTTAGCCTATCACAATTCTAACAAGTGTTGTTGAAGAACACAAAAATATGATAATGAAAAAAATGTTAGAGGGGAGATTCGAACATGACCCTACTGCATGGAAGTCTAGCTCATCAACCACCCTTTCACCACAAGTTTCGGTTTTTTTAAATAGAAACCTACAACAACACTTATAAGTGTTGTTGAAGTAAAATATATAATGTTGAAAAAAATGAGGTTATAGGGAGATTCGAACATGAATCTACCCGCATGGACGTCTAGCTCATCAACCATCCTTACCGTTCACAAGTTTTGGCTTTTTTTTTTTCTTTTTAATAAAAATGTATAACAACACTTATAAGTGTTGTTGAAGTAAAAATATAGAACATTAGAAGAAATGAGGATGGGGGATTTGATCCTCAACCTCCCGTATGGAAGTCTACACCACTAACCATACCTACACTATTACATGTTCTATCAAGTTTGTGGTTCTTTAATACACTAACTTTATGACAACCCTTCATAAGAGTTGTTAAACAAAATGTAATGCTCAAAAAATAATGCTCGGAGTGACCGAGCCGCAACAAGACGAAGCCTTCTCTCGTAAAACAATCACATACACACCCTTCTCTGTAAATAATTACATACATTTTTCACTATTTGTAATATTTACTTTACTCACTTCGAATAAGGGTACTCTGGTAATTTTCACATCTCCATAATATTTATTACCTTTATTTCTAGTAAGGGTAATATGGTGATTTTAACAATTTATAATATTTAGTTTACTTATTTTCCGATAAGCGTGGTCCTGTCATTTTCATAGTCTTCATAATATTTATTGCATTAATTTCCAAGAAGGGTAATATGGTCATTTTCACAAGCGGTGGTATTTACTTTACTTTTTTTTTTCGATAAGGGTAGTCGGGTCACTTTCACAATCTCCATAATATTTATTGTACAAATTTCCATGAAGGGTAATATGATCATTTTCCTATCCGAAATATTTACTTTACTTATTTTAAATAAGGATAGTTTTGTAATTTTCACAAATCTCGTAATATTTAATACCTTTATTTCTAGTAAGGGTAATATGGTCATTTTAACTCGTAATCTTCAACCTCGGATGTTCAATTCGATATATTTCATATCCACCCGATATATTTCTTACTGTAAATGGATTGATTCGTCGTTCTTACCAAGTTTCGACTTATAGTAGTCAACTCGCGCGAGGATTCGATCTCGGAGCATGGTATGCATAGAATATGCATAAATAAGGTTTGTTTAAGGTTTCGTAGAATATCTCAAGGAATCTTGCCTGTAAAATGGATGGATTGTCGTTCTTACCAAGTTTTCGACTTAGAGTAGTCAACTCGCGACGGAGTTTCGATCTCGGAGCATTGTATACATAGAATATGCAGAAATACGGTTTGTTTAAGGTTTCGTAGAATATAACGAAGGAATCTTACTTGTAAATGGATGGATTCGTCATTTTTACCCAGTTTTTGACTTAGAGTAGTCAACTCGAGGCCAGGTTTCGATCTTGGAGCCCGGTATGCACACAATATAAAGAAATAAGGTTTGTTTAAGGTTTCGTAGAATATTTCGAAGGAATCTTACCTGTAAATGGATGGTTTCTTCGTTCTTACCAAGTTTCGACTTAGAGTAGTCAAGTCGCTGCCATGTTTCGATTTAAGAGCCTGGTATGCATAAATTTATGCAGAAATAGAGTTTGTTTAAGGTTTCGTAGAATATATAGAAGAAATCTTACCTGTAAATGGATGGATTCGTCGTTCTTACCAAATTTCTGAATTAGAGTAGTCAACTCGCGGCCAGGTTTCGATCTCGGATCCTAGTACGCATACAATATGCAGAAATTGGGTTTTTTTAAGGTTTCGTAGAATATCTCGAAGGAATCTTACCTGTAAATGGATGAATTCGTCGTTCTTACCAAGTTTCTGACTTAGAGTAGTCAACTCACGGCCAAGTTTCGATCTCGGATCCTTGTACGCATACAATATGCAGAAATATGGTTTTTTTAAGGTTTCGTAAAATATCTCGAAGGAATCTTACCTGTAAATGGATGAATTTGTCGTTCTTACCAAGTTTCTGACTTAGAGTAGTCAACTCACGGCCAAGTTTCGATCTCGAAGCCTGGTATGCATACATAAATGCATAAATAGGGTTTGTTTAAGGTTTCGTAGAATATCTCGAAGGAATCTTACTGTAAATGGATGGATTCGTCATTCTTACCAAGTTTCTGACTTAGAGTAGTCAACTCGCGGCCAAGTTTCGATCTCGGATCCTAGTACGCATACAATATGCAGAAATAGGGTTTTTTTAAGGTTTCGTAGAATATCTCGAAGGAATCTTACCAGAAATGGATGAATTTGTCGTTCTTACCAAGTTTCTGACTTAGAGTAGTCAACTCACGGCCATGTTTCAATCTCGGATCCTGGTACGCATACAATATGCAGAAATATGGTTTTTTTAAAGTTTCGTAGAATATCTAGAAGAAATCTTACCTGTAAATGGATGGATTCGTCGTTCTTAACATATTTCTGAATTAGAGTAGTCAACTCGCGGCCAGGTTTCGATCTCGGATCCTTGTACGCATACAATATGCAGAAATATGGTTTTTTTAAGGTTTCGTAAAATATCTCGAAGGAATCTTACCTGTAAATGGATGAATTTGTCGTTCTTACCAAGTTTCTGACTTAGAGTAGTCAACTCACGGCCAAGTTTCGATCTCGAAGCCTGGTATGCATACATAAATGCATAAATAGGGTTTGTTTAAGGTTTCGTAGAATATCTCGAAGGAATCTTACCTGTAAATGGATGGATTCGTCATTCTTACCAAGTTTCTGACTTAGAGTAGTCAACTCGCGGCCAAGTTTCGATCTCGGATCCTAGTACGCATACAATATGCAGAAATAGGGTTTTTTTAAGGTTTCGTAGAATATCTCGAAGGAATCTTACCTGTAAATGGATGAATTTGTCGTTCTTACCAAGTTTCTGACTTAGAGTAGTCAACTCACGGCCAGGTTTCAATCTCGGATCCTGGTACGCATACAATATGCAGAAATAGGGTTTTTTTTAAGTTTCGTAGAATATCTAGAAGAAATCTTACCTGTAAATGGATGGATTCGTCGTTCTTAACATATTTCTGAATTAGAGTAGTCAACTCGCGGCCAGGTTTCGATCTCGGATCCTTGTATGCATACAATATGCAGAAATAGGGTTTTTTTAAGGTTTCGTAGAATATCTCGAATGAATCTTACTTGTAAATGGATGAATTCGTCGTTCTTACCAATTTTCTGACTTAGAGTAGTCAACTCACGGCCAGGTTTCGATCTCGGATCCTGGTACGCATAGAATATGCAGAAATAGGGTTTTTTTTAAGGTTTCGTAGAATATCTAGAAGAAATCTTACCTGTAACACTAGTACAAATCTTCGCATAGGCCACACTTAATCACCGTGTCCATAGGCTTTTGGCCATGGATCTTTTTCACTCAAAAAATGTGGCATCAGGTGCCGTGACAAAGAGGTACCTTTATGGCTACATAAACTATGAGTGACTATAAAATATTATTTACCATGGATAAACCCCTATAACCGTGTCTATATGATATCCATCTCATTTATTTATAGTTAAGAATTTTCCCTATCACCGTGGCTATAAGAACCTTATAGACACGCAAACTGATTTAGACGTGACCTAATTTTACCTAAAAGCCACATGGATTTTATTTTAACCGTGGCCTACGTGATCAATCAGACACGCAAAATTCGTTATATCATGGCCAATTCATGAGTTATGGTTACGATAAATTTGTAGCACCATGGCCATAAATTTCTAAAAAGACATAAATACTTTTCGATGAGACTAATGTTTACTTTTAAGACACGAGAAATCCGTTAAACCATGACAATAAATTGCTTATGGACACGATATATGATTTTCACGTGGCTATAAGTTTACCCTAAAGCCACATGAAATTATTAAACCATGGTCATCACTATCATTTAGACACACACAAATTTATTTTAACTTGGCCAATTCATATCTTATGGTCATGGATAACATTTAGCTCCATGGCGATATAGGATTCACCTATAGTGGTTCCAAAATAAAAGGAGAATTTCGGAAAAGAAAAAAAGAATTCCTGAAACCAAAATGAAAATAGAATATTCAAGAAAAATTCGATACATTCGGTTAAAAGATTCACTTTATTAATGTCATCACATCAGAACTATACAGTAATACACACCAACAAGACTAAAAAGAATACTCAAACAGTAACAATTAAAATATAAAAACACTACAAACCATAGGAATATAATTACAAGGAATGGTTAACTAGCTCGTGAAATAATCTTTTGTTGTAGTGTGAGAATCAAAATTGAAGCTGACACCTTCACGGACCATCAACGCAAGGCATCGCGTTCGTCTTGTTAATTGGGTGCTCAGAAACCATCAATTCACCCTAACTATAAAACATACGACCAACTGGGAATGGTGCAATTGATTTAGCAGAACTTCCTTGAATAACCCGAAGATTATAAAAAATCACGGTAGAAGAACCAGCTGCAAAACCCCAGAACAACAGATCTCTGTCTTTTCTGGTTGTACTTTAATTACAAACATTTTAGCATTTATACTTATTGAACTTAGGACATATCACCCGCCTGTAATCCAGATGAGTATATAGTAATCATCATAGCAAGTCGTCCGGTAATTCCTGTGTTCCAGGAATTTTTAGATACACCTTAATCAGAATTCTAGAGGTTCTAGGCAATTAAAGAACACATGAGATAGGACTTACCTTCAAATCATACATGATCCAACCCATGGTCCCTCAAGCAACCAACATGGTATTCCTTGCAAATGGAACAATTACATGACTTTACAAGCAAATATTGATACTGAAAGGGACTTTGAAGACTACTTTTACCTCTTCTATCTGTTCTAAGGTGCACTCTAGAACTGGATAAGCATCCATTCTTGCAACTGCATTTCTTGGACTCCTACAGTTTTTGGAGGATGCTACAGCCAAGACCTACAAGAATCAAACATATGAGCCATCAGATAGTTACCAACTCTCCGAGAAACTAAAATTAGGGAATGGTTTTGAATTGCAACAAAAGAAAAGAAGAAAGAGCAACAACAAATGTGCTTCCAGTAGGAAACTTATTCCCATACCTGCAAATGTACCAACAAAAAAGATTTGGCTCAACAAAATTACTTCTTCAGTAGATTACAAAACCAAATTCTCAACCTCTATTGTGGTCAATCCACACAAGTTTGACTACTAGAGCTTAACATGCACGGCAGAAGATATAATTTATTTCCTTCCTTGTGGGGTGTCATTATCGAATTGTTAAGCTCCATGAGACGACAATGATTCTTTTCGCCGCAAAGATCACCAAAGAACTGCTTGGATTATGTTCCCTTACGTGCAATTATTTCTGGACAAAGAAAATCATGAAGGATTTAGATGAATTCGTAAACTGAGAAAACATTTGTGGTTGCTATCAGACAAAGCTTCAAACTCTTTCAGTGTGTGCACCACTAGCCAGTGTGATCGTTTATTTGAATGTATTTCATTCATTGAGCATGTTTTCATGAAATTGCTTCAAAAAATAATTACAGGCAAAACAGAAATTCAATGATGTAGCTCTGAATATAACAACATAAGTATACTAAAAGCAATAATCAAAATAACAAAAAAAATAACATATAGTAGGATCCATGTCTTTATGCTACTTGAGGGTTAGTAGCTTTAGAGCTCTCGATGAAGTTTTCGAAGCAAAACATCTCTCTCAAAATTTAATATACATTTGCAGATTTAAATATAAGTTTTAATTCAAGATTTACAAAAAATTCAGGATTCAAATACCCTGAATTCCTTAAATCGACTCCCTTATGTGCATCTCAGATGCAGAAAAGAAAATTGACCATCGACAAAAATGAATACGATGTATCAATAAATCTAAAATTAAACAAAAATAACGGAATAACCCATAATTATTATCATCGCCATCACCAGAAAAAACCCTAAAACCCAAAATTTGAGATAATAAAGAAGATGAAAATAAATAAGCCGACAAGTAGATCTTGAAACTAACCTCAACGGAATATCGTTCGATAAGGTAATCTTCTTCATTAAAATTTCTTTCGAGAAACACCTTTGATTCGTCAAACAGAAAGAATGGTAGAGAGAAAACTGAAAATGGTAATCGGGACATGATAGATTTTACCGAGAAGATAGTTAGGGTTTTGTACCGAGGAATGAGTTAGGTTTTACTGGTTTTGATTTACGATTAAGCTAGAAAGGGGTTTGGTTCTGTAGAGAAGAGAACTGCGCGGCTATGGCTTTTTTTTCTATATTTTCCATGGAAGAAGGAAAGAGACTGCGAGAGAAAATTATGCAAAACTTATTAGAGCTTCTCCAATGGTTGATGTCTTATTTCATATGTGTCAACATTGTCTTGACTTTCTCTTGGTAAAAGTTCCTTTACATAGATGTAAATTCCTAAACATTAGGAACTAAAAAATTCATCTCAACCCAAATCAATCTTAATCTTTTATTTCTTAAGTGTCATTTAATAATTGGTTAACAATTATTCCATTTTTAATTTATAACTTATTTCATTAACATAAAAGTGACTAGGATAGGAAGACATTGTGAAGGTGAATGTCTAAAACTTGACATTCACCTTGACAATGTCTTCCCAAAATTAAGCCACGTCACTCCACATTCATTTAAGAAGTTAGGGTTGGAGACGGATTTTAGAGAAAATTAATGTGTATCCTATGTGGATTTAGATATTTATCCTCACACACATTCCATTGGAGAAGCTCTTAGCCCTGAAATTATGACGTGTGATGTGACAGTATCTTGCTTGATTTAGTTGACTTTCAATTGACTACTAGTTCATCTAGGTGCATTATTATTGACATAATGAAGGTGTGACGTGTTTTTGCCGGGGTCTAATTTATTAAAAGAAGACAAACTACCACCAAGACGGTGATAATTTGTCACTCAAGGAACATACAAATTCAATTATAGTAGAGTTGTGAAAAAAATTAATGCATTATAGCATCTCATTTATGCAATATAGTGTCCAATGAAAACCTATTAAAAATGTATATACCAACGCACCAGTTGAAGATAAAAATCTTGACAGTGTGAATAGTAGAATACACAGGTTTATACTTCCCATTGAACGATCTTGCCTTCATTTCCATCCGCATTGCCCACCAAATGATAGATATCCCAAATTCTTCTTCTAATTGATGCAGAGTTGCATTTCTTCTTATTCCACTCCCAAATAGTGCTTCTAACACATAGTGCCAAACATCACTTGTATTTTCACAAAGTAAGAATATATATTGGTTTGATTCAGGTGCTTTTTTACAAAGCAGATAGTCATTTACCATCATGACATTCCTATAACTATAAGAATCAAGAGTTGGTGCCGCATTGTAACAAAGAGTCCACCACAAAGAAAATTACCTTTTGAGGAATTTTAGATTCCAAACGCTTCTGTGTGGAAACCTCAACAAGCAATCATCTCTGGAGCTTTGTAACAATCAACAACCATAAATAGCTAGCTTACCTGCTTGCCACACTCTTTGATCACCACCACCATCCATGGCAACACTTGGAAGTAAACTAAGAAGATGTTCTATATCTTCTAGTTCTTCATCATTTAACGCCCTACAAAGTACAAAATTCCAACTATTGATATTATTGATGGGCCAACATCTCTTGAATAGTAGCCTCGGTGTTATGCATCTGATCGTTTTAGGTGACTCTGAGTATGCTATATTAACCTTTGTAAGCATCATTCTCATACTACTTGGTATTATACAGGACTCTTGAGACACATTTTGCACTTGTCACTTTCATGTTCATTTAATTCATGATTTCATACTTTGTTGTATGATATCTCACATGAATTCATTTGATGATTAAAAGTTTAAAAGAAGTAAGTATCTTTATAATTAGGGATTTCCAATTTATTATCTCAACGGTTCTTCTCTAATGCTTAGAATTTTACACAGATTTATTATCTGATAATTTCGTTTTATCTTACTCAATCTCATCGAGTACTTAGGGATTTACATCACTTTATTTGATGTTGGATTTCGTCTGGGATTTACATCACTTTATTTGAAGATGGAGAAAAGGAAGATATATCGATGTATCTTGTTCCCTGTTATCGGACATTGATTTTGGGTAAGAAGATCTGTGTTAAATTGATTTTTTTATCTTATTATCTGGGGATTTTCGAAATTTTGATTTAAGTATTAATTCAAATAGGTTTATGTACTTTTATGCCGTAGGTTTACTTATCGGTTCATGTGAATCATGTCCCTTAGCTTCCTGTAATTTCGAACCGTCATTCACTGGTGCTGTTTTGCAATTTCGCTTCTGCAAAGAATAAAAAGAAATGGTTTGACCATAATGAACATGTTAGGGGTTTAATTGCAAGTCAACTCATTTGGTCTGTTGATAACTTATGTCCTCTATGTGTTTGTTGAAATGGTTAACTTGAATCTGCTTGGTTTTTATAAATAGGTAGATAAGATGGATGGATGTGCAATCAAGTACCAGGAGAAACAAAATTCAGTCTTGGTTCTTTGATTTTTTATGTTTTAAGGAAAATGAGACGAGCGAATCCATACTCATGAACCTTAGCTTACTTGCAATTGCCGGATCAAACTAAGTTTTCAAGTATATTACTTGTTCAGTTGATTTTTTAATAGAATTAATTGCATTAACATAATCTAATTAAAAAACAACAACAAAGAAATTTCTCATCAATTTGGGGTCGAACACTATGACTATGAGATCCCGAGTCCTGACCCGTACTTGCCTATGATGCCTGAACAGATCCGTGGATTTTTTTATTCTGGAAGGTTGGGGGATGTTGTTTTCTATTGGAGCTATCATTGCAGGGTATCTTCGTGTGTTTGGGCAGCAGACCATGTAATTGGAGTTGGAATTAGAGTTGCAGGGTGGACTACTAGACTTCAACTTGGTAAGCGAGCACCTATGGAAACACTCTTCCCCGAAATATTGGAATCACCGTATTCACTTTTGCAACATTGCAGGTAATAATTCCTCCTACCATATTCATTTTTACTACAGACCGGCTACGTAAAAGTTTGGCTTGCCCATATTGTTTGGACGAGGCTAGTATTGGCACCTGATTACTCACGAGAATGTGTTCTTACCACTCATCTCATAGTATCTTGTTAACTATCTTCTAGTTCTTAGTTTCCATTGTAGCTCTTGTTATATCCTATAGGTACTTAGAAAAAACTACCTATTTCTCTCCCGTATAAAATGTTATTGAGTAACGCTTACTAAAAAGCTTGATTGAGTACTCCTGAACAAGTTAAATACAGTGGTGACTTTGTCTTATATCATTGTCTTGTTTGTGTTGGCTGCCATTGTTAGTGCTGAATAGTTCAATTAATTCTCTTGACAATGCCACATTTTAATAATCTTGCGTATGCAACAAACAATTGGTCTTCTTCACCATGAACTACATACTACAACTGTTTTAATCCTTGAATTTTGGAAGTTCCATAATAAAATAGTAAGTACTACAATGATGGGTGCCGATTTAAGTTTGGCTTAATTCCAATCCACAATGTTGTGAATTGAAAAAAAATTGTAGTTACTTATTTATTGGGGACAGTGTTTTGTAACTGACGGGCATCACTTTTAGACACCACAAGAAGGCCTCCCATATAAGCCTATTAAGTTACTTGTATCCCGTAAGCAAAGATTAACCAATTCTTTAAGCCTAGACTTGGTAATTGATATGAAAACCATGTATATTCAGCAAAAGTGAATCAATTTCTTCAGTTATAGCACATTCGTGTTGTTTGTCCTTGTCATGAATTGATACTTGGGATGATGGTTTAAAAATCTACACTGAACGGTTAAGTATATTTGTGATTTGGGGTGATGGTTTAATATCCCTATATTTGAGGATAAAAGGTTAGGTATTTGCATGACTTGGGTGACCAAAAACTTGCTTAGATTGCATATGAGACATAGAAATTGAAATGGATCCAGGGTCCATTTGGTTGATTTGTGAATACGAGTATGAGTTTGAACAATGGTACAGAGGGTAATGCATATCGAAGAATCATTTTTTATTAACTGTTATGTATATATTTATCTACTGCTAAAGTGTTGTTCATGTTCTCTTGTGTCGATCTGTGTTCGATTTTATTGTAATGCTGAGTATTCTCTTTTTTATGTACAAAAATGTGCAAGTTCAGTTTGGGAGAAAAACAAGGAATTAATGGCTTTGATTTTGTTGTGGTAGAGCTAGTCGTTGTGCTGTTTTAACTACTCATCTGTAAGACAACAATAAATTCTTGAAATGAGTTATCGTAATGGTTGGAGGAAATTGTATATTAGAATATAGTAGTAACATATTTTAATGAGGTCATATTTTCCCCTTATATAGTAGATAGATTCCGTAGATAGTAACCGTTTTTGTCACTTGGTTTCTCTTTTTCTTTTCTTACACCCTACATGTCAAAAACAGGAAATTTGAAAATCAAGCTTATCAATAGCAGGGGTGGGAAGGGACTAAAAAACTCTGTGTTTAACCAAATTTACTGCACCAGGTGCGTTTTCAATGCGAGAAAGAGACACCCCGAGCGTGTGAAGTTCAGGCATATTCTCATTGGCACCTGCTGTCTGTCACCTTAGAACCCCTGAAGGTGTTTGCGGCTCCTGGTTTTGACAGACTTGTTGAGAAAAAATCCTCTGCAGTGACATTTTTTGTCTCTTTTCCTGTGAACCAATTCATCCTCACGCCTGTTAATCAACAAAGGATGCATATTATGAACATCTTATGAGTATTAAAAGTTTATAACAAATAAACTCAGTCATCCTTATTCATATGGAAGTTCCAGTAACAAAATCAGCAGTACAGATATGTTGGAGCATATCTGGGTCTGTCCTAGCTAGTTGTAGATAAGAAGACAGTGATCACGTAATCCTGCTGCTATTGTCTCTCACTCTGTTATTCCTTATGACGATTGCATTTGCCTGCATTTTCAGAAAAGCAAATGTAATAATATGTGATTGAAAATTACTCGTGTAAACATTTTTTTTGTTGCAAGAAATTAAATGGTACGTTGCATTTTGTAACAGTTTCACTCAACTTTTTATGAAATCTAAGCTCGCCAATCATGTATTAGAATGAAGATGTTATCGGCTCATCAATATTTGGCAACACTTGCTTACACAGTAATATTAAGACATTAGTCCATTAAATGCCGAACTGTATTGCCGTGTTTACAAACTAGGCGCATATTTTATACCCTGACCCATCACAGATGGCCATGGAGAGTCTTTTGTCTCGGTCACAAGATGCGACTAATGAACCCCCCTTTGGACACATAAAGAAATCAAAGTGGATTAATCAGATTCCTTTCAGTCACGAATTAATAGGCGTGTCTAAAGCCAACCTATGAATTCGACACACACATAATTGCTTAATGTGGCCATATTCTCACCTATGGCTACAAGTGATGGGTTTATACTTAAACCCATGACCAAAAGTTGTCTTATGGCTACAGATGATGGGTTTAGGTTTAAACCCATGACCAAATGGTGCACTATGGATATAGGATAATACAAAACGTGGCTATAGTTATACCTATAACTAGTAGCCACGCAAATAACCCTAAACGTGGCTAGGCTATAAACCAAAAACCGTGGCCTACGTGAAGGTTTGTACTAGTGTAAATGGACGGATTCGTCGTTCTTACCAAGTTTCGACTTAGAGTAGTCAACTCGCTGGCCGGGTTTTGATCTCGAGCTGGTTTGCATACAATATGCAGAAATAGGGTTTATTTAAGGTTTAATAGAATATTCGGAAGGAAATTTACCTGTAAATGGATGGATTCATCGTTCTTACCAAGTTTCTGACTTAGAGTAGTCAACTCGCGGCCAGGTTTCGATCTAGGAGCCTGGTTTGCATACAATATGCAGAAATAAGGTTTCTTTAAGGTTTCGTAGAATATTCTGAATGAATCTTACATGTAAATGGATGGATTCATCGTTCTTAGTTCGTATGTCGTAAGTCGTTATCTGCTAACTTGAAGTTTGAATCAACACCGAGCTTCATATTCATCAATTTCGATGATGTATCATGCTATGTTTGAAGTCAGAACCCTCTCAGAGCTTCGTGGTTCATAGGTTATACACCATTATACCAAGTTTGAAGTTCGTAACGACATTGAGCTTCATATTTATTGATTTTGATGATGTATCATGCTAAGTTTGAAGTCAGAACCATCTTAGAGCTTCTTGGTTCATAGTTTGTACGTCGTTATACCACATTTGAAGTTCGAATCGACATTGAGTTTCATATTTATCGATTTCGATGATGTATCACGCTAAGTTTGAAGTCAAAACCCTCCTATAACTTATTTGTTCATATTTTGTATGTCGTTATAACACATTTGAAGTTCAAATCAACACTTGAGTTTCATATATCTCGATTTCGATGATGTATCGTACTAATTAAGTTTGAAGTCAAAACTGTCTGAGCTTCATAGTCCATCTTTAGTAATCTTGTAACCCGAGTCTACCAATGCGAACTAAAGCTACTTCATGACTGTATGACTAGTCGAAATTACTTCATGACTAATGTAACTAGTTTAAATTCAAAACCTAAGCACAAAGAGAAAGCACAAAAGCACAAAGAAACACACCAATTATCGAATTAATTTCTTATTTTTCGGCTTCATTCTTATACATTTTTTGGATTTTTATATCAAAATGTCGATAACAATGTCCTTAATTTATTAATATTTTTTTGAATTTTTTTCGTGTCAAGGTTGATAATAAAACCGAATACATGAGCTCGTATTAGCACAAAAACAAACACATACTTCTCAATCCGTATGACATCCCAAATACAATCTCAACCGTCAAGATCTTTTCTTAATCCGTATGAGTATCCCATACACAATCTCAACCGTCCATCATTCTAATTCGGATTCACTTTTTTTTTTTCTCCGAAGAATGTCAAACCCTCCTTCAACCACTCAACCCAATTCCTATCTGTTCTTCTCTCAATCACCGCCGCTGAAGAACACCTCTCCACAGGTGACCGCGGTGCTCCATCACCACCGCTCTCTTCTCTCGATCCCTCTTCTTCTTCATCATCTTCTCTCCATCTCTCTTTTAACTCCCCCTTTTCTCTCTCTCTATACCGTCTACTTTGAAACTCATTTTCTTTTTTCTTAATCTCCCTTCTTTCTTTTTCTCTTGCTCTTCTTCGTTTGAATATCGAGAAGTAAAATTTAGGTATGGCTTGAGGAAAACTAAATCGTATAAAAGAAGAAGGAGTTGGTGTTTATGCTAATTATAAAGAAGAATATTGAGCATTTGTCATGAATCGAGAACTAGGTTTTCTCTGAATCGCTAATTGAGTTAGAAATTGAGAAATTAAACATGGGTTTGGTGAAGATAGTATGATGAGGAAGAATTTCGGAGTGAGGATTTGAGACTAAATTGGGGTTTCTCTCAATTTTGTTGTTGTTATAGCCAAGAACAAATCTAGGGTTTGATTGAGATAGAGACGGTGGTTTGATGGAGTTGCAGATGGTGATTTAATGGAGTCTCAGAATCGTGGATTGAAGCTGATTGGATCTCGAGACGAGGATTTGGGTTCGTGAATTTTGTAAACAAGGAAGATGGTTTGAGAGCTATTGAGAAGCTTAATGGGTATGGTTTGAACCTAACCCCAATGTAGAAAAATAATTATGAGCTCATTAACGAGAGTACTCTCAAAATCAGTATGATGCTTAAACTGTGAATGAAATTTCATTAGAAAGGTGTTTTTAAGTTTTTCGATTTTGTTACGACAAACATTGTTCCAGATTTTGATTTTCATAGCCTGCGGGTTGTGTTTTCTTTAGTTTTATTTTCTCATTATCTTTTATATTATGCCTGAATTTGCAATTTTGTTGTTTTATACAATCCAGTCTAAATCATAGTAACTATATCAATGGTTTGGTGCTTGAATGAATTTGAGCTGATGAATTGAACCTAGATAGAAGCATAGATGATACTATACGGAAGAAGATGAAGATGACGAGGATGAGAATGGGATAATCGTGATGTTAGTAATGGTGCTGGTGGAGGATCACAATCTGGAAAATTGGGTCTAAGGTTGCTTCATTTTTGAGGTAAAGTGTGGGTTTTCTCATTGGATTGGTCATGTGTTTGTTGGCGTATCTTTTTCTGGCATCTGCTTGTTATTATATTTGTTTGTATGGTATGTTAACCCTCTATTGATTGATATCTCTGTGGGGTGTTGCAGTGTGAGGTAGTAGAGGACGACGAGATTGGCTGAATTTGCTGAAAGAAGGCTTCACCAATTGATGTTTGCTGGCCGTGATTATGAGAAGAAGCCCGATGATGATTCGCCTATCTGTTGTAAAACTTAATAGGTCATCAAAGAGGCCTTTAGCTTTACTAATTTGATACAGAACCCCACCATGAGTACTTTCAATATGCTCATGTCTGTTTGTGCAAGTGCACAAAATTCAGAAGGTAAATTCTTTCAAATTATTATAATTCTCATTTTTGTGTACACTCTTGTAGTCATTTTTTTAATGCCTCTTGTTGTTTGCATTTTTAGGAGATTTTTAAGTTTTATAACTTGTTAAAGAAGATGGAACGAAAGCTGATTGCAAACTTTACACTACTTTAATATCCACTTGATTTGCAATTTCAGGTACCTAGACCTAGAGTTTTTTATGCTTCTGGCACTACTGACCAAGTGTTGGTTGGAATGGTTGATGTTATTCTCTCAGATGTTGCTCAACCTGACCAGGTGTGTGCTGTGAGGAAGTGAGGAGATATTTGAACTTGGTAATATTTGATAAGGATGGTATCACCATAAAAGATGTCACCAATATTTGTTCATGTTTTTTCTGTATGTTTCAGGCCATGCCTGCTTCAGTGGACAGTGATGAGGAGGATGAAGTACCCTCACTTGCAGAGGCAGTTGAACAGCTCCCGAATCGTGCTCGTAATCTCCAAGTATGGAGATGAAACTCCTTGGTTCTTTTGCAAATTCTGATATATTCATTCCTTGATTAACAATGGGTTTTTGATTTCAGTTGCAAATTCTGATATATTCATTCCTTTTTATTTAGACTCCTATATTCGATAAAGGCTACAAAAAAGATCCTGCTGTTGTGGCAAAGGAAGCAAGGTGAAGTGGTTCTGATGTGGTGCTTGTTGATACATCGTATGCAGGTTAAGGGTGGTATGTTGGTGGCGCGCCTGTGTAGATATATCTCGGTTTTTTATTATTTTTGTTCTTTAAAAAATAGACCGTATTCATGTTAATGTTGGTGGCGTGCCTGTGTAGATTGCAAGGATAAAATAAAAGAGAGGATACAAGGATTAATGGCCCTGGAACATAAGGCTATACACAGATGATTCTGGAAAACCTAAAGGAGAAGGAGTTTTATCGTATGAAGATCCATCTGCGGCACATGCTGCTGGAGGGTTTTATAACAAGTAAGTTTTGAAGGAAATGTTGGGATTTTGATCTGTGTGCTCATATCAGATTAGTATTGACACAAGCTTTCTCTTGCTTTTATCAGATTACGAATTGCGGGGTAAAAATATCAGTGTTACAATGGAAGCAAAATCTGCACCAAGACGTACACCTGATTTTGGACAAGGGTACCTTTCTTTTTCCCACTCTATTTCTAAAACCTGTATTCAAAGTTTGTTTAAACTATGAACCATGTTAGTCTATGTGTCATCACAAGAGGGTATCTTTGTCTCTTGTTTGATCATTTATGAATTGGCATGTCAAATATTTAAAAAAGTTGTTTTAGTGTCATTGTATTTTTAAATGCAATGGTTTGCATAAGTATTTACTAGTGGGTGAGGTCGCCACCATCTTGAAATATTATTTGAATTGTACTCTTAAGTGTAATGGTCTGACATAAAGTGCTGCTAGTAGATGCCATGCCTGAAATATCATTTGAGAGGTCTGAAAGTTGTGTGGTAAGTTGCATTACATACTTAATAGGGGTAGCGAAACATTGCTAAGAATTCTGATTTTGGATGGTCTTAGACCTGAAGTTAGTAAATTGAGGTGAAGAGAATTTGTGAATTTAGCCCATTTGTATTTTGAAGATCAGTATCCAACATCTCAATTGTCGAGGGGTGTGATAAGCATCTCTCTGCATTAAAAGTATTTAATACTTGGCTGTGTTGTACATTTGTTGATTCAGTTTCAGTATAATAACATCAACAAAAGCATGCTCTAACTTGGTTACAACTTGCATATTATGTGATATGGCAGCTGAACATAGTTTAAGTTGTCAATAAAGCTAGATGTATCTATTTTGACATTGTTGGCATAGTGCTATGACACCATAGGTTCAGAATTGCATAAAGCTAGATGTTTCTATTTTGATGTGTGAAGCAATGCAAAAGTAAAATCTATCTCAGAATTTGTTGTTATTCATGTAGTTCCAAATTCTAATGGCTCTATCGTTCTCTTCTCTTTTTTGGTTATTTCAGCGGCGGTGTTGGTGGACGTAGAGAACTACAGAGATGGAGGTTCTGGGGCTGATAGACATCAACATGGAGGAAACTATTCACGCCCTTACTGATGGAATGCGCACTGATAAGCTCATATGCGAAGTATAATGCATCCTTTTTGTTGGAATTATTTAGCAAACTTTAAATTTTTGTAACAAACTTCTATATTAGTATCACTGCCATCTTTTGAATGTGTGTGTTTAACACTGGCAGGTTAACAATGTAAATGTGTTACATTGGCAAATGTGAATGTGAAATACTTTCGGCAATTCGCTTTCAGCTTTAATTTTTTTTCAAAATAAGTTTATGCACACAACTTCTAATAAGTATTGTGTTCCATATTTCAACTACACAAACCAGAGGTTGTGAAAGAATGTCTTTACGACATAACTAGGTATTGTCCAACATAGTTCTACAACTCTAACAAGTGTCGTGCAAATCTTATTCATAATAGTAATAAGAGTTGTTACATATTTCTACAATACACATCCTACGTTGTCTAAGATAATCCTTCAACTTATACAAGTGTTGTGTTACATATTTCCACGATACACTACTTGTGTTGTCCAAGATATTCCTGCAACACAAGCAACAGTTGTGTTAGGCTTTCTAAAAAAATCAAAAGAGAATCACAACTTTGGCAAAATATTGTCGAACCATGAATCACATCACCCTTTACAACACTTAGTCAAGTATTGTAGAAAAGCTTGGACTTTCTACAATACCCCACCTACACAATACATAAAAAAGCGTTGTAGTAGGGGTACTACAACCCTAATACAGTGTTGTAAATGATGATTTTTCCCGTAGTGATCTGTCAATGTTATCAGTTCATTAGCATCAATAGTAGAGAACTCTTTCCCAACCCACCCATCCTTATTAATAAACAAAAGGACTAAAGGAACAAGAGCTAGATGAGGGGCAATAACCTGAAACAACAACATACTGAAATCACCATAATAAGAACTTAACCACTTTGGACACGCATTAATAAGTTAACTCTTGGCCTCATCTGTGGGTTTTTTGCTTTGGCTTGTCTACCACAAGAAGTTAACCACTTTGGACAAGGAGTACAACCAAGGGACGCTCATCATAGACGGGTGTCATCTGTGCTGCAAGTCCGGGGGATCAGTGACGCATCTACTATTCTATTGTCAATTCTCCTAGAAGGGTTGGCATTCTCTCATAAATGCCAGTGGTTCAGTTTGGCCAATGCGTAACAACATCGACGACATATTAAGAGTTGGAAATTGTTAAGGATACATCTATTCATCCGCAATCCAAGCCGTAACTTTAGCTATCTACAGCTGCCAAATCATGTCGACATTGTAATCTCTATCAATTACGTATTTTTGTTATACAAAACTTGTAATATCTTATGTAATAATAGCCGTATATGGCTCTATATAATGAATGAGTATCCACCGTATCAATTGTGGAACATTTCACCAAACTATCTTTGTCTGTCTTGGTATCGAGTCAAAAAGATCTGAAAACTCACGCTTCTCTTATTTCATCATGGCTGAAACTTCAACCCTCCACCAAATTCACATCAATCATCTAATCGAGTGTCAAGCTCAATGACAACAACTACCTCTTGTGGGTGACACGGTTTAAACCCATTCTAAAGGGTACAAAATACAAGGTTTTGTTGATGGTACTCTGGAAAAACCAGCAAAAACCATACCGAGTACTGAAGAAGGTGCACAACCAACTCCTAATCCTGCTTATGCAAAATATGAAGAACAAGACCAAATACTCTTAGGATGGATCCTTTCCTCCTTATCTGAAGGTGTATTAGGCTGTTTTTTAGGTCTCTCAACATCACAAGAAGTCTGGGAAGCTTTGCAAAAGAGATGTGCACCAAAAACAAAAGCTCATCAAATGAATCTGAAAAGACAACTACACATTCTTCGCAAAGGTAACAGCTCCATGCAAGATTATTTCTCGAAAAATAAGCAACTTTTTGATGCACTTTCAGCATCTGGAAAACCTCTCTCTGAAGAGGATATGCAACAATTAGTTCTAGCTGGACTAGATCAGGCTTATGACTCTATTGTCATAGCTTTAAGCACCGTCGACAAGATCGACATGGATACCTTTCAAGCTCATCTGCTTTCATATGATCTCCGTCTTGAACAATATTTAGCCGTTTTGCAACAACCATTAGCCAATGTTGCCGCCTCATAAACCCCAGACCATTTCAGAAGCAAGACCAAAAGAGATACTCAAACAATCGTCCACAAATCAATCCAACCGTCAGCCTAGAAACATATATCAAGGTGAAGGTCCTTGTGAGATCTGCAAACGCAAGAATCATGATGCTCGATCTGCTGGTTTCGTAACAAAGTGGACAACAATGGGTGACTGATACGGGTGCTACACATCACCTAAATGCAAACCTCAACAATCTCAACATTCGACATGTGTATGATGGAACTGAACAAGTGCGTGTAGGAAATGGTGAGGCTCTCCATATCGAAAATATTGGTAATGCCTCTTTTAATCATAATAACATATCTTTTCAGTTAAACAATATCCTTCATGTTCCTCAAATAAACACCAACTTACTTTCAGTCTTTAAATTCTGCAAATATAATAATGTTTTCTTTGAATTCTATGCTTTTGTTGTGAAGGAAATCCAGTCGGGGATAACCCTTTTGCAAGGCAGACTTAAGAATGGGATCTATGTCTTTGATGCTGTTCGAGAGATTCAACATACAACACCGGATGCTCTTCTATCCAATACAATTCCTCTATGGCATCAAAGATTGGGTCACCCAATGCTTCTCACTGTTTTTAGAATGATTAAAAATCTTTCCCTTCCTATTTCGAATGAGAAGTTTGATTATTGTCACTCTTGTCATATGAGCAAGAGTCATAAACTTTTATTTCCTACTAGTAGTACAATTATTGATGAACCGTTGAGTTTACTTGTTTCTGATTTATGGGTTTCACCGCATGTTTCAAAAGATGGTTTTCGATATTATCTGCTTCTTTTAGATGTTTACTAACACTATACTTGGATTTATCCACTAGCTAGATAGAAAATCAGATGCCTTTCCCATCTTTATTCAATTCAAAAGTTGATAGAAAATCAAACAAATCATAAGATCAAGGTCTTTCAATCAGACAATGGTGGAGAGTTTAGGAAGTTCACTGCTTTCCTTAATAATTCTGGTGTGATACATAGATTTTCATGCCCTCACACATCTGCACAAAATGGCATTGCTGAAAGGCGCATTAGACATATCACTGAGTCAGGATTAGCTATCTTGTTTCATGCTTCCATGCCAAAATCCTACTAGGTAGAGGCTTTCTCAACTGCATGTTATCTTACCAGCTGCAATATGCTGGACCATTTGGAATTCTGGGGATTGCGATAGTATTTGAAGATGCCACTGAATCATAACAAAAGTAAGATTCAGACTTCATTTTGGTGCAAAAATGCTGAGCACCCATGGGGTACCAGTCTAGATTATGTTCTAGCTAATTGGGATAGTTTTTCATAACGTAGGTTCTTGCAAGCCCGAGTTCTTGTTATAGGACTGCTTTGGCCTGTTACTTTCTTTTATTCTTTTGTTTGGGTTTGTTTTGTTGTATGAGCACTTTTCTAGCTTACTTCTGGTAAGCTCTTTTCTAATATATTTTTATCTTTGCCGATCAAGAAAAAAAAAACATTGTAAGAATAATTTTTCTGAGCAAAATAAATTTTGGATTACAAAGGATACTAGTCTTTAAAGGTAAATTTGAAGTCAGTTAGCACATTTGGAGACTTTTCAGGTTAAGGATGCAAATCTTAGATTACTTAATACTACCTCCGTTTCTATAAAAGAGTTACTCTATTTAAACCACCACACATGTATAAAATATCAACACATAATGTTGTAATCGGAGTCAAAGTGTAGATTTGTGTAGCTTGAAACTTAGGAGTGAGTCTTCAGACACGAGATAAATTTTGCGTCATGACAAATTTAAGGTGCGAAAGAAAATGAGTCATGAAGACATATTGCAATTACAAGATATAATTATGACATATTTTACATAAATCTAATCAATTTTAGAACGTGAAATACATTTCTTTCTCTCTTTCACTTGAAAACAAAATTACTGATATCTTGATTTTTATGATTTTGTAGCTGAACATTATCCCCATGTTATGAGGGGATGGAGTACAGGGACAATTCGAAGTAGGGCTGCACAACGGGTAGGGTGGATAGGATTTGGCCAATTTCGCCACCTTACCCGCTGACTGGCGGGTAAGAAATTTTTTACCCGCCACCCTACCCGCCACTAAACGGGTAAGATCCTACCCGACCCATCAATTGGCGGGTCGGGTAGGATAGAGTGGCGGGTATAACCGTTTTTTTTTTCCTGGATTTTCTGGTTACTAGTTAATACCTTACTGTGTACACAAAAAATGCTTCCCAAAAAACAAAAAAAGAAATCTTGCAACAACAAAGCAAATAAGAGCCATACTATCTAAATATGTACCCAATGGTACTGCCAATCTAACTAGGGAAAAATGAATAAACAAAAGCATTCTGCCTTCACAATGGTTAAACTTCCCCCATTTAATATCATCTTCATCAAAACTCGTCGTAAAATGCCTCCATACCCAAGATGTCCTCTTCCGTTTCTTACTTTCTCCGACCTCAGGTTGAGAAGATGGTGTAGGTGGAGGTGGCGGAGATGCAACAGTACCGGCCCTTCGTTGCCAGCTTGAGAGGGAATATGAGGTCTCGTTGACATCTCTTCTGTAATCTCAACCATGTTTGCTCACACTAAGCCTGCACAAACTAAAACGAACGACATTAAATTTCATAGTTTTAATATGCAGTACAAGAAATTGCAAAAAAAAACCCAGGAAAATAAATGCTAATTACAAAGCAAGGTGTAATTAATGTGCATAAAACTAGTACTGTGAGGATTGATTTCCCAGTTACTATGTGGTCTTAATCCCATTAGTAGCACACCTAGTTTGTTACTCTTGACGTTTAATCTCTGACAACAGCCTTGAAAAGAGTTAAATTTACAAACTGCTTATGCACTGTGAGACCTATATCCTAAATGAACTAGTGTCCATGCATTTACCTCCTTCACATGCAAAGTATCACCAAAAGGATTGTGTACAGACAATTACTTACTCCAGCTTACATCAGAATACATTTACAGCTCTATGAATGACCCTATCTTGTAGATATGAAGTTTCCTAATTTCTACAAAATTAACACATTCCAGAAAATCAACCTTTAAGTCTCTGCGGTAAATTAATTTACACACATACTGATGTGTTTTTGCTGGTTCCAGACACCCCTGCTGGCACCGTGTCGAGAACCTATATATCTAAATTCAACGCTTAGACTTTGTGTTCCCATCATTACTAAGTTCTCAATTCTCAAGGTAAAGCAGACTCCATGCGTCTAATCATGGTACAGGGGACTTCATGGATATATGTTATGAAGTCTTCCAGATAAATAGACAAAAGGGGGACAAGTATAAATTATCGCCACTTAAAACTTTTCCAAAGAGCTCCCCTCCAGTGACTAACTCCAAAATGATAAAAATCATTGTCTTGCTTCCCATCACCTAAACCAAGAGAATATATCATTTACAAAGATGACAAAAAATAAAAATAAAGAAAAATAGAGACAACCTAGAGATACAAGAAAGCATTATGATTGACATAATTGCTAGAACCCTTGAGGAACCTTGCAGCATAGTTTTGGTCATGAAGAAGAAGTATAAACGGTTGATTCAAGATTCAGTATGTCCCAAGTTTTGCCCTACGGCACAGTTGGGTCGAATCAGGATCCAAGCATGTTGAACATTTACAAAAATTGCCAAATTAAAGTGAAAAAGAAGATACCTCGTACAACTGAACGACGTATGGGTGCTTACATCAGAATACATTTACACCTCTATTAATGATCCTATCTTGTAGAGAGACTCACCCTGGGTTCGAAAGAGAACCCCCAACGTTTGTTTGCAGGACCGCTGAACTGACAGCAGACCCGTAATCCTAATTACAAAGCATTTAGGAATATAAATGCTAATCTTGGATTTGATGATAACTTCCTTGAGGAGAAGAGTTCTCCCAGGATAGAATATATATATTAAAATCATAATAATATCTCTTGTGTTTAACACCAAAGTAAATGGAGATAATCTCCCAAAGGTAAATAAGGCAAGAGGATAATATGAAGTCTATTACACCCCTTAGTCTGAGCGAGAGAGGAACAAACGCTAAGACTAGAACGAAACGAACAAATAACCTGTCGAGGAAGCCCTTGGTAAAGATGTCGGATCCGGTTCTCGGAGGGGATGTGTAAGACTTGAATGGCACCAATACGAACTCGTTCACGAACAAAATGTATATCAATCTCCACATGTTTGGTGCGTTGATGTTGAACAGATCTCCAGACATATATATCGCACTTACATTGTCACAAGAAACAATAGTAGCACGTTGTAGAGGTAGATGGAGCTCTAGGAGAAGGTTGCGAAGCCATGTTGTTTCAAAGAACAGATTTGCTACTCCCGGTATTCGGCTTCAAGACCTTTGGATCGAGATACTATTGCTTGACGCTTGGAGGACCAGAGATAAGATTGTCACCAAGAAAGACACAAAAACCGGATGTCGATCGTCGAGAATCGGGACAACTCCGCCTGATCGGATCGAGTATCTTTGTTAAGCCATAGATAGAGGAGACCGAGAGAAACAATCCGTGGTTGATGGTGCCACAAGATAGCGAAGGATTCGCTTGAGGGAATGCATGTGAGGTTCACGGGGGTCATGCATAAATAGACATACCTGCTGAACCGCATATGAAATATCTGGCCGGGTAAAGGTGAGGTATTGAAGAGCACCTGCAAGGCTTCTGTATAGAGTGGGATCCGAAAATACGGGACCAGAAGTGGCACTGAGCTTCGAATCGGTGTCGACTGGAGTAGCCACTGGATTACATTTTGTCATGGAGGCACGTGCGATGATATCCTGTGCATATAATGACTGAGACAAAAATAATCCCGAGGATGAACGAGTAACAGTGATGCCCAGAAAATGATGTAGTGGGCCAAGGTCAGACATAGCAAACTCTCTCTTCATCAAATCAATGAAGTGGCACAGGAGAGCATTAGTAGAGGTAGTCAAAATAATGTCATCAACATATAAAAGTAAGTATGCCGTTTCGGATCCTGATTGATAAACAAAAAGTGAGGGATCACAAACACTACCACGGAAACCACAATTTGTAATAAACTTGGCAAATCTCTGAAACCATGCCCGAGGAGCCTGCTTGAGGCCATAGAGGGATCTACTTAGTCGACATACGTAATCAGGGTGAGCAGGATCAACAAATCCCGGAGGATGATGCATATAAACTGTCTCGGTCAGATCACCATGAAGAAAAGCATTCTTGACATCTAACTGATGTATGGGCCAAGAACGTGAAGTAGCAATAGTAAGAACAGTACGAATAGTAGCTGGTTTAACAACCGGACTAAACGTTTCAAAACAGTCAACCCCAACCTGTTGCGATTTACCATTGGCAACAAGACGAGCCTTGTATCGCTGTAAGGATCCATCAGCATGATATTTATGACGAAAAAGCCACATGGAACGAATAACATGAGCATCACGTGGTCGTGGTACAAGTTCCCAAGTATTAGTTTTCATCATAGCATTGTACTCATCTTTCATGGAAGCATTCCAGTTTATGTCCCTAAGGGCATACAAGTGAGAACGAGGTACATGAGAGATATGGCGTAATGTTTGGACATGAAGATTAAGACGATGGACTGGACAGAATATGCCACGGGAGGCACGAGTAACAGGGCGTGAATGTGCTGTGGGTATGGAAGGTGCTGTAGGGGCAGTGGGTGTAGTAGCACAAGTTGAAGGGGATGTTGTATGAATAAGAGGAGTAGAAGTAGTAGCGACAGATCTGGAAGTAGTAGTGGGGACAGGAAGAATGGCGGAAGGTGTTGTAGTAGTAGTGGGGACTGGGATAGGGATGGAAGGTGTTATAGTAGTAGTGGAGACTGGGATCTGGATGGAAGGTGATGTAGTAGTAGTAGGGATTGTAGTAGGCCAGGAAGAAATAGTGGGGATAGGAAGAAGTACGGAAGGTGCTATAGTAGTAGTGGAGACTGGGATAGGAATGGAAGGTACTGTAGTAGTAGTAGTATGAACAGGAGATATGGTAGGTGGGATAGAGGTAGTGGACAAGGTATTTGAGCGACGGTGAGGTGGAGTGTATATATGTGGAGTTGTTGGGGGAGGGTTGACAGTAGGTTCAGTAGAAGTGTAAGAGGTGTTACCAAGATATGATGAGTTAATTGGTGAGAAAAAGGAATCACCATCATACGTGGGAGGTGGAGGTTCTGTAAATGGAAAAACACGTTCGTCAAAAGTTACATGACGGAAAATAATGATCTTGTTTGTGGTAAGATCAAGGCAGCGGTATCCACGGTGGTTGGGAGGAAAGCCAAGAAAAACACATCTAGTAGAACGGGGGGCAAGTTTGTGAGGAGTTGTGGAGGAAAGATTTGGATAGCAAAGACAACCAAAAGTACGAAGATGGTCATAAGTTGGTTGGCGTTGATAGAGAATAGACACAGGAGAAGAAAAATTTAGGATTTTTGTGGGAAGAATATTATGAAGATAAACCGCCATAAGGAGAGAATAAACCCAAAATTTTGGTGGAATGGAAGCGTGAGACATAAGGGTGCGGGTGATATCATTGACACAACGGATCATGCGTTCGGCCTTGCCATTTTGAGAGGAAGTTTGGGGGCAAGAGAAGCGAAAAACTAGACCATTAGTACGAGCAAAATTGTGAAAAGAAGAGTTGTCAAATTCACGTCCCATATCGCACTGAAAACTTTTAATTTTACGCTCAAATTGTGTTTGAACAAGAGATCGAAATTCCAAAAACTTGTCATAGACTTGGGATTTAAATTTTAAAGGATAAACCCAAAGATAGTTGGTGAAATCATCCAGTAAGATAAGATAATAACGAAAACCGGTATCAACATGTAATGGAGAGGTCCATAAATCACTGTGAATGATATCAAATGGAGCAAAAGTATTGGAATTTGATTCATAAAAAGGTAATCGAACATGTTTACTAACTTGACATGAATGACAAAGTTTAGAATGTTGATTCTTATTACAATTAATAGAATTATTGGTACGAAGAACATCTAAAACAAACCTTGCTTAGGGGTGACCAAGGCGGCTATGCCAAATATCTTGCGAAAAGACAAAAGAGAAATGGGGGAAGACTGGGACGATTTTTGTGGTGGCATGGCAGATTTGGTAATAGGGTAAAGATCCCCGGAACTATTGCACATCAAGGATAATCCTTCTCAAGTCGATCTTTCATAGAAAAACCAGACGGATCAAACTCAACAGACACACGATTATCAGTGGTGAACTTACGAACATAAACTAAGTTCTTGATAATATCGGGAACAACAAGAGTATTTTTGAGTTGAAGGGTGCGAGAAGGGAAATTTATGAGCTTGGTACCACTAGCACTAACTGGAATGCTATTGCCATTGCCAACTAAGATAGACCTTATAGTACTAGAGTTGGAAACGTTATGTAAAGTACCAATCAGCGAAGTGAGATGCGAGGTAGCACCGGTATCCATGTAGAAAGCATCATCGGGTTGTTGTAGATGCATAAAACTATATGCCTCGGAATGTCCGTGAGCTTCAGATTGTTAAAATCGCCATTGATTTTAATGGTTTAGAGAAAATAGGATCGTAGGAGGGCTGATACCATCTTGGATTTGATGATAACTTCCTTGAGGAGAAGAGTTCTCCCAGGATAGAATATATATATTAAAATCATAATAATATCTCTTGTGTTTAACACCAAAGTAAATGGAGATAATCTCCCAAAGGTAAATAAGGCAAGAGGATAATATGAAGTCTATTAGCTAATTACAAAGCAAGGTGTAAATTCTAATATCGCACATCAGTTCACTAAGGTCGACAATGGTTAGTATAATAACAACCACATGGAAGAGTAAATGAATCCTTCTAAATTTCCCGCCCCAATCAAAATAATTGATATTTTGGATCTATTATAGCCACATAAACCATTATATTGATGAACAACAGAATGTGTTTTTCCAAGCCTTTCTAGCTGTATGCACATTTTCATCCATCGACCACCAAACCAAAACAGCCTTATCCAAAAAAAAGGTCCGGACAATACTAGGCAAAAACAGATAACACTTGCATTTTATCCATTAAAGGTTTTACATCCAAGATTTGATAACCAGCAACTGACACTGAACACAATTAGCTTAAGTAATTTAACTATACAATAACTCAAGTCAACATCACAGATTTTGAGAACGGAATTGAAAAAATCAAAAACTTGAACCGAAACCTAACATACTCATGGATACTGCTTATCAAATCTCAAGATGGGTATACACAGAATCACATAAATCAGTCATACCCTAATGAAAAAACAGTACTAGAAGAACAACAGAGGCAACACTAGGTCATTTCAAGAAAACAAAGAAACCCATAATTCGTGTAAAAATAAGGAACCCTAATTTAATTTCCCTAAAACAAATTAAGAAAACATGCAATCATGGTAATTACGACCTACCCAAGTTATAAATTGAAAAAATGAAATCAATCTACAACACCTTGATCAAATAACTAACCAATTGAATTAAGGGCAGAAGAAATTTTTAAAAACAAAACCACTAAGGGAGATCCTTACCTCTCGCACCCAAAATTGACAAACCCCAAAGCTTAAATTT
Source organism: Papaver armeniacum (assembly GCA_023531295.1). Lineage (NCBI taxonomy): Eukaryota > Viridiplantae > Streptophyta > Magnoliopsida > Ranunculales > Papaveraceae > Papaver > Papaver armeniacum. The sequence goes on along the minus strand of JAJJWW010001137.1, from coordinate 191,664 downwards.
AGCTATAAGCCTGAAACTCTTGTGTTTGGAGGTAAAAAGGATACTCTATGGAAATGGTTACTTTAGATTTCTACTGATACATACGTTTTGATTTCCGTTAGGACGATGAATGATTTGTGACAGTGAGTTTCGATCTTTGATAGGAGAGTGAGGTTCCTCTTCGATTTCTAACATTGATTTCTAATTATTGAGAAACAAACTGGATTTTCATTCTAGGGTTCTAAGTTCCTATGTAGAGAGGAGAAGAAGTATGAAGAGGAAAACGAAAATGAATTTAGTTTTTACTAAAAACTTTTAGGCTGAGTAGATAAAAAACATGTTTATTTATTAAAAGATCAACGGCTGCTCTAAGCTGTTAGATAAATAGGCGGGTAGGCGGGTAGGGTAGGATAATTTCAAGCATTACCCGTTACCCTATCCATCAAACAGCGGGTAAGAAATCTTTATCCGTCACCCTACCCATCAAACGTCGGGTAGGATAGGATACGGGTAAATTAGTGGCGGGTACGGTAGAAATGGTGGGTATGGGTAGGGTATGTGCACCCCTAATTTCGAAGATAACCCTTCCCAAAACTACAAAACTGCATCTTTCCTCCAACCAAAAGTACAACGAAAAGGACAAAGAGCTACGCAAAGAATGTGCATTAATTTACATAGGGGTCCCCAGCCTTATGCGTCGTCTATGCATTACATGCAACTCACATTGGAATGGCCAGCTGCCAGGACAGTCGGATAGATTATGTAAGGAGCAAGCAAAACGAAGTAGCATACGACAATGTAAGCTAAACAAAACTTAAAACAGACAACGTATGTAGCTAGCAAAAAGCATCTTTTGCAGCTTGAATCTAAGCCCACAAAATCAAAAAAATATTGGAATTAGTCTTTTACTGTAATATGTCCACACGATTTCTTATGATAAAGATCGAAAATGTGTTACACGAGCATAGGGGACCTCTTCGGTGTGAATTCTTTTGATTTTGTCTTTCGTTCTTCCTATCATAAGGCAGGGGACCGGAGATGATTTGGGCATGAACAAGATATATGGTACGTGGATGGACTGTAACTTACAGACCCGTACGTCATTTTCCGAGCAAAGAAGATAAGAATATGCTCTTATACGAAAGATATTTCCCAGCACCACATCAACAAAGAGAAAAACGGTCGATGAGACAAAGGAAGGAAACTAGCATTCTGCCTCCTCTAAGGTCGGCCAAACACATACAAGCTATCATCCCTTAAAACAAATAGGTTCGTCGTCCCCCCACCACACCAGTACCCTATCGTCTACAGTTATTTCAATATAAGGCTGAAAGGGCAAAAGAAGTCCCCAACCTACAAAGCGTAGGACTGACCACTGGTCTACATCCTTCCCTTATAGCTAAGAAAATTATCCAGCGTTTAAACTTAAAAAATAAATGAGGATGAAACTCAATGCATCCTCGATGTAAATTAAAAATGAGAAAAATATTTGAAAATGGGTAAGATGTTACATCCTAGATATTTTTAAATTCTCGTCCATTTAAACAGTATCAAATTTTACATGTCTTTTTCACCCAGGAATTGTTGATTTTGGTCTTTTTAACCAATTTTGTGTTTTTAAATCCACTCCATACAATGAGATTCGTACCAGTACCCTATCATGACCCCACGTTTTCATGGCTTACAAGATTTTCGAGAGAATGAATTTTCAGACACAAGATAGATTTTTTAGTAAATTTTGAGCCGCAAAAATTTTTGAGCCGCAACACCATTAGCACTAATAGGTGAACAAAGGTGTTCTGGCACCCCAGATCATCCGGGTCGTATTACATCACTACAGATCATGGGATTAGATCAGAGTCGATCAACAATGGGACAAAACAAACTTCACTCTTCTCTCCCGTAAGAATTTTCTTTCCCCCCTTTAACTAGACTCATGAAACATATGCAGCACATGTTCCCTAGAGCGTTGGTCCCCATTGGAACCCTATCATGATTTGGCTGGCTAGCTAGCCCTGTGATCCCTTAGCATCCACTCATTCATACAAGTGGCTATTAGTAGTTCCGTATCAATCCACTTAACCAAATTGAGTCATCAGTCATGCAACAGAGAACAAATTATTTATCGACCTCTCAATATAATTAAAAAAAAAAAACTCTATAAATAGGCGGGCTAATATGAGGAAATACGGCATCCTATTATCTCAACATGGTGAATTATAAGCTCATTGCGGAATTGGAAGTAGCAGCCTCGGCAGACGATGTATGGGATGTACTTGGCGCTAAAAACGCCCCAGAATTCTTTAAGAATTCACTTCCAGGTGTGTTTGAAAAGCTAGAGGTTCTTGAAGGTGATGGTGGTGTTGGTACCTTTCTTCTGATTAAGTATCCTGACGGTAATAATGATACAACATACATACCTCATTGGAAAGTTAATTACAATTCTTCTTCTATTTTCTTTTCCAAATTTCTAACTAGCCTCTACTATATATGTGTAAAATGAATATCAGGATTCTCAAACAAGGAAAAGTTTGTGACAGTCGATCATCACAGGCGCCTTAAAGAGATATTACAGACTGAAGGAGGATATCTAGGAATGGGTGTTACATATTACATGGAAGCTTTCAAAGTCATAGAATGTGCTAACTCATGTATCATACAATCCATAGTCGAGTATAAAGCCTCTGAAGAAGTTGCCGCTAAAGTTTGCAATCTCATTAGTGTTGAGGGTCTTCTTAACATGGCCAAAATTGTGGCAAAACATGTTCTTAATAAGGAGAAAGATCCGTCTACTGCTGCTGCCTAAAATTATATTGCAGTCTATTCAGGGGCGCATGCATGTATGCTTTTAATTTCTAGTAAGCTGGAAGTATATCTCCAAATTTCCCTTGTTGTTATTTAAATTTAAATTTCAGTTGGTATGCATGTATTTGATTTAAACTAGAAAAGTAAAATTCCAATGGGAAACCATTGTTTTACTGTAATCTTGTTGCATAAAAATGCAGGGAAAATAATGAAGAAATGATTACTAAACCTATGCATTATTAAGTGATCGACACCATTTTAAAATATGCATGAGCGGATAAGTTAACATCTACCATGTTATAATTAACTTATATCATCTGTCAATGTTATCATTTTTTTTTTTTTTTTAACTTAAAAGGTTAAAATTTTATTGAAAAAGAAAAAGAAATACAAGATGAGAGGCGCCTAAGCGCAACAAGAGAAGGAAAAAGCCGACCCAAACAAGATGCAATGAAAACAGATACTTAGACAACTGCTCAACAACAAAATGACAAAGCCTAAACACACGCCGATTCCTATAACTTCTTCTTGGGTATAGGAATTCTTTTCCCTCTACCCAAATCCTCGGTGCTAGGACCCAAATCCTTAATTTGTTTCGAGGAATGGAAAGAATCTACAATCCCTCCAAGGCTCCAAGGAGTTTCCTAACCTCGGTTTCTTTACCTCCACTAGGAAGACAAATCAATGAACTAAATTTCATAAGTTTGTCCATGTTTGTTCTTTAGACATTGGTTTCCACCGACTGACCTCTTCAACTGACTTTACCTTTGCGACATCCAAGACGTCATTGTCTTTCTCATATTCATTCTTCATTAGAATCTTCACATGTATCTACTTCAGGTCATCTTCCAAATTTTCAAGCGACTTCTCTCAGAGATTTGAGCTATATCACAATCCTCTACTACTCTTGAATCATTTTATGTGCTCTTAGGAATCTCTGAAATAACCGTTTCGTGATCTGATCCTAAAACATTATAGGGATTCAAGTAACATATTGGAATTTGCTCATGTGAATTACCCTTCTTGCCTGAGCTTTTATTCCTTCTAGCGTCGTCTTACTTTTAATAAAAGGTTCTTCAATTACATCACCACTCTCTACGTTTTCTTTGAGACTTCTACAACCCCATTTGAGCTGAGCACCTCTAAATTCGCAGTATCCACAACTCCTACAAAGTATGTTGGACACCGTCGATTGCATTTGTTTCACCTACAACTCTGTCTCCCCAAGACTTGTTGCTGTCTTCCATATTTGGCTGCAAGTTCTGGCAGAATTTCAACTCCGACAGCCTCATCACTATCTTTTCTACTATTCTCTAATGCAATATCCAAATCCTTGTCCTTTGACCCTGAGTTAGAATGCATTTGGTTTTTCTTGAATTCCAAATGAGCTTTTTTCTTCACACCTGTTCTCGAGCAAGAGCTAGCATAGTGACCAAAAGATGCGCATTTAGTGCCCTTAGATGGTTTCCATTGGTACTCCATGGGAAGATCCATAATATGAATACCATCGATCCAAAGAGGAATTAGGTTAGGGAATGAGCAATCAGAGTTAATCTCGACACAAACTCTAGCATAATTGAGTCTTGTTTTCTTCTTAGTATGTTCATCCATCTTCTTAGTATGTTCATCCATCATTAGCGGGTTCCCAATGAAAGTAACAATGGAACTTAAGCCTAACTTGTTCCAAAGATGCAATGGGATATTGTAAATCAAAATCCAGATAGGAATTGTCTTCATCTCCGCAATGGATTGCTCAATCAAAGGGGACCAGGGTCTAACTATGAACAACTTTCCAGCTATGTAGAAAGCTCCATGTTCAAGAGAGGCACTTCTATCTTCCTCATTAACAAAATTGAAAACAAACGCATTATCACCATGAATAGAGATAGTTACCTCTGATTTGGGTTTCCATACCTTTTTGATTGCTTCTTGCACCATGGAAAAAGAAGCTTTGCGACCCGCAAAAAACCCTACCACCAGTTTTTCACATTCCTTGCTCTGTTCTTCAAAGTTCTTGGAGGAGAGACCCACCCCCTTGTTTCTTTCCATCAACACTGAATATTGACGCTCTAAAGAGCAATCTTCTGAAGGAGATTTAATAGAAAAAAGTGAACACCAGTTTTTTCCAAAACCTAATTTTTGATATTTGTTTCCAAATGGAAACCAAAGAGGGAAAATCGGAGCTTGAGATAATCATAGAAGACCGATCTCTGGATTGGCCACCTTCAATTGATAATTGCGCCTTGAGATTATGTTGGAAGGAAGAGATTCCTCCCACCATGGCTGAAATGGAAGGGGAAATCGAAAACCCTAGAGAAATCGCATGGTCAAACTTGGCCGCCTCTGGTCAACTAAACTATCTCCATGTTATTAGTTCATTAACATCAATAGTAGAGAACTCTTTCTCAACCCACCCATCCTTATTCATAAACAAAAGGAATAAATGAACAAGAGCTAGATGAGTGGCAATAACCTGAAACAACAATATACTGAAATCACCATAATAAGAACTTAACCACTTTGGACACGCATTAAGAAGTTAGCTCTTGGCCTCATCTTGTGGGTTTTTTGCTTTGGCTTGTCTACCACAAGAAGTTAACCACTTTGGACAAGGATTACAACCAAGGGACTCTCATCATCGACGGGTGTCATCTGTGCTGCAAGTCCGGGGAATCAGTGACGCATCTACTATTCCATTATCAATTCTCCTTGAATGGTTGGAATTCTTTCATAAATGCCAATGGTTCAGTTTGACCAATGCGTAACAGCGTCGACGATATATTAATAGTTGGAAACTGTTAAGGATACAGCTACTCGTCCGCAATCCAAGCCGTAACTTTGGCTATCTACAGCTTCCAAATCATGTCGACATTGTAATCTCTATCAATTACGTATTTTTGGTATACAAAACTTGTAATATCTTCTGTAATAATAGCCGTATATGGATCTATATAATGAATGAGTATCCACAGTATCAATTATGGAACATTTCACCAAACTATCTTGTTCTGTCTTGGTATCGAGTCAAAAAGATCTGAAAACTCACGCTTCTCTTATTTCATCATGGCTGAAACTTCAACCCACCACCAAATTCACATCAATCATCTAATCAGTGTCAAGCTCAATGACAACAACTACCTCTTTTGGGTGAAATCTTGTGGGTGACACAGTTTAAACCCATTCTCATAGGGTACAAACTACCAGGTTTTGTTGATAGTACTCTAGAAAAACCAGCAAAAACCATACCGAGTACTGAAGAAGGTGCACAACCAACTCTTAATCCTGCTTATGCAAAATATGAAGAACAAGACCAAATACTCTTAGGATGGATCCTTTCCTCCTTATCTGAAGGTGTATTAGGCCGTGTTTCAGGTCTCTCAACATCACAAGAAGTCTGGGAAGCTCTGCAAAAGAGATGTGAACCAAAAACAAAAGCTCATCAAATGAATCTGAAAAGACAACTACACACTCTTCGCAAAGGTAACAACTCCATCCAAGATTATTTCTCGAAAACTAAGCAACTTTTTGATGCACTTTCAGCATATGGAAAACCTCTCTCTGAAGAGGATATGCAACAATCAATTCTAGATGGACTAGATCGGGCTTATGACTATATTGTCATAGCTTTAAGCACTGTCGACAAGATCGAAATGGATACCTTTCAAGCTCATCTGCTTTCATATGATCTCCGTCTTGAACAACAGTTAGCCGTTTTGCAACAACCATTAGCCAATGTTGCCGCCTCATCAAACCCCAGACCATTTCAGAAGCAAGACCAAAGGAGATACTCAAACAATCGTCCACAAAATCAATCCAACTGTCAGCCTAGAAACCTGTATCAAGGTGAAGGTCCTTGTGAGATCTGCAAATGCAAGAATCATGATGCTCGATTCTGCTGGTTTCGTAACAAAGTGGACAACAACAAACAACCAGCTGCATACTTGGCTCTACCTAGTGGTCCTGCTGACAACAACTGGGTGACTGATACGAGTGCAACACATCACCTAACTGCAAACCTCAACAATCTCAACATTCTACATGAGTATGATGGAACAAAACAAGTGCGTGTAGGAAATGGTGAGGCTCTCCATATCGAAAATATTGGTAATGCCTCTTTACTCATAATAACATATCTTTTCAGTTAAACAATATCCTTCATGTTCCTCAAATAAAGACCAACTTACTTTCAGTCTTTAAATTATGCAAAGATAATAATGTTTTCTTTGAATTCTATGCAACTTCTTTTGTTGTCAAGGAAATCCAAATCGGGGATAACCCCACAGCAAGGTAGACCAAGAATGGGCTCTATGTCTTTGATGTTGTTCGAGAGATTCAACATACAACACCGGCTGCTCTTCTATCCAATACAGTTCCTCTATGGTATCAAAGATTGGGTCACTCGATACTTCGCATTGTTTTTAGAATGATTAAAATTCTTTTCCTTCCTGTTTCGAATGAGAAGTTTGATTATTGTCACTCTTGTCATATGAGCAAGAGTCATAAACTTCCGTTTCCTACTAGTAGTACAATTCTTCTGATTTATGGGTTTCACCGCATGTTTCAAAAGATGGTTTTCGATATTATCTCTGCTTTTAGATGTTTACTCACACTATACTTGGATTTATCCACTAGAAAATCAGATGCCTTTCCCATCTTTATTCTATTCAAAAAGTTGATAGAAAATCAAACAAATCATAAGCTCAAGGTCTTTCAATCAGACAATGGTGGAGAGTTTAGGAAGTTCACTGCTTTCCTTAATAATTCTGGTGTTATACATAGATTTTCATGCCCTCACACATCTGCACAAAATGGCATTGCTGAAAGGCGCATTAGACATATCACTGAGTCAGGATTTTCCTTAATAATTCTTCTTTCCTTAATAATTCTTGTTTCATGCTTCCATGCTAAAATCCTACTGGGTAGAGGCTTTCTCAACTGCATGTTATCTTACCAGCTGCAATATGCTGGACCATTTGGAATTCTGAGGATTGCGATAATATTTGAAGATGCCACTGAGTCATAACAAAATTAAAGATTCAGACTTCCTTTTGGTGCAAAAATGCTGAGCACCCAAGGGGTACTAGTCTAGATTATGTTCAAGCTAATTGGGATAGTTTTTCATAACGTAGGTTCTTGCAAGCCCGAGTTCTTGTTATAGGACTGCTCGGTCCTGTTACTTTCTTTTATTCTTTTGTTTGGGTTTTTTTTCTCGTATGAGCACTTTTTTAGCTTACTTCTGGTAAGCTCTTTTCTAATATATTTTTATCTTTGCCGATCAAGGAAAAAAAAAACATAGTAAGAATAATTTTTTTGAGCAAAATAGATTTTGGATTACAAAGAATACTAGAGTCTTTAAAGGTAAATTTAAAGTCAGTTGACACATTTGGAGATTTCTTTTCAGGGAAAGGATGCAAATCTTAGATTACTTAATACTACCTCGGTTCCTATAAAAGAGTTACTCTATTTAAACCACCACACATGTATAAATATCAACACATAATGTTGTAATCGGAGTCAAAGTGTAGATTTGTGTAGCTTGAAACTTAAGAGTTAGTTTTCAGACACGAGATAAATTTTGTGTCAATGAATAATTTTGGGTCACATGACAAACTTTGAGGTGCGAAAGAGAATGTGTCATGAAGACATTTTGCAATTACAAGATATAATTATGACATATTTTACATAAAAGTAATAAATATTAGAACGTGAAATACATTTCTTTCTCTCTCTCACTTGAAAACAAAATTAACAAAATTACTGATATCTTGATTTTTATGATTATGATTTTTTAGCTGAACATTATCCCCATATATGAGGGGATGGAGTATAGGGATAACTCGATAACTCTTCCCAAAACTACAAAACTGCATCTTTCCTCCGACCAAAAGTACAACGAAAAGGACAGAGCTACACAAAGAATGTGCATTAATTTACATAGGGGTCCCTAGCCTTATGCGTCGTCTATGCATTACATGCAACTCACATTGGAATAGCCAGCCGCCAGGACAGTCGGATAGATTATGTAAGGAGCAAGCAAAACGAGGTAGCATACGACAATGTAAGCAAAACAAAACTTAATACAGACAACGTATGTAGCTAGCAAAAAGCATGGAGCGAGGCATTGGAATTAGTCTTTTACTGTAATATGTGTTACACGATTTCTTATGATAAAGATCGAAAATGTGTTACACGAGCATAGGGGACCTCTTCGGTGTGAATTCTTTTGATTTTGTCTTTTGTTCTTCCTATCATAAGGCAGGGGACCGGAGATGCATGATTTGGGCATGAACAAGATATGGTACGTGGATGGACTGTAACTTACAGACCCGTACGTCATTTTCCGAGCAAAGAAGATAAGAATATGCTCTTATACGAAAGATATTTCCCAGCACCACATCAACAAAGAGAAAAACGGTCGATGAGACAAAGGAAGGAAACTAGCATTCTGCCTCCTCTAAGGTCGGCCAAACATATACACGCTATCATCCCTGAAAACAAATAGGTCAGTCCCCCACCACACCAGTACCCTATCGTCTACAGTTATTTCAATATAAGGCTGAAAGGGAAAAGAAGTCCCCAACCTACAAAGCGTAGGACTGACCACTGGTCCACAACCTTCCCTTCTAGCTAAGAAATTACAGCTTAAGTTTTTTTTTTTTTTTTTTTTTTTTGAAAAAGAGGATGTTTTTATTAAACCGGAACTTCTCTTGGGTACCGAGTCCCCATTGAGCCATTCATCACAATTAAATTAAGGAACAGGGTGTGTGTGTTCCCATATATCAGTTGAAGTGCTATTGCCGATTCTATTCCCGTGCTGCAATTGTTTTTTTGTCGCAAAGTCTGCCAGTCCATCCACCGCTTGGTTGGCTTCCCTGTATGTGTGTGTTATCGCATATGCCTGTAAATGTTGGAGATGGTGTCGAATTTCTTGTAGCATATTTTGAATGATCCATGGTGCCTCGGTGTGTTCCTTTGAGACTAGAGTTAACAGAGCAGTTGAGTCCGTTTCGAAGTGGATGTTGTTCCATTCTTTGGTAGATGCCATCCTCACTGCTAGTAGTAAATCCCATGTCTCCGCCACGATAGCCGCTGTTTTTCCAATAGGTGCTGCCATTGCCATAATCACTGAGTTGTGTTCGTCTCTGCATATCCAGCCTTTGCTGCCACCTCCGGTGCCCCTTGATTATCCAGCTTGCTTGCTCCATCTGTGTTGATTTTTAGCCAATGGTGTTGAGGAGCATTCCATTTTATCCAAACTATTGTCGAAGTCTTCCTTTGTTGTTGTTCTGTTGTATTCTGTGTGCATATATTATGTTGGATTGCCCATTGGTATTCTTGGATCAGGAGTAAGGATATATGAAAGGTTTGAGCTGGTGTTTGTATAATGTTGTTGTAGACCTTAGCATTTCTCGCCATCCGGATATTCCACATCGTATAACAAAGCATCATGAAAACCTCCTCTCGTGCATGGATCTCTAGGAAACTCTCAAAGTTTAATGGTGGGTCAGAACGTGGAGGTGATGTTGTACTCGTCCCAACCGCTGATTAGCAGATGTTGTTCTGTTGTGATGTTGTTGTTGGGCAATGAGTGTTTGTAATGGATGAGGCGGTAGTACAATGCCGTTGTATGCATTATGCTGATCTGCATTACTGTTGGCATGTCTACAGAATAGAGCCCATGTCTCCTTGCTCTTGTGCAACCAAATGTGCAGGTGTTGGACCGCTTAAGTTTGTTGGTTGCAAATAGGACACATATTGGTGCTGCTTATGTGCCTATAGTTCAGGGCCTCGAACGTTGGTAGTCCATCATGGCTAACTTTCCGGAGGAAAAGTCTAAGTTTTTAGGGGCAGTCTGTTGTCCATATAGATTTGTACCTTTTTTCCAAGTTGTCTGTACTCATCTGTGGATTTTGGTTGGTTTCCGGGGTCTGAGTTTGCAGAAGCATCTCATAGCCGCTTTTAACCGTGTACTACCCCTTTTTGGCATGAGGCCAGATTGGTTTATCGGGAGAGGAAGGATTTGGGATATGAATGGCTCTGATTGCACTACTAATACTTGTGGGGAAAGTATGGTATAGCAGTTCGGTGTTCCAATTGAAAGAGTGTGGCAGCATAAGTGTACTTACCAAATTGTTGCCAATATTTCCCCAGCTCGGCAGACGTGCATGCATGGGTATCCAATTGTCATTAATTGTTGTTGATTGTCCATCTCCAATCTGGATCGCATAGTTATCCTGCACTAAATGAGCAATTTTTGTTATGTTTTTCAATGCAGGACTGTCCCATGTATTTGGTTTTGTATATTGTGTTGCAAATTGTGTTGGGCTTGTCATGCATTTGCCAAACTCTTTCTCCCAGAAGTGCAAAGTTGATACTTCCTCCGTTCATTATTACTTGATATTTTAAGTTTTTCTATGTTCCAAAATAGATGAGTGTTTAGATATTTTTTCCAAGTTCTCACTAATTTTCCCTTGCTTTGGAATCATACCATACCATTAATTTTCATTGAAATCAGTAAATGGATAATTAATTTAATTTTTAAATCGGAAAATGGGTCATTGTCCAAATATTTTTAAAGCATGGTTCAAATGGACGAGTAAAAATTAGTATGGGTGAAATGGACACCAAAAAAATAGCAAGAATGAAACTGGATTCATCTTGGTTTAAACTTAAAAAATAGCGAGGATGAAACCGAATGCATCTTGATGTAAATTAAAAATAAGAAAAAATATTTGAAAATGGGTAGGATGAAACTGCGTTTACATCCCTGGCTATTTTTACATTCTCGTCCATTTAAACAGTATCAAATTTTACATGTCTCTTTCACCCAGGAATTGTTGATTTTGGTCTTTTTAACCAATTTTGTGTTTTTAAATCCACTCCATGGAGGACAAATACTCTATTCCAAATAAATTACAATGAGATTCGTAATTTACACTAAATATAAAAACTAAAAACTAGGTGCTTTAAATTTTTTAGTAAATTTTGAGCCGCAAGACAGATTCTAGGCCACATTGATATGTTTTAGTCGTAATTCTCGAAGACATCTCTGCCATAGACACACATTCATACACTCTATAAACACCATTAGCACTAATAGGTGAACAAAGGTGTTCTGGCACCCCAGATCATCCGGATCGTATTAAGATCACTACAGATCATGGGATTAGATCAGAGTCGATCAACAATGGGACAAAACAAACTTCACTCTTCTCTCCCGTAGGAATTTTCTTCCCCCCCTTTAACTAGACTCATGAAACATATGCAGCACATGTTCCCTAGAGCGTTGGTCCCCATTGGAACCCTGTCATGATTTGGCTGGCTAGCTAGCCCTATGATCCCTTAGCATCCACTCATTCATACAAGTGGCTATTAGTAGTTCCGTATCGATCCACTTAACCAAATTGAGTCATGCAACAGACAACAAATTATTTATCGACCTCTCAATATAATTAAAAAAAAAAAAAACTCTATAAATAGGCGGGCTGATATGAGGAAATACGGCATCCAATTATCTCAACATGGTGAATTATAAGCTCATTGCGGAATTGGAAGTAGCAGCCTCGGCAGACGATGTATGGGATGTACTTGGCGCTAAAAACGCCCCAAAATTCTTTAAGAATTCACTTCCAGGTGTGTTTGAAAAGCTAGAGGTTCTTGAAGGTGATGGTGGTGTTGGTACCTTTCTTCTGATTAAGTATCCTGACGGTAATAATGATACAACATACATACCTCATTGGAAAGTTAATTACAATTCTTCTTCTATTTTCTTTTCCAAATTTCTAACTAGCCTCTACTATATATGTGTAAAATGAATATCAGGATTCTCAAACAAGGAAAAGTTTGTGACAGTCGATCATCACAGGCGCCTTAAAGAGATATGGCAGACTGAAGGAGGATATCTAGGAATGGGTGTTACATATTACATGGAAGCTTTCAAAGTCATAGAATGTGCTAACTCATGTATCATACAATCCATAGTCGAGTATAAAGCCTCTGAAGAAGTTGCCGCTAAAGTTTGCAATCGCATTAGTGTTGAGGGTCTTCTTAACATGGCCAAAATTGTGGCAAAACATGTTCTTAATAAGGAGAAAGCTCCGTCTGCTGCTGCTGCCTAAAATTATAGTAGGAAATACCATATGGTCCTAGGAATAATATATTTGAGAGAGTCTAGTCCAGTTGACTCAGTCATGTGTCTGTTTGGTCCTATTTGGTAAAATATACTATAGTTTGGTCCTATAAATTATGGTTTGGTCCTAGGGTGTGTCATGGATGATGTAAATGTCAAATGTTCAGGAAGTGAAAATTCCCTTATATTATTATTTGGTCCTAGAAAATAAAAATTTGGTCCTAAGGTGACCATATATATATATAAAAATTTAATAGAAAATATCTTAATTTCAGATTCACATTCTCTCTCCTCTCAATTTCAGATCTAGTTTTATTTCTCTCTCCATTTGTTTTCTTTTTTCTTTTTCACATCGTTTATGTTTGCGGACGATGAATCTTGATGTGAAGATTTGATCGGTTCGTTTTGAAGAAGACAAAGATGATAAAAACTTCTCGAGATCTGCTGTTATTGAAGATTGTTGTTGAACAAGAAGATTGAAAAATGATGAATATGATAAAGACGACGAAGAAGATGAGTTTTTAGGTTTTTTTCTTCTCTGTTGGTGTTGATGTTGTCGTTGATGATGTTGAAGTCTATGAAGATGATGAAGACGATGAAGTTTTGCGTTTCTTTTTGCGCATATGTTGTTTGCTGCTGCTGTTATAAATATGATGAAGACGATGTCGATGTTGCTTGTTGAAGACGATGATGTTTTGCTGATGTTGTTGAAGAAGACGAAGATGATGATGAAGATGAAGTTCATTCCTAGAATGAAGTCTGGTTTTTATATGGACTTAATGAAGTCTGTTTTTATATGGAGTTCATTTCTGGAATGAAGACTGTTTTTATATATGGACTTCATTTCTGGAATGAAGTCTGTTTTTTTATGGACTTCATTTCTGGAATGAAGTCTGTTTTTTTTTAGGTTTTTATATGGACTTCAATGAAGTCTGTTTTTTTTTTTAGGTTTTTATATGGACTTCATTTCTTGAATGAAGTCTGTTTTTTTTAGGTTTTCATATGGACTTCATTTTTGGAATGAAGTCTCGTATTTCTTAGGTTTTTTTGGACTTACATTTTAAATGAAGTCGCTTTTTTAGGTTTTTATATGTACTTCATTTAATGAAGTCTGCTTTTTTTAGGTTTTTATATGGACTTTATTTCGAATGAAGTGCTACAAGAAAATAAGTAAAAATTAACATGGAAGAGTATTTTTGTCAGGTTTAATATTTTTAAATAATTATGGACCAAACAGTAAAGGCGTTTGACTAAATGACCAAACAGACATGGGCCCACCTAAAAAAGGACCAAATGATATTTTTCCCAAAATTATATTGCAGTCTATTCAGGGGCGCATGCATGTATGCTTTTAATTTCCAGTAAGCTGGAAGTATATCTACAAATTTCCCTTGTTGTTATTTAAACTAGAAAAGTAAAATTCCGTCATTTTCTAAAGTGACAATCTGGTTGAAAATCAGATGAAACAGAAATAGTTTGTAAATAGCATGGGCAACACCTTTGGAATTGATGTTTCAGGAGGTCTTGAGGTGCAACCAACCAGCAAGTTACCCTCGTAAAGGGGAATAGGTCGTTGCGATACTCTTATAAAAATGAACACAAACTCTAGGTTTACCGAAAAATAGATCCCGGAGGATCTAACCGACAGACACAAACACCATGACCAACATACACCTTTATAATCCCGATGCGAAAATCGGTGAGTCTACCAGTACTCCTTGCTGACACCCCATTTAACTGCCATTAAAGGACAAACAGAAAGCTACCACTGACTCGTCCACCAGTAAGTGGGCTTCAAGAATCAACAGTTAACGTCCAAAAAAGATCAAAAAATTAATCCCTTCCTTAAAAAAGGGAGTACTTCTAAACGAAAACGAACACTCAAATATTCAAAGACCAGACTGTTAATCAAGTGTCGTTCCAATGGGAAACCATTGTTTTACTGTAATCTTGTTGCATAAAAATGCACGGAAAATAATGAAGAAAAGATTACTAAACTTATGCATTTTGTAAATCTCAATACTGTTTTAACAGTACATTATTAAGTGATCGGCACAATCTTAAAATATGCATGAGCGGATAAGTTGACATCTACCATGTCATAATTAACTAATATCTGTCAATGTTATCAGTTCATTAACATCAATAGTAGAGAGCTCTTTCCCAACCCACCCATCCTTATTAATAACCAAAAGGACTAAAGGAACAAGAGCTAGATGAGGGGCAATAACCTGAAACAACAACATACTAGTGGGGATAAAGCTTTGGTCTATCTTACCAGCTGCAATATGCCGGACCATTTGGAATTCTGAGGATTGCGATAGTATTTGAAGATGCCACTGAGTCATAACAAAAGTAAAGATTCAGACTTCCTTTTGGTGCAAAAATGCTGAGCACCCAAGGGGTACCAGTCTAGATTATGTTCAAGCTAATTGGGATAGTTTTTCATAACGTAGATTCTTGCTAGCCCGAGTTCTTGTTATAGTCTTATAGAACTGCTTGGGCCTGTTACTTTCTTTTTTTCTTTTGTTTGGGTTTGTTTTCTTGTATGAGCACTTTTCTAGCTTACTTCTGGTAAGCTCTTTTCTAATATATTTTTATCTTTGCCGATCAAGAAAAAAAAACATAGTAAGAATAAATTTTTTGAGCAAAATAAATTTTGGATTACAAAGAATACTAGTCTTTAAAGGTAAATTTGAAGTCAGTTAGCACATTTGGAGATTTCTTTTCAGGGTAAGGATGCAAATCTTAGATTACTTAATACTACCTCCGTTTCTATAAAATAGTTACTCTATTTAAACCACCACACATGTATAAATATCAACACATAATGTTGTAATCGGAGTCAAAGTGTAGATCTTTGTAGCTTGAAACTTAGGAGTTAGTTTTCAGACACGAGATAAATTTTGCTTCAATGAATAACTTTGGGTCACATGACAAACTTTGAGGTGCGAAAGAGAACGAGTCATGAAGACATATTGCAATTACAAGATATAATTATGACATCTCTAATATAAAACAAAGCATGGACAACTTAGCTTAGATAAAGGACGCTCTGGATTCATTCTTGGGGAAGCTAAATCTATGGTTGTGGTTGTTTACATCATTATTGTATCATTAATTTTTTATAATGAATATTTTATTAATCTCTCATTATAAATGTCTTATAATTATGTTAATTAATATACTTTCATTAAATTTCTTATGAATTTTTCATTATAAATATCTTCTTACATCATAAATATCTTAATTTAATAGATGTCTCACAATTTTCTTAATGAATATACTTTCATCATTAATATTTTATTAATGTTTCCTTATAAATGTCTTATGATTATCCTAATAAATACTTTC
This sequence comes from Papaver armeniacum, assembly GCA_023531295.1. NCBI lineage: Eukaryota > Viridiplantae > Streptophyta > Magnoliopsida > Ranunculales > Papaveraceae > Papaver > Papaver armeniacum. The sequence continues at coordinate 175,397 of JAJJWW010001137.1, read as the reverse complement.
ATTAAATAAATAATAAATTTGTTAATAATCATATCAATTGGGTAGTATTTGTTGGTGGTCCATGGAGCCGGTGATGATGGTGATGAGGTAGTGGTGATGGGCGGTTCACGGGTGGTGGTAGTGTAGGTGGTCGGTGTGGTAGTCGGGTAGTGGGAAATTCTTACTCTATGTGAAAATAAGTCAAGTTATAATACAAAAAAAAAAAAAAAAAAAAAAAAAAAAGATTGTACAGGCTGACCCCAATTTACCCTAAAAATAACTCGATAAAAATTTAACGTTGATAGTGTATTGTATATGTTATTGGGATGGTAACGGTTTTCAGTTGGTCCCATTATATGTTTCATTCGGTGGTTTCTTCTAAACACCTATTACGGTCAACCTAGCAATTCTCAAAAAAAAAAAACCATGGAAACAAATTGCATTAACCCAGAGTATAATAGGTTAATGCACAATCCATCGCGTCATGTGCTTATTTTAGAGCTCCCTTAGGATGGATTGTTGTTTTCAAGTTCTCTCTTAATTTGCATGTAACAAACTAAGAATAAGAAACTTCACCTTCGGGTTAACCTCCCAACATCTCTTAATTTGCGGACAAAAGTTTTGGAACAACAAGGCCTAAAATGTAATCCAGTCACCGGTCGTTACGGTGAGAAACTAACAAATGGCATTGACGTTATTTCGGTCAACCGATCTCGATTTGATTCAAATGATTTCCACATTAGCCCGACGTTAATCCGTGTAGAAAAAGAAAAAAATCAATCAATCCGATATAGCTCGTGGTATAGCATCGTGCATGATAACGTTTTGGAGTAACAATTAGAGAAGGAGAAGAACTTCTCTAGCGATGACATATCATCAATCGACGTAGTCATTGTGATTACTTTGCAATTTCATTTTTCCGATAGGTAATGCGGTTGGGTTAAAGAGTCACGCAATTAAACATCGATGGGAATACCGCTTCCCGGTAAGGTTAACATCTAAGCGATTCCAATTTTCATACTTATCGGAAAAAAAATGGAATCACGAATTAAGAACAAAAAACATTGTTATGCCAAAAGTGAAAACGTATTTGTGGCCACCTAAGTGAAGTTTACCTATTGTCTTTTGGTACAAGACCATTTTGGATTTGATGGAGGGCAACCAATCGGTTATGTATCTTTTTTTTTTTTTTTATATGATCCGCGGCAAGACATGTTTTGGTGATATAAATTGGGCAATGAACATATAGACAATGATCAACTCCCGTGCCGTTACGGCACGGGTTAAGGCCTAGTATTTTACATAAATCTAATCAATTTTAGAACGTGAAATACATTTCTTTCTCTCTTTCACTTGAAAACAAAATTACTGATATCTTGATTTTTATGATTTTTTAGCTGAACATTATCCCCATATATGAGGGGATGGAGTACAGGGATAACTCGAAGATAACTCTTCCCAAAACTACAAAACTGCATCTTTCCTCCAACCAAAAGTTCAACGAAAAGGACAGAGCTACACAAAGAATGTGCATTACATGCAACTCACATTGGAATGGCCAGCCTTATGCGTCGTCTATGCATTACATGCAACTCACGAAGTAGCATACGACAATGTAAGCAAAACAAAACTTAAAACAGACAACGTATGTAGCTAGCAAAAAGCATCTTTTGCTGCTTGAATCTAAGCCCACAAAATCAAAAAAATATTGGAATTAGTCTTTTACTGTAATATGTCCACACGATTTCTTATGATAAAGATCGAAAATGTGTTACACGAGCATAGGGGACCTCTTCGGTGTGAATTCTTTTGATTTTGTCTTTTGTTCTTCCTATCATAAGGCAGGGGACCGGAGATGATTTGGTCATGAACAAGATATATGGTACGTGGATGGACTGTAACTTACAGACCCGTACGTCATTTTCCGAGCAAAGAAGATAAGAATATGCTCTTATACGAAAGATATTTCCCAGCACCACATCAACAAAGAGAAAAACGGTACGATGAGACAAAGGAAGGAAACTAGCATTCTGCCTCCTCTAAGGTCGGCCAAACACATACAAGCTAGAGAAAATGGGTCATTTGTCCAAAAAAAATTTAAAACACGGTTCAAATGGACAAGTAAAAAAAAGTATGGGTGAAATAGCCAAAAAAAAAAGCAATAGCGAAACCTGGATTCATCCCGCTTATACTTAAAAAATAGCAAGGATGAAACCTGGATGCATCCCGTGTAAAATAAAAATAAGAAAAAAAAATATTTGAAAATGGACAGGATGAAACCGGTTACATCCCGCCTATTTTTAAATTTTTGTCCATTTAAACAAGATTCTTTTTAATTTTTGGCTATTTAAACAAGATTTCAAAACCTAAGTGTCTTTTTCACCTTAAATTGTTGATTTTGGTCCTTTGACCAATTTTGTGTACAAGCTATCATCCCTGAAAACAAACTAGATTTTGTGCCCGAGCGTAGCCATATAAGAGAAAATATTTGATGGGGGCGAAATCCGAAGGGGCATGGGGGATAAATGATATGTTGGCACGTGTCTTTGATATTAACTGATTCCCATGAACTCTTTTTCCAAAAATACCAGCAACAATTAAGAAAACAAATTTTATATCCAAATATACATTTCTTTTATATTTTTGGAAAAGAAAATTCATGAGAATCAATTCATTTCAAAGACACGTGTCAATATATCACTTGTCCCCCATCGCCCCTTCGGATTTCGCCCCCATCAAAAATTTTCTCATTTTTTATTAGGTGTCGTGGGGTTTTGCACCACCCCATCACAACACATTTTTGATTAGGTGTGGCTCCGCTTCGGCTTCGCCCCATCCCGATGCATTTTTGATTTGGTGTTGCACGACTTCGTCCTTCCCGTCGCGATCCTTTTTGATTAGGAGTGGCTTCGCCTCGTCCCTATTTGATTTGGTTAAGCTTGGCTTCGCCTCACCCCGTCCCGATTTGATTTGGTAAGGCTCGGATTCGCCTCGTCCCGTCCTGATTTGGTAAGGCTCGGGTTCGCCTCGCCCTGTCCCGATTAGATTTGGTAAGGTTCGGCTTCGCCTCGCCTATCCCGAATTGATTAGGTGTGTCTTGGCTTTGCCTCTCCCCGTCCCATAAAAAGAAATTGGCAAAAAAACAAACAGTTTCCCCTTGACGGGATAAAAGTATGCCTTGTGATGTGACCCATATCCCTTCCCCACATTTGAGGGATAGGGAAGGATGCTTGCACCATAGTGCTTTGCCTAAACGTAATGCACTTAGTGCAAGAACCAAGCATATGTTTCTTAATAAAAAAATAAAGAATCTTCCATCATACAACAAAGCATTGGTGGTCACGAATAAACATTTGGGTCAATCTCTTAAATTTTTCACCTTTTTTACCTCAAACTAATTTTTTTTTGAAAGAAAAACAATTAAAAATGATATAACAAAGACTACCCTGTTTAAGACTCCAAAGCAATATCAAAGTTCCAAATTGCATAACCCAATCTTGGTAAGAAAAAGGAATAAACCGCATGAAAATGAAAATTACATTAAACCAAAAATAAGAAGAACGTTTGCATGACTCAATCATCATTTCCCAGGATCATGCAATCATCATTTCCCAAGAGTGCGTTCCCTCCCTAACACTTTTGGTGATTAACATCGTCAACTTTAAGCTCGAGTCCCGGAGAACCTCAATATCGTCGACTTTAAGTTCGAGTTCTAAGCTTTGTGGACATTTTATAAACTTATCTAGTGGAATATTAAAAAAATTTACTCATCTTCTTCCTAATAATCTTCTTTGTGTTCTTTCTGATAATTCAACATGGACCAAGTTAGAATCATGTGAATTTGAATTGTAAATACTGTAAAAATATGGGTGCTGCTCTGGAAAACGTTGTTGACATTAAAGTCGTCTCAAAGCTGCCAAAGAGAACCAAAAACATTAAGATTAAACAATTGCTACGGTTAGTGTTGTTCCTTCCGTCATTTGTTCAAGATGAGTGAACAAATCTTCTTAACAACTTTTAAATGTTTTTTTGTCTCTCTTGTGGCTTATCTTTCCAAATCTTCCTTGCTTGCATACAACTCTGACAAAACCCAAGACCAGCAAACTCAACACTTACGTGGATATCCAAGATGGTCATATTAGGCGACTAACAAATTCAAGTTTACCATTTACTTGTAAGCATTTGTGAAAGAAATCAACCCTTTAGTATTGGGAAAGAAATCAACCCTTAAGTGAATGCAGCAAAAAATTCTTTATGATTCTCTAAGGGCTTGGTTGGATCATAATCATAGCTGATGAGTTTCTTTGCAGTCATCTGTAAAATTAGACCATAGAATTGTCATTGCACACTATAAAAGTTATACCTTTACTACGACTTCTTTCAAATCTATGCTACCCTGATTATCCCACAACACTAATTTTCTTTGCGCATCATGTACTATATCAGGAAGAAGCTTTTGTTACGAATTTTCAAAACCAAAATGACTCAAAACCATGTTCCTTGTGTCCTTAATTATGAATGGACCCATGTAATGACAGTAAACCTCATTCATGGATTAGTCTGTAAAGCTAAGATGGAATTTGACTTCCCAAATATGAACATAGAGAAAACTAATATTTTTAGACACTACATACCAAGTCTAACCTCCGATCATTAGAACTTTGTATAAAAGAAATTGGGGATCAGGCAGAAGGGATGATTACCTTGCTGGGTACTCTATGAAGTATGGAACATGCATGTAGACAATGGCTTGTTGGCTATTCCGATGTTTGTTTCCCCTGTGAACGAAGTGAACGGATAAATTGAACCCAATAACTTGAACAAAAATGTTTAGTATCTTCACCGTCCACAACCTCAACTTGAACTTCATGAATCAACCAAGGAAGTTAAAAAAAAAAAAGGTATACACAGAGTATGAACAAAAATCAGATATCAAACCATGCTAGCCGCACCTCTATGCCAATGGAAAATCATGTCAGCCGCACCGACCGCGCCAAAGCATGCCAACCATGCTAGCCGCACCTCTGTGCAAATGGCAAATCATGCCAGCCACACCGACCGCGCCAAAGCATGCCAACCATGGTAGCCGCACCTCTGTGCCAATGTCAAATCATGCCAGCCACACCGACCGCGCCAAAACATGCCAGCCATGCTAGCTGCACCTCCGTGCCAATGGCAAAACATGCCATCCACACCTACTGCGCCATGTCAAACGCACCTCGCCATGGCCCCATGCCGCGCCACCATACTGGCCTTCACTACGTGGTTATCAAACGAAGGCGTGCAACAATCAACGGTTGCCCTTCAATCCAAGGAGCAAATCCTGGCCGTCTAAGGTTACCAAACGACCTTTGCCCCAAAACCCTAGCTTGGTCACACACCTAGCCTAAGCTAGTCACGCGATGCGCCTATGGAAAACCCTTGGCCCTACATGCCAAGGCAAAACCGCACCTAGCCCAAGCTAGTCACGCCATGCGCCTATGGAAAACCCTTGGCCCCACATGCCAAACCAAAACCGCACCTAGCCCAAGCTAGCCACGCCATGCGCCTATGGAAAACCCTTGGCCCCACATGCCAAGCCAAAACCGCACCTATCCCAAGCTAGCCACGCCATGTGCCTATGGAAAACCCTTGGCCCCACATGCCAAGCCAAAATCACACCTAGCCCAAGCTAGTCACGCCATGCGCCTATGGAAAACCCTTGGCCCCACATGCCAAGCCAAAACCGCACCTAGCCCAAGCTAGTCACGCCATGCGCCTAGGACAAACCCTTGGCCCCATATTCCAAGCCAAAACCGCACCTAGCCAAAGTTATCCACGCCCAAGGCGAACCCTTGGCCCCACATACCAAGCCAAACCAAACCCAGCAAAGCTAGCCGCGCCATGCCAAACGCACTTTGCCTTGGCCCTAGAAATGCTAGTCACATCATGCCAAGCCAAACGCCCTTGCCTTGGCCCTAGCCACGCCATACACCCAAGGCCCCCACATGCCAAGCCAAAATCGCACCTAGCCAAAGTTAGCCACACCCAAGGCGGACCCTTGGCCCCACATGCCAAGCCTAACCACACCCTAGCCGCTCCACCCTATTGGCTTTCCCTACGCGTCCACCAAAACAAGGGCGTGCAACAATCAACGGTTGCCCTTCAAACCCAGGAGAAAATCCTAGCCATCCAAGGTTACCAGACGACACATGTTAATCTTTGGCGCGAAAACCTAAGTTTGGCCACGCCAAACCTTGCCATGCCAACGGCATGCCAACCTAGCCGCACCACCATGTTGGCCCTCACTACGCGCCTACCAAAACGAAGGCGTGCAACAATCAACGGTTGCCCTTCAATCCCAGGAGCAAATCCTAGCCATATAAGGTTACCAGACGACACATGGTAACCTTTGGCCACGCCAAACCTTGCCATGCCAACGGCATGCCAACCTAGCCGCGCCACCACATTGGCCCTCACTACGCGGCTACCAAAACGAAGGCGTGCAACGATCAATGCCCCTCCTCTGAAGATGCAAAATCCCGACCGTCGAAGGTCACCAGGCTGGCAGTTTCCCGAGCTTGACTTGCCAAGCCACAACAACGTGCTACATGTTTTCCAAAACATTCGATACATCAACACAAACCGGGGATCCTCTTTGGGTATTGGTTTGGCGGTTTACAGCGTGCGGCGTACACTACGCCCGTCATAAGGAAGTTTCATAAGGGTGAGGCGGTTAGTAAATACGGGAAGTTTTGTGTGAAATGTTCATGGGACATAAAGCACATGCGTTAACAACTTTATGGGACATCAATTCCATAACGTTAGCAGTTTCATGAAAACCAGTTTCATGCGTTAACCACTTTATGGAAATACTTACTTGCTAGATCACCTTGTTAGCTATCTCACATTTCTGACAACAAGTAGTAGTAACCCAACTACTCTTCCAGAATCAACTAATATGGTCTCACCACTTTTCTTGCTTCCCTCTCCAAAACCAACCCATTCTCCTCCACTTTGTGACCGAAGCAAGTCTGGAACGGCCATTTCTTGGTTTAGGCCGGACTTGGTACTCCTTTGCAGTACATTGTTTAGGGTTTAAATTGTTTCTCACTTGCACACCCGCAATTATCGAAATCAGCAGAAACCATTTTCACCTACAAACACCAACATATCATCCACATACAGTAATAATATGATGTAGTCAGAACCATACCTTTTGAAATAACAACAATGATCTGCATTACACCGTGAGTAACCACTTCTATGCATGAAGTTATCAAACTTCTTGTACCACCGTCTCGGGGCTTGTTTTAAACCATACAAACTCTTCTTTAGCTTGCACACCATCTCTTCCTTGCCTTTTACTATGAATCCTTGTGGCTGCTTTATGTAAATTTATTCATCTAGGTCACCATGAATAAAAACTTTTTTTACATCCAACTGTTCAAGGTAGAGATCTTCAAAAGACACTACACTTAACACTACTCTGATAGTAGTCATCTTTATAACTAGAGAAAATATCTCGTTGTAATCAACACCAGGTTTTTGCTGGAAACCTTTCACAACCAACCTCGCCTGGTAGCGAATTTTTCCATTTGCTTCAGACTTCATCCGATAAACCCACTTGTTATGCAACGCCTTTTTACCTCTTGGTAATTTTACTAACACCCAAGTGCCATTCTCCTCAAGTGAATTCATCTCATCTTCCATAGCAAGTTGCCAGTTGCCTGAATCATCAGCCACTAGTGCTTCTTTAATATCTTCAAGTTCACCTCCATCCGTAAGTAATAGATAATTCCGAACATACCTTGGGTTTGGTTTCAGAGTTCTTGACGATATTCGTATTTCTTGTGGAACTGTAGGAGTAACTCCCACTGCAGCATAATTCCCTTCTTGTACTTCTCCGCCATCAGCAACATCGTGCTCTTCTTGTACCACACTTTTTCCAGAAACATCATCAATATCGATATACAACTCCTTATCGACGTTGCTTGACCTGACATCTTCAACTTGTGTTGCATTCCTGTCCTTGTACATATCATTCTTATTAAAAGTGAAATATCTACTTCTAATAACTTTGTGACCCTCATAGTCCCAAAGTTTATACCCAAAAGCATCAATTCCATAACCAAGGAATATACACTTCTTTGCTTGAGCACCTATCTTAGACCTCTCACCGGGACTAAGATGAACATAACCAACACAACCAAAACTTTCAAATAGGAAAGATTTACCTTTTTGCTAGTCCAAACCTCCTATGGTATCTTCATATCTAATGGACTACTAGGTGTCATGTTAATTAGATAAGCGGTCGTCTATATTGCATATGCCCAGAAGGTCTCGGGAAAACCAGAATGCAACCTTATGCACCTTGCACGTGCATTCAACGTCCAATTCATACGTTCTGCTACTCCATTCTTCTGTGGCGTCCTTGGAACTATCCTCTCCAAACGAATTCCATTCGTAGCACATAACTGTAAGAATTCTGTTTTGTCATACTCACCACCGTTGTCTTACCTTAGACACTTCAACTTCAGATCAGTTTCTGTTTCAACCAAAGATTTCCACTTCTTAAAAACTTCATACACCTAGAACTTATTCTTCATGAAGTAAATCAACACCTTCCTTGAGTGATCATCGATAAAGGTGACATAATAATGGAATCCGCAGTGAGATGTAACATCAATTGGTCCCCATACATCCGTGTGAACCAAATCAAGTTTTGCGCTTCTCAAGTCTCTTCCTCCTCTGCTGAAGCTAACCCGTTTTTTCTTTCCAAGAACACAGTCTTCACAAAAACTCATATCAACAGACTCCACCTTTGGTAGATATCCTCCCGAACATAGAATCTTCATATTCTTCTCAATCATGTGCCCTAATCTTCTATGCCATAAGTTAGTGTGTTCACCACTACTAGCCACTGCTAAAGTAGTTCCATCTGAAGTCCGGTATAGAGTACCGACTCTAACTCCACGAGCTAATACCATAGCTCCTTTCTTCACTTTCCAATTGTGTTTTGTTAACACAACTTCATAGTCATCATCACAAACTTGGCCCACAGACACCAAGTTCTTCTTCAAATTTGGAGCGTGTCGTACATCCTTCAATTTCCATGTCGAACCGTTTGACTTTCAAGATCACATCACCCAAACCGATGATGTCGCATGCTTCACCGTCACCCAAGAATACTTGGACATAGTATCCTTCTTTATAAGAGATCATAATGCTCTTATCACCTGTCGCATGGAAAGAAGCTCCCGAATTTATAATCCAAGACTCATCTTGCTTGTCCTCAGAGAGTAGTAGAAAACCTTCCGTAATCACCTTCTTGTTATCCACAAGGACCTTCACTGGTTCCGCAGCTGCAACTACATTGACCTCTTCTTGATTACCTTTGTTTCCACCATTATTAGCACCTTTGTTTTCCGGACAATCGTGCTTGTAGTGTCCTACTTTCTTACACTCCCAACACTCAACAACACCTCTAGGCCGGGATTGAGATCTCCCCCTAGACTTCCCTCTAGACTTCTATCTAGTCTTGTTGTTGTTCCTATTTGAACTCCTGCCTCTATCTTCTTCATGCATACTTAAGGCCGAGCTTGAAGATCTAGAAACATAACCTTGTTCTATTCTTCTATCCTCTTCAGCAATTAACCTTTGTTGCACATCATCAAGCTTCAACTTCTCGCTCCCTGCGGAATTAATAATAGTTGTTCTTGCGGTTTCCCAACTCTTTCGTAATGACGACAACAACATTAAAGCTTGAACTTCATCATCAAAAGTAATACTAACTTTTGAAAGCTGAGAAATAATTGATCTAAACTTCCAAAGATGTCTTTGAAATCGCTTAGCCTTCTTGCATCTTCGATTAAATAATTTTTCACACAACATAATATTTCCCGAGGCTGATGACTTTAGATACAACTTTTTCAAGTTTATCCATAAGATTCTTCGTGCTAGTTTCCTCTTGTACGTTATTGTAGACTTCCTCCGTTATACATCTAAGAATCACGGCTACACACTTGCGATCAAGAGTTGTCCATTCATCGTCTTTGCGTGCTCCCTTTTTTCGCAACTCCACCCAATAGATCAGCAATGTCTTTCTCATATAGGTAGTCTTCCATCTGAGACTTCCAAAACGCAAAGTTTTTCCCATTAAAAACTTTAACCCTAGCTACTGTACTTTCTTTATTATCACCTATAACTCCCACTCCAATCGTAATACGATAAACCTATGCTAAGAGCAACTTGGAGCTTAACCTAAAGCTCTGATACCGCTTTCGAGATTTTCTTATAGAATCACCGACAACCGCGGAATAACGGATCTTGAGATATTATGATGAATAATAAGTAAACCAAACACAAGCAACTATAATAATACGAGAAAGATAAATCAACTCACAAGACACAAGATTTATAATGGTTCGACCAATACATACAATGTGTATATATTGTGTACGTCCACTTGAGCCGCACCAACTCAAATCCACTATGAAGAAAAACGATTACAACGTCGTGTGAATCCCAGCAAACCCTTGGTTACACCGTAACAATTACCCGAGACGATAACCTTGTCTCTTGTTCCTCACCAATATGCTATCACAACGAAACCCTAGCCTTAGCCCTAAAATCTATACAAGAAATCTCTAACCGATCTCTTAATCTTTTTCTACACAATATGAACTCTACAAGGCCTAACTACCTATTTATATAGGTTACAAACTTGGCCAAAAATAATTCTAACCGGTTTAGGAAACCCCTTCCCTAAATAACCACGGCTAACTTTAGGAAATAATTAATTAGTTTTCAATTAAATAAAAATCTCCCACTTTGAAGAATCACTGATTGTCTTCAATTCTTCATTACTTCAACTTTGGATTGACGGTGCTAAAATATCTTCATGTCAGTACGGCTCCCCTCCCGAGATCCTCATTCCGAGAGACCAACTAAAGATAGAACCACCTCTTCCATAACACAATGGTACGTTTGTGTTACCTCTCAAATACCTGAGAATCCACTTCACAACTTCCCAATGTTGTTTTCCCGAGTTGCTTGCATATCTACTCACTACTCCCACTACATGTGCCATATCCGGTCTCGTGCACACCATAGCATACATTAGACTCCCAATAGCTGAAGAATATGGTACGTTAGTCATGTACTCCTTTTCTTCATCTGTCTTCGCATACCGCATACTTGATGAGACGAATCGACTTCCAAGTGGAGAACCGATTTGTTTAGCATTCTCCATATTGAACCTTTTCAACACTTCGTTCAATATATTCTGCGACTAAGCATAAGTACACCCTTAGCTCTGTCTCTTATGATCCTCATACCAAGAATCTACTTTGCTTCACCAAGATCTTTCATAGCAAACTCACTTGCTAATTGTTTCTTCAAATTCTCAACTTCCTGTAGAGATGTTCCGGCAACCAGCATATCATCCACATACAGTAATAATATGATCTAGTCGAACCATACCTTTTGAAGTAACAACAATGATCTGCATTACACCGTGAGTAATTAACAAACTTAATAGAAAACTCATAGAATTCATGATTAATTAACAAAGGATTACTGATTAATTTAGACGTAAGGTTTAGATTTCTGTTCCCTGTAAGTTTCAATTAATTCCTTTGACTTCCGTTCCAACTCAACTAGAATTTCTTTTACTAATCAACGCAAACATAGTAACGATTGGTAATTGTATTAGCATTCCATGGAGCAAGACAATTTCATTGGACTGCACAATAAGCTTACCGTATTCTACAAGAATATGATGCACAATATTTTTCAAATCACACAAAATTGGTTAAAAAGACCAAAATCAAAATTTCCTTGGTGCAAAGGACAGTCAGATTTAGATACTGTTTAAATGGACAAAAATTTAAAAATAGGCGGATGTAACCAGGTTTCATCCGGTCCATTTTCAAATATTTTTCTTATTTTTATTTTTACACGGATGCATCCAGTTTCATCCTTGCTATTTTTTAAGTTTAAGCCAGGATGAATCCAGTTTCATCCTTGCTATTTTTTTCTTGTCCATTTCACCCATAAAATTTTTTACTCGTCCATTTGAACCGTGTTTTAAATTTTTTTGGACAAATGACCCATTTTCCGTTTTCAAATCTTGGCATACGAACCTACGTTTAACAGTTGATTCATAAGGCAGCAACTTAAGAATGTCTAATTTAATGTCTCAAGGAGAATCCGAAAATTCTCGATTAAACAAGGATTAGCCAGAAAAGAGCACGCTTAAACTCTCAACGAAAGAACCGATCCTAAATCTAAAGCTCGTAACTTTTTAATTATTTTTTTTTTTGCTGGTTTTTATGGGCCCTGCCGGTGAATTAGACTAGCACCGCCGGGCATTCCATGTGGGAAGGTCCTGCCAAGTGTAATGGTTTCTTAATATAGGATTTTAGGTCTGTTTCTTAATATGGAACTATTGAAGCCTATATAAGAAGACCAAGTGTTGTTGTTATTATCAGAGTTATTTTCTTACGATAGTTTTCATCACTCTCGTGGCTATATATTTCTAGGCTTCTATCCCTCTCCCAATATTTGAAGCTGCATAATATATATCTGTCCATTCTCTTCAACACAATTTCCAAAACTTAACTCTCAATTATCATGGCTGCCATTACTACACCCAAAATCTTCTTATTCAAACCACATTCTTCTACAGTAAAAGTATGCCCATATTCCTCCAAAACTCCCTTTTTTTTCCTCCCTACACTGTCCAAACCGTTACCAACAAGAAAACTCCAGATAACTCACAGTAACCTTGGTACAAAAGCAATAATAACTGCAACCAAGAAGGGAAAAAGTAGTAACGAGCGAGTTCAACAAGTTCATAGTATTGAAGAATTCGACCAAGCACTTCATACAGCGAGAGACAAGCTTGTAGTAGCCGCAAGTTATAGTAAACATAATCATAAAATATATCCTTTCATGGCAGATTTAAGTAGAAGATGTAATGATGCTGAGTTCGTCTTAGTAATGGGTGATGAATCAGGGAAAACAAAAGCGCTTTGTGAAAGAGAAAAAATTGAAAAAGTTCCACAGTTTAATTTTTACAAAAGCATGGAGAAAATTCATGAAGAGGGCTTAATTGGTCGGGATGATCTCATGCGAGACATATTATACTACGGAGACAATCATGCAGGTGTAATTCAATTACATTCAAGAAAAGATGTGGAAAATCTGATTGAAGAACATAGAATAGATAACAAGTTAATTGTTCTCGACATAGGGTTAAAACATTGTGGACCATGTGTTAAGGTATATCCAACCGTCTTAATGTTATCAAGACTAATGGGGGATACTGTAATTTTCGCAAGAATGGATGGAGATGAAAATGATAGTTGTAGGCAATTCTTGAGAGAAATGGAAGTTGTTAAAGCTCCAACATTTATGTTTCTCAGAGATGGTGTTATGTGTGGAAGATATGTTGGGTCAGGTAAAGTGGAACTTATACGTGAAATACTGAAATACCGAGGTGTTGGAGTTGCTTCTACTTGTTCATATCTATCTCCCCTCTCAAGCCCAATTGGTCCAGACAGTACCAAAGCAACCCAACTTGGGGAGTCACCAAATGATACAAATTTAGAATTTGAGTTCAATAAGGAGAAAACCAAGAGATTATTGATTGAGTTTGAATATTTTAACTTGACGTCTGTTGTGTTTTGATATAAGCTTATACATGGATTCGGCAAGGTAAAATATTTTTGCACTGATGGTCGTTGGTACCTGTAGAAGTTCCGCTGGAGATGCATCAAAGTTCCGTTCCAAAGGGATGTTTATTTTGTTGTTCTGTCACGTTGACAATCGAACATGTTGTTTAGGATATTCGGTTTGGTCTGTACACTTTTCAAGCTTTTAACTCCTTTGTTTAAACACATCTCCCCTTTAATAGCGATAAGGGATTAAAACTTAAGTAAATATAACCGTTGGATCTCCAAACTTTAAAATTTCACCGTTAGATTTCAAAATAAATTAAGTGTGAACTATTATTATTGTCCAGTTAGATTATTAGACTTCACATTTCTTTTAACCTGTTAGATTTTAAAGAAGTGGTATAAAGAATGTTTACTGAGGATATAAAAGTAAATGCACTTTTTATATATTTAAAAAAATCTCATATCTTTTAAACTACACGTCGGATTTTTTTGTAAATTTTATATATTTAAAAAGCCCTTTAAATTAGCTACGAAATGAGCACAAATAATGATATCAAATTTTTGTTTTTCAATTTTTTTATACGTCTTCGAATCTTATATGTTTTCTCCTTAAAAGTTAGACATGGTTTAAAATTAGACATAACTTAGAAAAAATTGAAAAAATTTACAAGAAAAAAAACAAAACAAATGATTGATTCTTAAGTATAAACAACGATTAATTTTCAAATAAAAAAATATGTTGTCGAATTACTACCAAATTATTTGGAAAGTAGAAAAATAGCATCGTCGACGTGCAACGCACGTGCTCACTACTTGTTTCCAGTAATTAAAGCAAAGCTGAGAGCTTGCAGTTTTTTTTTACAACATATTTTGAGTTATTGTCGCTCTGCATGTCAATCAAAACACAATCCTTATTTCTCTTCAAGACCGTCAAACAACATATAATTAATGTTTAATTTAATAAATGTTTTTCTTCACAAAATGTAAAGGCAGCAATTTTATAGCAGATAACCGCACTAGAGTTTCAATTTTCAAATAACAATATCCAAAAACAAGTTAGGATTCCATCTCCTTGTGATGAAGCAAAACGCTGACCCGGAAAAGGGCATTTGGTTACTCTCGGCACCAATAATTCGCTATTTCCGAAAATCTTTCCGCTCTACGCAGAGAGTTTATAGCTTTAAAGAGATTTCCACCGGTAACTCCAGATTCCCTAGTAGCATCGATGAGGTGCAGCTTCATCCGCGTCTGAATTTTTTTTTTTACAATATTTTAGAACTGAATACAAACTTGAGTAGCAAGAGTTTAGAATTCTTGTCTAATAAAGGATTACCTGATAATGTTTGATACCCAATGGAAATTTCTGATCCCTGTATGTATCAGTTAGTTTAGAGCATCTCTAATGGCACATTCTCAAATTCTTATTAATTAGGTCACATAAGATTCTATCCGGATTTGATAAAAATCCATCTCCAATGGGAATGCTAAGAAAATCCATCTCCAATGAGAATGTGAAGATTAAATGTCAAGGTGACATGTAAGATAATTACACAATTTTTTTTTGATAAGGCAGACATCCTCTAACTCATCCGCTACTTTCAGAGGTTCTTTTAAAGGATGTAAGCATCCTAGTTAATAATACAATCAAAGGGACCAAATATTTAATTTAAAATCAAGGGTTTATAAAGTTTCTAAACAAGGAAATGAAGTTTATAGTTGGGGACAGGGGCGGAGCCAAGAATCATCAGAAGGGGTGCAAAAATTTACTATGGGTGCAACAAAAATTCTAGGGGGATGGGCTTGTTTTTAAAAAAAAAAATCTTATAAGGCCTAAAATGGGCTTTGGAACCAGCTGGGCAGGAGTGCAAGTGCACCCCCATTGCAATGGCCTGGCTCCGCCCTGGTTGGGGATTTTTTTATTTTAACTCCCTAATTTGAAGAAATTTTGATCTTACGTCTGAAAAAAAAAAAGTGAGCGACACATAAGTCCAACACCAACTTACCTTTGGAGATGATCTTAGAATTACAGGTAGGAAGTGAGTAGCATTTAATCGAAAAGAAAGAGGAATTCTACATAGAAAAAGCTCTCAAGAGACTCCTACCAAATCCAAACATATGGATATAGAGTCAGCGAAGCCTTTACACGGACCTTTCGTAGCAAAGCTTCTCAATGACCTTTTTGGCATTCAGGATCGAGGTGGGTGTGCCTGTGCTGGCCCCTACGCTCACCATTTGCTCGGCGTAGATGAAAATTTATCTCTTTCTTTTCGAGCCATCATCAAAAAGGTATTTATTAATCATATCATTACTATCTGGATGCACACATGCTTCATGAGACTGTGTCCATCAATGACAATAATCTTGTGATGGTTTCGCACAGGGTTACCATGGAATAAAACCAGGATGGACAAGAGTCAGCTTTCCGTATTACATGTCAAACGAAGAATTCAATTTCATACTTTCAGCTCTAGAAATGCATTTCCAAATATGGCGATCGCCTCCTTCCGTTGTACAGCTTCAATTGGAAAACAGGACAATGGACATTCAGAAGGAAATCAATCAACGGACGAAATAAATGGGGAATGTTAAGATATTATGAAAACAACGTTGAAATAAGCCGAAATAAATAATGAGAACAACGTTGGTGGTTAAGATATTATGAAATACAAAATAAAGGGGGAATGTTATTTATGCCCCTACTATCCATGGGTCCTGCACAAACACCCTATGGATCTTTACAAATACCCCTCATGGCATAATTGAAATTATGAATAGAAAAATAATTCACATAATTCCATTTTTAACCCTTACACCTTATACTTCAACTTCTTCTTCATTTTTCACTCCATAAAAAATGAGTTTCACTCTCACCTCCGTCGCCACCACAACCAACACCACCAACACCAGCAACTAACCACCACCACCGACCACCACCACCACCGACGACCATGGTCAAGACAGATCAATAAAGATTAGAAGCGTGAAATTGAAGTCACATTGTTGATCGAATCAAGATGAAATGGAAGATGGTTTTGTTGATATTAGGGTTTGAGTTGATGTTGCAGTCGGAAGGGAGATGGAACTGAAGAAATCAGGGGAGATGAAGGTGCTGCCATCAATTTGCAGTAATGAAGGAGAAGATCGATGAAGTTGCTGCTAATGATTAGAAGAAGGGGTTTATGAAGAATCAGTAGATGGAGATTTCAATTTCAGGTAATTTTTGAATTCGATGATTTGCGTGTTTTCTTCTACCCATCATCTTAACACATATTTTCGGATCTGTAATTATTGTTTCGTGTTTGTTGTCCTAGATTGGTGCTATTGTTAATGAGATGAGAGTTCTTCTTTCATGACGTAATAAGATTGAAGTTATTATGAATCTGTGATAAATTAGGAGATGGGTACAACTCGATTAGGTGTTGGACTCAAATCGATTGCTAAATTATGGAGCCATGATCTGAAATCGGGGCAAATTTGTGAATCGAAATAGGGAAGAGATGGAGCTGAGTATTGAAGGGAAACTGAATGGAAGTAATATGTTGTTGCTGCTTTTGTTCATTATGGCTGAATGGGTTTATTGTAGATTCAATTCTTGACAATGAGAATCAAAGAAGTTGAATTTGAAATGAGACAGGTGATGCTTTAAGTGAAGGCACATGTATGTGATGTGTTCTTTATGTCTGGTCGGTGGAGATGAGTCCGGTAGTATTTTTGAGAAGGCTTGAGCTGGTTATGAAGCAATTGCAGGTGACTAGGGTAGTGGTGGTTCTAATGGTTGATTGCGGTTGCGCTAAGATGATGCTGAGAAGGTGATCTTGTCATTCTTTGTCGATGGAGAGAATCATAAATTGTTCTCGATGCTCTAGGGAATGCAGCTGTGTTCAAGTGCAACTCAGTTAGGTGGTCGTCTTGTTTGCAATTGCAATTGCAGGTGTTGTGTGTGTTGTACAAATATGTTGCAGTCAACAAAGAAGCGGAGACGGTGCAGCTGGTAAGGTTCAGAACAAGAAAGGAGGATAATTCTGATGTGTTAGAGTTGAGATTCTTAAAGGTGCAAAATGAAATGAGCGGATGTGTTCAATTTCGAGATGGAGAAAGAATAGTTGGTGGATTTGAGAAAGGCAAATGCAGAGAATGGTGCTTTATGAGGAGTTTGTATTTGTGCTTCAAGTTGTTGCTTTGGCTGAGCCGAAATGAAATGCAACGACAATGGCTCGAGGCAACCTTGTTGCACTTTATTATGATGATGCTTTTATTGGGTGTGCAGGTTTGTTGAGCTAGATTTTGGGGACAATTTGATTCCAGATTTGAGGCAACTTGAGTTAGTTGCTTCCATATGTGGAGACAACTTGACCAAGTTGCTTTCACTTTTGGAGGCAACTTGAGCTAGTTGATTCAGTTGGAGGCAACTTGAGCTAGTTGATTCCGATTGGAGGCAATTTGGTTATGTTTTTGGGTCCATTTATTCATCTGAAATTATCTTATACATATATCTTAGAGTATTTGTGACGAATTTGTGGTGCAATGGTAACACAATGTTGTGTTGAGTTGCTGATAATGGTTGTGCTGCTGGTGCTCATGCTTTAAAGTCAAGAGAGTAGATGAATGCTTAGGAAGTTGAGAAGGAACTCAATATAAATCCAGGCATTGAAAGCAGAACAAGAAGTTGTTACTGCTTGTGTGTTGCTGATGGTGTTTGAGTAGGGGCATGGAAGTGACTGCAGTTATTGGCTCATGTTATGGATGGTGTGGTGTTGCTCAATGGTGTTTGGAGTTGCGATGAGCAGATGGATGGTGTGGTGTTGTATGGTGGTCATTTGAATTGTTGGTTGAACACTGATGGGGTGGCGAACCTGTGGTGCAATGGTAGCACAACTGACTATATGTCAGATGATGTGTGTTCGATTCACACTAGGTTCACTTATTTGTGTATAATTTTTATTTTTTTTGGAGACAACTTGTGCTAGTTGCCTCCATATATGGAGACAACTTAGGCTAGTTGATTTCACTTTTTGAAGACAACTTTGTGCTAGTTGCCTTTACTGTTGAAGACAACTTGAGCTAGTTGCCTCCGATATGGACACAACTTCAGCAAGTTGACTCCACATGGTGGTGGTGGTTGGCGGCGGCGATGGTGGTTGGCGGCGGCGATGGTTGGCGGCGGCGGTGGGTGTCGGTTGTTGGCGGCGGCGGTGGTAGTGGACAGTGGTGGTGTTCGTTAGCGGCGGTGGTTTGGTGGTGGTGGTGGACAGTGGTGGCGGTGGTGGTGGTCGGTGGTGGTGGTGGTCGGTGGTGGTGGTCGGTGGTGGTGGTGGTCGGTGGTGGTGGTCGGTGGTGTTGGTCGTCGGTGGTGGTTGTTAGTTGTGGTGGTGGTCGGTGGTGGTGGTTGGTGGTGGTGGTGGTCGTCGGTGGTGGTGGTAGGCGGTGGACAGTGGTGGTGGTTGGCGGTGGACAGTGGTGTGGGCATTAAAAATATTTTTTTTTTTTTTTTTTTTTTTAATAGTGGTTGTGGTGGTTTTGTATATTCACTATATAAAAGAGGGTATTTTAGTAATGTATTAGGCTTAGGGGTATTTGTAAAGTTGATAAGGGTATATTTCAAGGGGCCTCATAGTAGGGGTATTTAGATAATGTTCCCCAAAATAAACATGAAAGATGGGGATGTCTTCGTCTGCTCTTCCTCAGATTGCACTTTCACAATCACAACATATCTATGTAAACGACTCACGATGGATTTCTGCGAAATGCTTAGGAAATGAAGCTAAGTCTTTAGTAATTTCTTCGGCTTCTGCGTTTGGTTCTCAAACGCACCTGAACTTCTCTTTTACTATCCAAAATTGGGACAATCTTTTTATGTAGCAATTACAATTACACTTTGTACTTTTTCTTTTGCTTCTGCTAGCTTCCCCTAGTAGCTTTCATTGTGAATTCTTTCTTCTAATAATATCTCTCTTTCAATCAAAAAAAAAAAAAAAATTCCATTGGGTAGGGCACAATTGCTAACGATCGGCATAGCCGCCGAAGGCGACGGACATTTCTTTTAGAAAGAATTGTGAATTCGTGAACGATTTAAAATACTAGATGAATAGACAATTGTGGAAACTAAAACGGGACAAAACAAACTACAAAAATATTGCGTACAATTTTTTTTCTTTTTTTAGTTGATTAAAGAAATATTGAAAATTAATATGTTGATTTAAGTTTTAATTTTGCCAAAACATGGTCTAAAAATTATATAAGCTAGATGTATATGGATGGGTTAAACACAAATTTTGAAAAAAAAAATCATGTTACCAAACGATGTGATGTCTTTAAAAGGTTATGACTCCGGATAGGAATATATTTTCATGGATTGTGGCCGCTAGAAAAAAGAGTTACAGTCCAAAATAGAGCAGCATTAAATATCTTGCCTTAGTGACACTTTCTTTTACAAAGTGTAATTATGGACAAATTTTAATTACGGTAAAGTTAAGGAATTTCGATTTCATTTCTGACTTTTTCTATTTTATTGACCTGTATAACCAAAACCATACATCTGAAAACCAGAATGTGTTCTGCCGTATTTAGGCCTAAATGACAGCTGATTCTGCTCCGCATAGGACCCAATGATTTCATTTAAACTCATTTCTGGCAACATATTATAATATGACCAACAAACTGCATTTGCATCATTTCTCTAAAATTCTTATGTGGAACCACCTCCACGATATCTCAGCAGCTTGGAGCATCATTTCCAGGCAAACATACAGTACCCGATGGCGGGCTTCCAGTTCAGTTATAAGATGACAAACCAAAACAAGGTAGCAATGCCATGTGAATACACATGAGTCCCCACCTAAAAGATGTGTAAAACAAAGACGGAAGTTCTGCAAATTATAAAATCTAACCTGACTACAATATTACTAAAACGAGTCTGACTTCACAATCGGAACAGACAAGTGCTAACAGAAAATGAAACAAACAAAGTCCTTAAAACACTATGAGTCTATGACAATCTAAAACAAAGGTTGCAATACCAAGTAAATACACATGAGGCTTGGGCATAATCAGCACAACCCATGTAAAAGATGTGCAAGTAAAATAAAGACGGATGGGATGCATTCTATTGTAACGGGTTCCAGATTAGCATGGGATTTTGCACATGCATGGAAGCAAAGGAGGCCATCTTAATGGTTACCTTGATCAATTTCCACCAACATCTTCACAAGACCAATTTTGAAGCATTTGAAACATATTTTTGCCATTGGAATTTGCAACAACGGTTTCCTATTAATAGACCATCCATAAACGAAATCCAAATGACAATTACTCTTTCATCAAAATTACATGACAAAAGGTGAATAATGCATTTAATTTCGGTGAACTTGAAGACACGAAATCCCACAGGATCTCTTGTTTTTTTCTGGTCTTATGGCCAGTTCCATATACGACAGTGATGAAAAAGGTTGAAGGACTCAACCTTTTGAGGTTGAGAGTATGATATCAACTTAGAGTTGGTGCAGTATGATTGGTGCTCCATGTTTAGGTTGAGAGTCTTGACAGTGTGCAGAGGTTGATTAAAATGCTTTAGAGTCATGTAACTCTCTCAATACCATCAAATACACAACCTCCAAAGTGTCTTCAAATTCACTAGATTTCCCGAGTGTTAGAACAAAGATATCCTGATCAAACCTGAATTGAAGCATTAATTCAAAATTTCTCAAGCATGTTTCACATATCCGTCCTTGCAAAGGCCAATAACCAAAGTGATGACGGTATTATTTACCAGGCCAAAAGCCCTCCTCACCCATTTGTTGTACGTATATAATCCTCTACTTCATTCTGAACCCATGCATCAGAACATCAATGGTTACGTTACTAAACTGGCAGTAGATCTTCTCCATTTTATCTTCCATAAAACCATTATAGAAATGGCAGGCTAAATATCTTGATCAAGATACTGAAAGTCTAAACATCAGGTTTAATACCTGTATTTTTCATGTCCGAATAAACAGACTCAACACGATTTAGTTTATTCCTGTCAACAAATACATTCAACAAGAAGTTGTGTGCAAGTATACCTGGTTTCACCCATATTCTTCTTTCATTAATGTAAGCAGACCAACCAAAATACACTTCGTGCATCTCCTCTATCATAGAAATGAAATGGTTAATTTGATGAGCTTTACACAAAGCCCTGATCAAGATTTTGAAAGCTAAACATCAGGTTCAATACGTATATTATCCATGTCCGAATGAACAAACTCAACAACAAGAAATTATATGTGCAAGTATCTCGTTTCAACTCATAGTTTTTTTTTTATTCGCGTAAGCACGCCAACCATATCATCAACTGATCAAAATAATTCAATTTCACAGAATTTCCAATGAAGATAAGAAAATTACATTGCTTAACCTCACACCCAGAACTCTTCATGTAATGAAGTACGCCCTTCATCAAATCAAAAACACAAAAACACCGAAAATAAGTGAAGATAATGTAGGAAATGGGTCCGAACTCCACAGGGATGTTTACACAAAGCCCTGATCAAGATTTTGAAACCTAATCATCAGCTCAACAACAAGAAATTATATGTGCAAGTATCTCGTTTCAACTCATAGTTTTTTTTTTATTCGCGTAAGCACGCCAACCATATCATCAACTGATCAAATAATTCAATTTCACAGAATTTCCAATGAAGATAAGAAAATTACATTGCTTAACCTCACACCCAGAACTCTTCATGTAATGAAGTACACCCTTCATCAAATCAAAATACATAAAAACACCGAAAATAAGCGAAGATAATGTAGGAAATGGGTCCGAACTCCACAGGGATGCTTAAGAAACTATCATGTAAGGTCATCATGGCGACACCCATGGATAACATTTAAGATTCGAAACTAAAGAAGTCACCCAAACAATCAAGAAGTCATCGAATAAAGTTTGAATTCACCATTTACTTCAACCACAACCACAACCACAACCAAAACCAGCACATGAAAAAAAATGAGTTTTTCAAAAAATTTGCCAAAACTAACCGAAATATCAAGAAGAATCAAACATATTAAAAATCCAAACACATTTCCTGAACATCAAGAGCTATTTCACCTGCCTTCATGGCTGCATGCAGCTTATGACAATAAGTATTTCTATCTTTGCCTCTTACAGTTGTTGACCGGGTGATGCATCAACTGGAAACCATCATTTCACTTGTTATAGACTGACTTCTAAGCTTATATATTTGGTAATGGCATCCAAGAGATACATACAAATAAATATCAAGAGCAGAAAGTATTGTTCCACACCCATTCAATTGGTAATTTCAGTACTTAGTAATAGAAAACCTTAAAGCTATAATAAAAGGATGAGGCACACTCAAATGTGATGAAGAATGGCCTCATCTTTAAGAGAGTTGAGAGCAACGATCGCCGCATCCAAAGATTTGTAGTAAACTGACAATCTTTGCCTCTCTCGCAAAAAACCTACACCATAAAGTAATAATCGGATTAGATCCAACTGAATCTTATCTTCACAACTGAATCAATAGAAAAGCTAATTAAGATTTATAATCTAATGACTTTTATCCAAAACATCATACATACTATGCAACTTTGAATGAATGATCTCATGATAAATCTAACCTTGTTCCTGCAGAGAAACGAAGACATTGAGATCTCAAAGAACTCAATGCTACTAGAGATATTCAATTGACCTTGCCACATCCACTTTTTACACCAAAATTCATAAATTCCCCCCCTAATCTTTCAGCTGGATCATACTCATTGTTGACCAACAAAACAAAATTATCTTGGAGCTGCTGTTGTTTTCCATGGTTTGTTCCAGTAACCTCATATCTTCCGACTGTGGTTGTTTCC
Source organism: Papaver armeniacum (assembly GCA_023531295.1). Taxonomy (NCBI): domain Eukaryota; kingdom Viridiplantae; phylum Streptophyta; class Magnoliopsida; order Ranunculales; family Papaveraceae; genus Papaver; species Papaver armeniacum. The sequence continues at coordinate 151,896 of JAJJWW010001137.1, read as the reverse complement.
CACGATTTCGGTTTGATATTCGTTTTCCACTTGGACTTATGTGATCACATCGTAATTTCCTCATATTCTCCTGGAAAAAATGATCAATATAATTAGATCAATACAAAATATCCTTAAATCTAATTACTACGATTGAACATACAAGTCATTTGGAAATAATGAAAATCATAATTTACCACATAAACTCTTTCATGACGAAGAAATTTTGTGTTATTTTGAGAGGACAAATCATTCGGAAAATGGGTCATTTGTCCAAATATTTTAAAACATGGTTCTAATGGACGGGTAAAAATTAATATGGGTGAAATGGACACCAAAAAAATAGCAAGAATGAAACTGGATTCATCCTGACTTAAACTTTAAAAAGAGTGATGATGAAACTGGATGCATCCTGATGTAAATTAAAAATAAGAAAAAAATATTTGAAAATGGGTAGGATGAAACTGTTTACTGGCTATATTTACATTGTCATCCATTTAAACAGTATCAAATTTTACATGTCTTTTTCACCCTGGAATTATTAATTTTGGTCTTTTTAACCAATTTTGTGTAAATCATTTGTCTGCGATAAATTGTTGTCGTTGTTAAGGATCCTGAAATCGGCAGCCATGACTCTTGGTTGTGATTACGATAATCAAAGTGATAGATCCGCCGTTTTGTTGATTTTGAACCAAAGAGACGATGAAGAGAAATGGGCAGAACTTTCTTACTTTTATGACACACAGATCTGCCCGATCTTTATTAGGGTTAATTGTGATCGTTGATATTTTTAATCTTTTGATTCAAAGGTTCACATGTATTCACTAATTGACCGTAAAATCTGACCGAAAAATGCCTTATAGACGGTTTCGAATGTTGGTTTTGTATACATTTGCCCAACCGGACACATATACTGAAATTGATACTCGCTCCGTCCTAAAATTTTAGTCCGCTTTGACTAAGTCAATATATTAAGATTTGTTAAAAAGATTTGTTTCCTATTATAAAGATTTTCTTAAAGATTGTTATTTTAAAAATATCTTGTAATTATAAAAATTAAGGGTACATTTGAGAGTTTTGACTGAAAAATATGACTATAAACAGAAGCTGGAAAGTATTTTAGGAAAGACGAAAATATAATAGAGGATATAAATTTTAGGATAGAGGGAGTAATAAAATTAACTTGACGCCGGTGAGCAATATTCAGCTGTACGATGGATTAATTGCGGAGCCCAATAATGTTTTCTTCCTGACCAAAGTTCAATGATCACTTTCAGGTAAAACTTTCATGCGGTGTTTTTTTCAATGACCTTGGTAACAAGGCATAAACACAAGTTTTCACCTCTAATTAAATACTGATAATAATTAACCTGGCGAGATTGGGGTATACTCAAACTAATTGGGGTATACCCAATAAGACAAAATCTGGTCATTATGAAGTAAAACCAAGCCACCCCTTAACCAGCCTTTTTCCAAATGGCAAAATTGCCCTTGGTTAATTAACACTAAAATTACGATTAGGTTAATTATTTGAATTTAGATTAAAATTTTGAAATTATGAATTCAATAGATTAACCTTTTGATCCGTCTTATGAGTTCGATTTCGATCCAAAAATTTTGTTTTGAAAATATGAAAGGCTCGGCAGTGGTCTAGGTTTGAATAAAGTCCTAGGTTACAATATAGCCAAGCATGGTATTCGTTTGAATAAAATGCCGACCAAATTTAGCCGGATGGTCCTTGGATGAATGAAACGCCGACCATTTTGTGGCGGAAGGGTCTTTGAATGAAGATTATGCCGACATTCTAATGACAAATGCAACGTGATAAAACTTCAAAATATATTGCCTACTATGATACGATCGGAAGGGTATAAATTTAAAAACATGCCGGCGTTATGATGGTTTTGGCATCAGAAATCATTTTCTTCTCAAATACGCCGGCAATATATTTTGAAGTTTTACCAAATGATATGGTCGGAAGGGTATAAATTTAAAACCATGCCTGGCGTGATGATGGTTTTGCCATCGGGAGACGGTATTTTACGTAACAAAATGCCTACGTATTCGAAAACATAATACACGCCGGATGTATATTCGCCGGCTTGGTAATGATTCGACTCACTTGCCGACCCCGGTATGCAAGCATTTTCCGCCGTGAGGCAGTGATCTCCTGACACTTAAAAACCTTTGCCGCCACGGTATGGTCGGCATGGTGAATTAAAAGAACCTTACGGGCTATTTGTCTTGAAACTTTTATGTAGCTAAACAAAACTTTCATTCAACAATTAGAAATCAAACACTTGTTGTCCAAAATAAGAAAACATGTCCCATAAACCTTAAAAAACCATTTGTCCAACCATTAACAACCATTTGTCCAACCATTAACCTTGACATTTGTCCAACCCAACATAAAGAAATAAACTAGAGACTCGCATTCATTCACCACGAGCACGACCACGACCACGACCTCGGCCCCGTTTAGGAACACCAAAGCACTACTACTACCTTCACCACCACGACCACTACGAGCCCTCTTTTTGTCAGCATTCATCTTGGCTTGTGCTTCCCTCCTGGCCTTTTCTTCCCTCCTTACTTCAGCCTCAGCTTGCTTGAACATTTCATGGGCATCCTCATTGTCAATATTGCTAGCATAGTGAATGTACTTGGTTTGCTCTTCAATCGACAAAGGCTCTCCTTTTCTCTCAAGCGCAACACAACAACTTCACAAAGATCTTCAAATGCCCCTTCTATTTTCGGTTAAACAACAAACAATTAATAGAATTATTCGATAATGTAATCTTAAAACAAGAAGAGCTACTCCAAAATACTTACAAGGAAGTTAGGAACTGTTGTTGAGTCATTCGATGCCATCTTCCTCTTACGAGCCAATTGTTCACCATCATTTCCCTAATCACAAGGGACGAGCCCAACCCAAGTACCACGACATGTATCTCTCCTGAGCTTCATGACCTTCGGTCACCTCGTCCAAAAGACTCGTATCGACTTTACGGTCCAAGTCTTTCGTTCCAATGTCCTAGAGTTGGGGGTGGAGCGTAAGCGGCGTTAATAGTTTTTTGGGATGTCTTTGGAGTCCTCCCTTAACACTTTAAAGAAAGGCTCAAGATCGAAATGGGGTTCTTCTTGGACGTAACCCAATTGTCGCATTACCCGATGTGGATCGTACATTGAAAATCCATGGGAGAACAACAAGGGTCCGTAGTATAATGCAACATCATCTCTCCTTTGGATTAAACCTTGATTTCTAGCATCTCGGTAAGGATCAAATATTACCTCATCCGCAGTCAATTTGTCCAAGGCGATTCGCACGTTAATAAGCAGCTGCGGCATATCCTTTTCCTGAGCACCCTTAAAACTGTATCTTTGCGCTCTTGGCTTATCAATCGCAAGCTTTTCATTCACTTTGACGTGGGAGTTGGTTTTCACCAAAGTAGGGAAGTGCTCACATATCCAAACCTATGCAAACACAAAGTTTAGTAAGAATCAAACATTACAAGCATTTGGCAAATATAAATGATTTAGACAATACAATTACCTGGAAGAGACATATGTTTCCGTTAACTTGCGCAGTGAGTGCCCTTGAAGCCTTTGTCAACTCATTGTTCAAGAAGGCGACCACCGCAGTACCCCAAGAATACTCATGCATCTTATCTAAGGGATCCAATAGTTGCAAATAATCAAGCGTCGACCAAGCTTCAAACTGCTCTGGGAAGATACATCTGCCCAGGACGTATAGTAAATAAGCCGACGCGGTAGCATTGATTCGCACGGGGTTCACCCTTCCTTCCACATCAAAGATTTTCTTGGTCCCAGACAATGTATCCCTCAGCTTCTTCAGATTAAACTTCTTGCTTAGATTACCATCCTTCATCGCAAGCATAGACTCCGTCTTAATCTGATCCCAACCGAACAAAGTGTTGGTCAATTTGAAGATATCCTCCCAAGAAATGTTATTATCGAAGCCTTCACCGATCGCTTTTCCCTCAACCTCGAGGCCTAGAATTTGATGAGCATCATCGGGAGTTATCGCCATCTCACCGAATGGGAATAACATTGTATCGGTCTCTCCGTAGAACCTCTCACATGAATGCGGATACGGTAACTCTATCATACTCAACATTCGAACTCTCCACCGCAGGCAACAACCCTGGAGTTCTTGACAATCACTTTCACCTCCTCACATTCATCCTCAAGATCCCAAGTCTTAGTCACTGAACATGAAGCTTGGCGCCTCATGAGACGGATAGCATGCTTGTGATCCTAAATACCAAAAACACAAAATGAAAAGAAATACAAACACTTGACACAAATTTAAGATAGTTACACACTTAAATGAAAAACAAAGACGGATTGAGATTACTTACGATAGTATTTTGGATTTCACATGCCCACGATTCTTTGTATCCAAAAAGAACATGTCCACCATCTTCGGGCCTGGGTCCCCAGGAAGCTCGTTTGGTTTCAATTTAATCTTCAATTCGGAGGGAGGCATGTGGGAATTAGTCTGGTTTAGTGATAACCCTTTTTTTCTTCCTGTTGCACTAGTACTTGCAGACTTGGGTTTGTTCCCCAACTTCTTCTTCTTCTTCTTCCACTTCCACTGCCTCTTCAACAATTTCATCTTCTCTACCCTTACCTTTATCTCCATTACCATCATCATCATCATTACCTCCTCCAACATTAGGCATGTCTTGATCACCATCATCATCATCATCATTGTTCCCTCCTCCAAAGAAGTGAGTTCTTTCATCAACATCATCATCCTCACCTCTTCTACCAGATGGAATTGATTGGTCTTCATCTGGAGTCTCGTCTGAATCACTGGGTTCTGATGGTGGTTGATAATCATCATTCGGCACACGGATCTTTGTCGTTCCGCCCACAACGTATGCCCTCGATGTCTTGAAGTCAAGAGTTTGTCACCAACACGAGGAGGTCTTGAAGGAGGACTAAGAGCTTTCGAGCTTTCTTGTTTGCCTTTGCAACCCGAACAAGAACAATTAAGAAAAAAATAAGTCGAAAGGCTCAACATATATAACCATTAGAGCGCAATAATGTCGGAAGGGTCGATATCTAAACAAAGAAGCCGGCTAAACAAGGGTCGGGAGGGTTTTATTCCAATAACCTCCGGCTTTTAACAACTATGGTCAATTTTCAACTACAAACACCGACAACGTATATAATAAAAACAACACCGGCTAACATAACGCCTGCGTGGTATTATTTAGATACCATTCCGACCTTTATCATTCAAGGCATCGGAGACGCTAAAAATCTGAAATCCCGCAAGCAAGTTTAAAATTTTTAACCAACCCGGCTTAAAAAATAAAATTTTCGCCTGGTAAGATTATAGGTTGAATAACATCCCGACCCCGTGAAAGCAATTTAAAACTATACGGTAAGCAAGTTCTTCAACCTTATACCCTTCCTACCAAACCCTAACTATGAAATCCCTAAAGGTCGATAACCAAAAACCTTGCCGGCGCCGTAACTACCAATTCACAAATTCGATTTTTCTGACCTAATTTGACATGCAAACATGAAATCGAAGTACTAGAGTGAGTTTAAGTAGGCCCTTACTTTCTTAATCGCACCATTTCTTCGTTTTGAGCGGGTTCAATCTCTTCTTCTTCGACGGTTTTTTCTTCTTTTTTGTTGAACTAATTTTGCAATTTCAGGGTTGTATTGATTGGGTTTGCGATTGGCGCCTTTCATACGAGTTCCCTTACGCTGTGGTGGTTCCATTGTTGAAGATTACTCGGATTTTTCGAATCGACGATGTTAACGAATTAATCGACGAGTTTTGGTGGTGGTGGTGGGGAAGGAGCCGGTGTGGTTGGTTATGGAAGAGAAGAAGAGAAGAAGGAAGATGAAAATAAAAAAACTGATTATGGTAATAGAATTATAAAGGTCAAGGGTAGTATTGTAACTTCAACCAAATTTGACCTCCCCCTAGTAAGGTCACATGTCCACTTAAAATTGGGTATACCCCAATTAGTTTTGGTATACCCAAATCTCGCCAGGATAATTAACTAGCATTCAATTTGTTAGATTGATATAATCGTATAACAAATACCATTCTTAACAGAAATTTCAAGTTAAAAAAATCGGAAAACCAATTTCAGGATTGCTAAATATGTATATAGAAAATCAACCCACACCATTTAATCTACTGAATTATAAAAATCTATAATCATACCAAAAATCTACAGAAACGTAATTTGTTAAAAAGAAACAAAATGTTATTCGCTTCGGTAATTGAATTACATTTGCTTCTTAGGTCAAGGAGCGTATTATATATATTACAAGCTTCACAGGAAAAGAAAGATATAATTTTTGACAAGAAAATTCATCATGGTAGTAGTAGTTACGGGTAGAAATTAGCTGGACAATACAATTTCAATGTGTAAAAGACTGTATCACCTGATTTTGGTCCAGCGTTTAATCGGAAATTCTGAAATTAATTTATTTATCACTGAAATTCACCTGGTCCGTTCACTAGAATCCAGCAATTAATTGGAAATTCGTAGGTGCACTAAGTGTACCGAAAACATACCTAAAAAGCAATCGTTTAAGTATCACCTAGCTATACATTCGAAACATGTAAACCAGAAATATGAAGAGAGCGGTATATTGGAGACTTTACAAATTTGCATAGGAATTACAAGAGAATACAACGAGGAAGGAATCATAAAAAAGTGGCCAATGCTGGCCTGCAAGAGTGACAAAAATTTGCAAATTTGAAATTTGCGTATGAATTACAAGGGAATACGATGACTCGAAATCATAAAATACACAGCCCCTTCTAAATGCTTTGGACAATGCCAGCCTGCAATGGTGACATAGATTGTTTGGATCAACTTGACTAAAATAAAGAATGAAAACCATGAGCATTGATGAATTACATGTCGAATAGACAGAAGAAAGACTTACCTATGTTAATCACTGGATTCGTAACCATATTGTGGTATTTAGAAAACTGTAGTTCCCACCGATTAAAGTTTTTCTGCAAAAGACTTGATGGTTGAAGCCTCCAAGTACCTAATCAAACCAATAAAATGAGTTTGATACTAAGAGCGTAACTTTTGTCACTTGAGGCGCAGATAGAGATTATTATTACGAATAAATAGACGACAAAGGGTTTCAATTCACACCAGAAGCTATAAACAGATGTATGAGAGAGACGGTTGCGAGAACTATGTGCATAACTTCTCGATGGAAATGTAAAAAACAAGACGACAAAGGATTTCAATTTTCTTAGAAGTCGATCAATCAAGTTCTCAAAACAAAGGTCATCCAAGAAGCAAACATCCCACTCAAACATATTCAAATAATAAGAAAGAAATGGACGTCAAATCCTTGGTCTTCATGCGTATTAATAAGAGTCTCTCCAGATTTTCTGTTCATACGAAATACTCAGCATGTGAAACCAAACTATAATCTATCAATCAATAACCTAAAACACATAGGCATCAGGTCACAAAACCAAAAGGGATTCTTCAGCTCAATCTAGTCTGCTCTAGAATACATCCCTGGGTATAAAACATGCATATTTCGACTCTTGATCAGGTATCGAATCAACAATGCGGCTGTACATATTGTCACTAAGCCTTAATCACTACCAATGATCCCATCCGCTCGGGTATCGAAGAATTCCTTGAGCATAATGTTGAAAACTAGCAACATATTTCTTAATTTTACTATATGTGGACCAAAATACAAACTAGCAACATAAATCTTAATTTTACCATATGTGGACCAAAATACAATCATAGGTCTCGACGGAGCATTTTGCACAAACTTCTCAAATCCAAGGACTGGAAACAGTGACTGTAAACTTTAAACTGTAGTTATGTGAAACAACTATGTAGTCCAAAATTCAATCATATTATCTTATTATCCAAGTTTAAGAGAAACAAATAAATTCAGCGGCAATAAAGTTGAAACAAGAATGTCTAGGTAATCGTACATTAGCAGTATAAAGACACCGTAAAAGCAAGACAATAACAATGACAAAATCTTTAGAAGTCTCTCGATACATTGCAATCTTCTAATCCAATTATATGTAACAGGATATCATATAACACCCCATGCTCTAAGTTTCGATTATCAAGAACTTCCTAGTGCACATGGTGAACATTGAATTCAAAATAGTTACATTGCATACACGGACTCGGTGTAATAAGTATAAGTCAAACAATACTCTGATCAACTTCCCAAATAATGAAGTGAACATCTAATAATTTAGACAAAAATAAATGAAAATAAGAAAAAGAAAGCTTTAAGCTTACTAAACATTGCATTATGTCACAAAAGATTGCAAGCACTCTCTTTAAGCTTTTCCAACTAAACATTGATCTCATAATGTCACTTGTTTTATCTCTACATCGCAATTTCGGGAAGAATCATTTGTGAGGTATTTTAAAGCTACATTCCTCTATGTTTTGATGCATCTCTGCACCAAATAAAAGTCATGATATAACATATGTTCATGGAACAATTTCAAGAAGATATAAATAGTTTTCATGATATAACCGCAAAATGAAAAAGAAAGAACAAGCGGGGAAGCAATCACAAAATACTACACAACTTGAATGCAACATTGTTTGAATATAGCTCTCCCGAATAGAGTACAATTTGGTTACAACAATTTGAACAGATATATATCCTAGCAATACTAATCAGCACATTACTCTTAACAAAAATCTTATAAGCTTGTTAACAATGAGAAAATAATGAGAAATCTCTGTTTCTTCGCTGTCTTCTAATTCAAATTTATGTAGCCCTTGGCTCTATGTTTTGATTACCAAGAACTTCATAGTGTACATGGTGTCGACTCGATTTGATAAATAAGTCTAACAATACTCATTGAAAAAATCCTCATTAGCAATTTGTTACCGAGGATCAAATCAAGCAACAGAAATATATAGAACAATAATCAATGAGAACGAAAAATAAAACTTACCGATGAGGGGAGAAGTCACTATAGCAATCGAAAACTATACCGCTTGCGAACCTTGAGTTAATATCTCCAAATCTTTTACCCACTTTTAACAAAACTGCGGATGAGGCAAAATCACATATACTTCATGTCTTCAAGCAAAGTGTCTATTGGTGTAGATACAAGAGGTTTTGCAGAGAATTCCATTACGGTCGTCGACATTGCAATCAACTACATCTTGATCTCATAAGAGAAATCCATTATGTCATCGGTATCACGAGCAAGTGTCTTTAAACTTTTTCAACAAAAATTGATCTCATTGTGTCAATTGCTTTCTCTCGCGATCGAAATTTAAGGATGAATCATATGTAATATAAAGTACTTTGAAGGTATTGCATTTAAAGAAATAAAGTCAAGATAAGATATATATTCATAGAACAATTTCAAGAAGATAAGATAGTTTTCATGATACAATTGAACAAAAAAAATGTGCTAACAATACCAAAACCAGAGCAAACAACTTTAATTGGAATCCAGTTGCAACCAAAATACTACACAACAACTCAGATGCAACATTAGAGTATATCTGGGTTGCAACAATCTGGATTAGGGTGAAATACAGATGTACCCCTGTTTTTTTGTGCGCATACAAATGTACCCCAGTTTTTTTCAATTTTACAAATGTACCCCGGTTTTGACCGTTTTTTTGAAAAAACGGCTAACGGAAAGTTATCCTCCATGTCAGCGAGTTAAGTCATGTTGAAAAGACCTTCTAGCCCTCCAAATCGCTGAGTTAACCACTTACCTGTTCAAATCATTTAAATCGCAGATTAAGCCGTCAAGCAACTCGCTTTGTCTCGTAAACAGACGTGCCTGATTTTGTTACTATCTCTTTGACACATGGCACTCTATCATTGGCCATTACTTTTTGAATGAAAAGAAAAACTAAAACTCGGAGCAGAAATGAAGTGGAACAGAAAATAATAATTTAGACAAATGCTTATTAATTGAACTTGAACTTCGTTATCTTTACATGAAGACTTTGCCAAAGATATGGCATCGTAACCAAATTTCAACGAAAGCAAAATCTTAACACAAGGTATGAAAATCCTTAACGACTTGTCTCGGCTAGCATCCTAGAGAGTAAAGGCTTGATAGACCGTGCTATTGACTTACAAGGAGATGAGGAGGGACTTTAATGGAGCAAATAAGAACTGGTTCAATTGCATCAAAAGCCCCATACACAGCCATTGCACCACCCACACCTGACACCCCAAGAGCTGGCTTAACATATAAAACATATACATGGAAATATGAAAAACCATGCGAATTTTACTAGTAAGCAATAAATGAATAGTACAACGGATTAGAACATAGGCAATACCACACAAATGCTTGTTGTAAGCCTGAATATGGGATAAGTGGGATAATTAGCTGCATTCGCAGGTCCAATTAAGGAGCAACAACTTTGCTACTAAGAGAATATTCTAGTGCTTTGAGATTTCGTCAAAGAGCAGGACTAAGTTGCAAAGTCAAAGAGCATAAGAGATTAACCTATCATTCCATCTCATAACATAGCTAGAGTTAGCAATTTCGAATCCATACACAACCCATATTTCCAATCCAAACAAATTCATATCCAATGTTCCTTGTCCTGTAGAAACTAGTTGCAATTCCTGAATTTAAGATGCACCATTCAGATATAGGTTAAGCTTCGGTTTATTGTTGCTTCTAAAACTACACTGACAACAACATAAAGAGATAGGAAGCCAAGCCCCATTACTGTGTATCTTTGGCAATTAAAATCGAAGTAAAGTAAAGCAAAAGCCTTATGCCCACAAGATCAGCATGACGACACAAAGAGCTAGTGGGACTCTAACTAGTGAAGTCTACTCACTAAGTGAGATCTAAATGACACTTAAAAGTTCACAGAGATCAGACTCATGCTTAGGAGGTAATCTGCATCATGTTCTAGTATTTTGAGCTCATAAATTTATGTTCAACGAAAAGCATTAAAAGGTAAATTAGTTAAGGATATATTTGAACACTTACCTTTGCATCAGTCAATTCAACAATTTGATTATAAAGTGATCGACCAACCAAATAAGAAACAAAGGTAAATTTCTTTAAAATGCTTTTCTGTTTCTTTTGGGACTTTCTCAAACACTTGATTGCAGCTTCTTCTCCGTGGCTTCAAATTGACCACCAACACACCACAACTTTTCAAATCGATCATGTAACTCGATCTCAAACATCATCTTTATTGTCTAGAATATGAAGCAAAAACGGGGACATGTATTGGGTGTATCTTATAGAAGGCCATGCAAGATTCAATAAATTTACACGAAATATCCAAATGAATGTCAAACATTGCTATTCACAATAAACCAAAAAAATCAAACCCATCAATTACTTCAAAAACAAAAACCCCAAGATCAATTTAGCCATTCGAAACCCTCAAATCAAACATACAGTAACCCCTTTAAATCAATCTATGAGATAAAATCACAGATCAAGTTGGTCCGAATTTTTGTTACTAACCTTTCTTCTTCTGTTTTTTTCCTCTTCTTTCCACGTCTTAATTCACCATCTTTACTTGCTGCTAAACAATCGAACAAAACTTAATTCAACTTAACTTACTGTTCTACAAAGAGAAAAAAAACAGAGAAAAAGGAAGAGGGGGAAAATGATGTCGCTTCCTGCCTCTTAGTGAACCCAAGTTCATCAAATCCTGTTCACTTCCTTAGAGATTTGAACAATAATAGATTTGTGTCTCGATTTTCCCACGTGTTGGGCTAATAATTTTGTGCTCCGAGAAAACTTACACGCGTTGGCGAAAAACACAAAGAAATCAATAAACTGAACCCTACATTATTTACAAGATTTCTGAATAATTAGATATCCAAGTCGAGATTTGGCCACGTATAAACAAAAATTAAAGGACAGACTAGTAATTTAGTATTCAGTTTCTCTTCTCAACCAACGAGAAAATGACGAAAATTACGAGAAATTGACTTTTCCAACGGATTTGGATGGAAAACATCCAACAGGCCTATATTTGTAATTGGGAAAAAAACGGGGGTACATTTTTAAGTCGGATGTAAATACAGGGGTACATCTGTTTATAATCCTCTGGATTAACTGAAGTTAAAAACAAATACTTGAAACCAAAGGGACAGTTTCTAAACCTAGATGTTAAAAAACAAATACTTGAAACCCAAAGCTCAAATAACTTAATCAGATATTGCTAATTTCCCTATAATCTTGAAGTTTGCAGCGAATTAGATCATCATTTTGAACAGTTCAACTATATACTTATTGCCATCAGAAAAGACCATACCTAACAAGTAAACTACACATCTAATCAAAGATCCGTTAATTGTATGGGAAAATGTTACCGAATCAGTAACCTACAACACTAAGATTCGGAAAGCACAGAGTACACACCTGCCAAACCATAGAAAAACAAAATGAAATTCAATAAATTCTCGGATACTATGAATTAGCAACAGAATTTACAACCAAATGAAATGTACCTTGAAACCAACCCTGTACTTCCCTCTCCATTGCCCTGATGGAACTTCTTGTTTCCAAGAGACAGCATGACTAAATAGTGACTCTCCATTCTGTAATTAAAACCCATATTCGCAAATATTCCTAATTAGTCCCAAAAGAACAACCTCCAAAATCATCATTTGCAACAAAACAAAACAATAAAGTAAAATTGAACATACTTGGTTGGTTTAGCATCCTTGTAGTTATCGACCCAGAAACAAATTATTAAACAGAATACATAATAAAAAATAATTAAACAGAATACATAATAAAAAATAATGAATTTAAGCATATCGTAAGATGAAATTTGATTCTTACTCGATCCCTTCAATCTCTTTTTTTATTGAGCTTGATATCAGTAGATCAACTTCTGCTCAACGATCTCTGGATAACAGTACTGATCAACTTGATCCAGATCTAGACTTTCTTATGCCGATGGAAGCATCAATGTATAATTCATCGTACGCCACATGCTTTAGCGGTTTCTAAGTAGGATTTCATTTCGAAATTTATTAAATAATAAAAATTAGTCATTAAATTTTTAAAATTGAAACAGATTTAAGGATACTTACTCTTATTCATCATCATATCATGAAAACCCAATTTCCGATTCCGCTCATACCCATTAATACCCAAATCACAACCATTTTTCCTTAGTCCTTCCATGTTATGTGAGACACAAAACCCATATTCCATTTATAACCCATTGATTGATTTTCTGGTGGTGGTGGTACCGAAGATAATAGTGGTAGTGTGATAATGAAGAAGATAGGAGACAAGGAGGAGGATTACAGAGATGCGCCGCCGTAACTAGTTACAGTGTTTGGTGTGGTTTTTGATATAAGGGAATAATAAAATGTGATTCTTACTGAACCCTAAAGCCTTGTAACAACACTAAATGGCCGGCACAACATCAGCCCACAAGTAGTTTTGGTGACCCGACACCCCTCATGCGTTCGACAAGCTAGCTCTACACTACAAGAGTGGTCCGTTAGTGTTTTGTAAAAAAGTTGATAGTGATGTTGCAGCTGTCTCCACCCAAGACCGTACGGCAACCAAGTTTAAGGGTATACTAGTAAATCACTCAAATACTCTTTCAAACAAACCAAGCCCTAAAGATCCAGGTATAAGTTTTTCATAGAGTGAGAAGTAGAGACTAGAAGTGTGAATGAGGCAGTAACCGGAGTTCTTCTAGCCGTTACCAGAGAGAGAATCTGATGGGAGGTTATGATCGGAGTTATGGTTATTTGTGGGAACCATTGCACATAGCTTGGAGATCAAAGAAAAAAACACATATCTTTGATCATAATGATTTGTCCTCTCAAATTTAAGTTTTGGTTTCTCATGTTCATATGGGTGATATCACTATGTCTCCTTTGTCTTTATACATGGTAAGATCTGTAAAATAATGGTGATGTTTGATTTTTTTTTATTATCTTAACTCACAATTTTGACATTCATGTTTTGGGTTTTATATGCAGTCTCGCTTCCAATTGTGGTTCGATCTGAGGTCTACTTCTGGTTTAGCTTTTTCATCGGTTGGAATACCATGTTCTTATTCGATCTGAGATCTTATATTGGTAACCATTGAATTAGAGATGTTTGAAGTTTCTCATAGTATTCAATTGGTTTTATGTAATTTGGATTGTGTTTTATGTATCTGCAACTTTGGCTTACCTTAACATAGAAAGAAGATCACTTTAGAGATTATATTTCAATTGTCAAAGGGACAAAGTTTGGAAATTCACTATAATAAATTTTTAATTTAGATTTACTTCCATATAAATGTTGTCAGTGTTTGATGATGGCTATATTACATACATAATTTGGTGCTTAATAGAACTTCTTGATCAAAATTAAATGAATCCAAGTAGTGATGATCAATGACTTACAAAAGATTTACATTGGTTTTGAATGTTGTATATCTTTTTATATCTTACAGCTATTTAGGCAGATATTTAACCCATTATTTTTTTATTGAATTAGTTCTGTTTTCAGAGTCATTCCTTTTTTGAAAAAGGAAAGATAAGATTAAATAAAAGAGAAAGAGTGCCAAGATAGCACCCTTAGAAGATACATGGAGAAATATGAATATAGAGTTTACAACAACTACTCCCTAAACAAATTCACCCAATCAAAAATGAAATCATCAAGTTTGATGTTCTTAAAAGAATCAACATTAAGAGACCAACTAAGCAACAACAACTTGATATCAATAATAAGAGAGCGTAAAGTTTTTCGACCTTGTTTCTTTGCTATTAGAATATCATTTCTCAACCACACTACCCACCATATCGCGAACCTAGCTTGGTAAAGGGGCGGCATGAAATGGTAGAGGGGCGGCACCCTAATAAGACAAAAAGGTCATTACAAGTAATTTTCAAGTGTCCCTTATCAAATAGAATCTAGAAATGACTAATTAGCCCTTATTGTTGATAATCAAGATTAGTAATGATAATCAAGATTAGTGTTGATAATCAAGATTAATGTTGATAATTAATTTTCACTTATCATATGATTCATAACTCTAAAATAGGTTATTAAAAAAAATTAGAGAAGAAAAAGAAACTTTTGTGATATTTGTGAAGGTCAATCTCAACCAATTGAAAAAATTAACCAACAAAGTGAAGAACCCGAAATTGAAAATGACTAGGTATACTTCTAAAGTACGTAACAAATCAAATTTTTAAAATTTCAGAAGAACATACGGTTGGAGTTGAGCTCGTTACCAACCGTAACTATATATTACGGTTCGTAATGTATCAATTACTAACCGTAACTGGTTCAATTTTGGGAAAACCCAAAATTTCAGAAGAACATACGGTTGGAATGGAGCTCGTTACCAACCGTAACTACATGTTGGGAAAACCCGAGAAAAAAAACCGATTCACGGTTGGTATAATTTGTTCCCTTACGAACCGTAGGGAACTTACGGTTCAGTAACTTGGGTAAACAATACCAACCGTAGAAGAATCAAAAAGTGGCCCTTCAAACTAACAAGTAGGTGGACATTTAGTTTCAACCAAACTTTAGGCATACCATTTCTCTTCTTGACACCGTTGCCTGTATCTTGATATCGTGTCATGAGACTAGGAATACCATTTTCAAATGAGTCTGTGTATGGAGCTAAGTTCACTACGGTTGGTAACTAATGATTATAAACCAACCGTAACTAACCTACGGTTGGTAACTAATGAATCGAAAACCAACAGAACTAACCTACGGTTGGTAAGTCATCTTAACTTTTGAACCGTACATAACTATTTGATAAGTTGTTAACATTCAGGATGATTTACGGTTGGTTAGTTTAATTGAGTTTCAAACCGTAACTCAATTACGGTTGATAAATATGATGCAAATAAAAACCGTAACTGAACATATTCTCAAAACTAAGAACTTACGGTTGGTATTTGAGTTATTACCAACCGTAACTAGCATAAACCCAGAAAATTTCAATTTCAATTTTCATTCAAAACCCTAATTTTTAATACAAAATTAACTTAAATCCAACACGATAAATTAAACCCTAACCGGGTTTTTCAAACATTTTCAAATCCCCGATTAATCGAAGACGATGACATTTTCGGTTTTAATGGAGGTTAGGGTTGATGGAGGAGAAGAGAAGATGAAGAAAAAGATGAAAAAAAAAACTGATTTGATTTTGGTTAATTAAAAAAAATTGATTTAATTTTGGTTAATTTAAGGTGAATGGGTAATCTAGTCAATCTACACCCCTATAGGACACCCCCTAACCAATAAGAGGAACATTGCTATCACACTTGCCGCCCTCTACCGATTCATGCCGCCCCTTTACCAAGCTTGATCGCGAACGGCAAACAATATCTCAGAAAGATATCTTCAATTTCCACTTCCATAAGAATTCCATAACTGTTGTTGGGTGAGCCCAACCAAATCCCAGTTGCTGTAAAAAATGGTCCCAAATTTGCCTAATAAAAGAGCAGTTAAGGAACAAATGCTCAACTGATTCCTCACTGTTATTGCAGAAAGCACACCGATTCACAACAGTCATACCCCTTCTTGACAACATGGATAGAGTAGGAACAACTCTATTAGCAGCAGCCCAAACCAAAAAACTAATTTTAGGAGGAATTATCTTGTTCCAAACATACTTAGAAGGAAATTTAGGAGGAATACTCTGTCCCTGATCATGCATCAGCCAAGCATAGCAAGAACTAACCGAAAACGTACCTTTTGGATTGCAACTCCACTCCCGTTTATCGTCACCAGCAAGCGCTCCTTGGCTATCTAAAAGTCTAGAAAACTCCATAACCTCTAGAATTTCCTGGTCCTTGAGTCTTCTGCAAGGATCAATGTTCCAACACGATCCATTCCCATTGTCGCTACTCATATCTTTAACTGAAGCCTCTTACCTCCTACTAATTTTCCATAATTTTGGGGTATAATTGGGGTTACATGACAGTGTAGAGATATAATTGGGGTTACAGACACACAGGGAAAATGTTTTTAATTGGGGTTACAGACACACATAGATTTATGTGTGGATGTGTGTTAGTGGTTGTTTGTTGGCTGCAGCTCTATAAGTAACCATGGTTCAGTGAAATGGTGGGATTAATGACTAAATACCTTGTCAATGTTTTAGTGACTATATATGTTAAAAAAATTTGCACTGTTTCTTTTTTTTTCCACTTCATTTCATCAACAAATCCACGCACATGATTTTTAAGATTCAGGCAACGAAATATGTACTTACGTTGATGGATCTGTAGAAGGATATAGTGTATCCATGCTTCTTGCCCTTGGTTCAGTAAAATGGTCGAAACATTAATCCTTCGCCAATGTTTTAGTAGTGACTATAGATATGTTAAACTTTTTGCTTTCTTTACTTTCTTTTTATCTTCACTTCATTCCATCAACCTATCCACTCACAAATGAATTTATGATTTATAGCAGCTGATTGTTCATCTTCCATCCAGAGGCTATTAAGATTTCAGCCAACAAATGAACTTAGGTATTTGCAGGTTCATTAGTTGCCTCTTTCAATATCTTTCCTCTGAAATGTAAAAGATTTTGTGTGAAAGGTCGTAAACATGAATCTCATTGGGCAGATGTTTGGCAATGTTCTTAAACTTTCAGAGAGCGATGTGAAAACATTTTATTATAGTGTAGGAAACAGTATAGGTTATGCAGCAACTAACTTATTCTGAATCTGTGTGCAATTTAGCACACTTTATATAGTGCTTTTTGGTCTGCTTCAAAATTCAGCAGCATTAGGAGTTTCTCAGAATTCCGAACCTCTGCTAATTAATGACTTAGAGGAAATTCGGACGTACGTGATTTTGAATGGTTAAAGTGTAAATCAATCAAATATTGATCTTGTTTAATCAAAAGACAACCAATGTTTACATATAGTAGTTATTACTTAACCGCATGTAGTTCAACAAATACATACAAGCCTTCCCCGCTTCCCCCCCACACATCTTAATTTTTAGCCCAAGCCCACTTTTCCGGCCGATAAATTATTTGTGCTGTTGTGGTTCATAAACTCAGGGGAGCTCAGCTCGTCCATTTAACTCAGGAGAACATCAAATTCGAACTCACAGTAATAAGTCAGTCGAATAACTCTAACAAACTTCACACAAAAATCAATGAAACTGAGAAAATATGGCTTTACTAATTAGATGAGAAGTCGTTACGGGCAATCAGAAAACTCTATCATTGACAAAACATCCAAAAAAAACTTGTTAGAGCTGCAAAAAATTATCCAGCTTGATATGAAAACGGAGAATGAGCTATTGGTGTAGACGCAAGAGGTTTTGTAAGAGAATTCATCCATTATCCAAGCATCATTGTAATCATGTCTTGAAGCTTTTTCAAATATTAACTTGATCTCAAGAGGTTTCCTAACAAAAATTATCCATCTTTAAGCCTTTTAAACTAAAAACTGATCTTATTATGTCATTTGCTTTCTTTCAGCATCGCAATATGAGGTACTTTGAAGCTAAATGCATTCCATACTTTATGCATCACTGCACCAAATAAACGTCATGATAATATAAGTTCACAAAACCATTACAAGAAGATACAAATAGTTTTCATGATATAATCAAACACAAGGGCGACAATCAGACAAACTTGGATTCCAAATTGTTTCTCATATATATGGAAATAATTTGTGTAGATGCACAACAGACATACACTTGGTCGTACCAATTTGGAGAGTACTCTAGTTGCACTTCATAATCATCCATTATGCACAACAGATAATGATATATACAAGATTATCTAGAACCTAGGAATTCAAGACTTTGTCAGACACCTATTGAAAATATTGGTTTCCCCATGTCATTATTAAAACCGGAATATGTTTCTCTCTAAACCTAGATGTCAAAAAAACAAATACTTGAAACCCAAATCTCAAACAACTGAATCATTTGGTGGTTGCAGGATACTACTGACTGTGCACAACACTAACAGAAATCGGTCTTCTCCCTGCCCCCAACATAGGAAATTGCTACGAAACTGCATCAAACACATACAGTAGTAGTTTAATTTTAACTCTCACTACCAAATAGCCCTTTTCCCTGCGTCCCAGCATAGTACGTGTATGTAGTTTCTATAATCATAATGATATAAAATGAATTTATTGGGCGTGGACCAACTGAAGAACAACAGATACACATTAAAATCTACTACATATATAACAATAACATACATACATTTGTGCTTGACTACTCGAATTTGCAAAACTATATGCTTTCGCCAGTAGATTTTTTGTCATTTAATGTTTGGCGTAAACTTTCTTCAATTGAAAATATAATCAACACAGAACATAAATCAGTGTCTGTAACTCTACTACATACAGGCTCATAGCAGGCATTCGCTCCAAAAGTGTTGCCCATGGATGCAGGACATTCACCTGGGATGTGTGCATGATTACGGCGAGCTATAAATCAGTACTCTATCACTTATTCTAGCTTTAAATGATTGATCAAAAGCAAATTACACAATAGTATGAATAGTTGCAAAGTTAAAATTCTACTTCCTCAATCATATTATTGGGAAAATAGTGGGCACCTCTATTCTTGGCAGTGCCAGACTAGCCGGATCACATCTAGGCTTGAGAATATTGCCCAACTATCACTTTATACGATCAATTGAAACGAATTAATTAACAAAAACCCGATTTCAGAATCGATCAATATAATACACCTAATTCACAGACAATTATACTCCTGCATAGTACTTTCCATCTCGTTCTTTGGAATTTAACTCTTATTAGGCCTAACACCAAATATGTCCAGTAAGAACAAGAGGAATTAATTAAAATTATTTATTTAAAAATTGAATTCCAAACTGATTTCAAAAGTAGTTCTTTTCATACTTACTCTTCCAGAGCAGTTAGCAGAGATACTCCATTAGAGTTATCTCATCCTGTGGATCAAGCACTTATGAAAACTCCAATTCCGAGTCCGCTCATACCAATTATCCAAATCTACCAATTTATAATAAAACCCCATATCCATTTGTAAATCATCCGTGTGAAGAGGTGGTACTGAAGATAATAGTGTCCGTGGTGGTACAAGTGAAGATGATAATGATGGTGGTGGTGGCGGTGATAACGAAAAAGTAGATCTGTAGATGGTTAACGGAGAAACAAGAACAGATTTATGCGCCGCCGCTGGTAGGACTGCTTGAAAGGTTTTTATGAGTAAGGTGATCTAAGTAAAACCCTAACGCATTATATAGCAACACACTAAATGGCACGTGAGATTAGGCCCAGCAGCATCAGCCCACGGTTGGTATTGGTGGGCGTGTTCAAGAATATGAAACCTAGCATAGGGGCCTATGAAATCAATAGAGGGGCTCATTTTAGGATTTATATTGTTCTAGGGGCTTGGTAATCTATCTAAAGACTTGAAGGCCTAGACAAATACAACTCTCACGTTAAACAGTGTGGTAATTCTTGCTTCTTATTAGTCGAAATAAGCCTTTTTAAAGTTTTGTGAAACGAGAGTTTGGTGAGTACACTTGGCAATGTTTGACTGGTTTGAAAATCACAAACTCAAAAACAAAACTAAACTTATTGCTAACTGTATTTAAAATTTTATGGAAGTCCAAATTCAATTTGGAAGAGTACCTACCATATTAGGACTCTTTTTTCCCAATAAGTACGTAAAGGAAAAAAGTCCTACATATTTCGCTCATAATTTTCTACAAAAATGAAAGGTAAAAATAAATAAAATTTGAACATATTTCTTATCCTTTGTCTTCACTTATTTAATGTATTGGCCCTGTCAAACCAAACCAAAAATGCATCGCCACGGGACGGTACGACGCCTGCGCACACCAAGTTAAGAATATATCCCCACGCACACCAAAATAAAAATGCATCCCTACAGGGCGGGGCTTCCCCCCATGCACACCAATCTAAAATAGAAAAAAAAAAATGCCCGATGCGTAGCACGGACACAAAACTAGTATCTATAAAAAGTCTAAATCAACATTCCTTCTATTAAAACTCCAACAAAAGATGGTGTTTCACTCACATATTTTCCTTTGTGCTCTATGCTGGTACGTGCAATTCCAGCAAGTTGGAGCATCAATCTAGTGTGAGCACAGTATCTTTGAAATGATGAAGAAGTGATTAACTGTACTAGGAAAACCTGTCATTAGAGGCTCATTGAAGATTTTACTTTTGTTATTGAGTACTTCTCTAAGCAATTACTTATGTTTTGTATCTACTTATTTGTACAGTTTGAGGGAATCAGAAACCACCGAAATATTTCTCTTTTCAGATAATGCCAATGGCCTTTACTGACTTTTTACTTTACACTTAGCTTCATACTTTTATTTTGTTTTCTGAAAATTCTTTCCATGGAGTTGCAGGCTTCTTACAACTACAACCAGGATAGTGTTCCCTGGCAGCTTTGTGATTACAACCCGAACAGTGTTCCCTGGCAGCTGCTTTGTGATTTTCTGATGCTCTGTCATTCTCCTTCAGAATGAACAAGCATATAGCCAGGTAAAACTCGATTTAGCACCCTCATTGGTCACTTATGATAATCTGGAAGGCTGGGATAGACTTTAACCAAACTACAGACTATGCATTGTCAATACACCTTAATTTGATCAGTTTTAACCAAATTATAACCATTATAACCAAAGAGATAACACACGGTACTAGCTGTCTTATAAAGCAAACCAGGAAATGTGAAAATATTGGTACAAATTTTTGTAATGATTTTACAAATTTCCAAGAGATGCGAATACAGGCACCTAATTGACAGATAAATCATAAAAGTAGGCAGAAGATAAAAACCCTTCTAATGCTCAAACTGCAGGAGTGATGAAGATTTTTTCACATCAACTTGACTAAAAGAGTGGATGGCTACTCATCATCCCAACATCTTTGCAAGCACTAAAATCTTCAAGGAGCAGAAAACAATAAAACCTCTGCTCTATGTTCCAGAGTATCAAGAACTTCCAAGTGTACACAGAGAACATCAAATTAAAACTAGTTACATTACATAGACTCGGTTTAATAAGTAAGTTGAATAATACTCCGACAAACTTCACAAAAATCAAGTGAACAGCTAAAGTTTAGACAAAAATCAGCTTTACTAATGAGAGGAGAAGTCGTTACGGGGCAATCAGAAAACTCTATCATTGACAGAACATCTAAAAAAAATTGTTAGAGCTGCAAATAATTAGCCAGCTTGATATGGAATCAGAGAATGAACTATTGGTGTAGACACAAGAGGTTTTGTCAGAGAATTTATCCATTATCTAAGCAGCATTTTAAGTCTCGATCTCAAGAGGTTTCATAACAGGATTCATCCATCATTTACTCATCATCTCAACCAGTCTTTAAGCCTTTTAAATAAAAAACTGATCTCACTACGCCACTTGCTTTCTTTCAACATCACAATTTTAGGAAGAATCATCTTCTGAGGTACTTTGAAGCTAATGCATTCCATGTTTTATGCATCACTGCACCAAATAAACATCATGATAATATAAGTTCGCGAAACCATTACAAGAAGATACAAATAGTTTTCATCAGTTTTCATGATATAATCGAACAACAAAAGTGTGTTAAGGGCGACAATCAGACGAACTTGGATTCCACACTGTTTCCCATATACATGGAAATAAAATTGTGTATATGCACAACCTTTACGCCAACTTTCGCACCTACACTTGGTCGTACCAATTTGGAGAGTTCTCTAGCTGCACTTCTTAACCATCCATTACTAGACCACCACATAATAAATATTCATGTATAATGAGATACACAAAATTATTTAGAATTAACAAGAATTCAAGACTTGTAAGAAACCTTTTGAAAATATTGGTTTCCATGTCATTATTAAAACCCGAATATTTTTTCAATCTTTGTTCTTGAAACCTAGATGTCATAAGAACAAATACTTGAAACCCAAATCTCAAATAACTGAATCATTTGGTGGTCGCAGGATACTACTGATTGTGCACAACACTGACAGAAAATCGGCCTTCTCCCTGCCCTCAACATAAGAAATTGCTACAAAACTGCATCAAGCACATACGGTAGTAGTTTAATTTTAACCCTCACTACCAAATAGCCCTTCTCCCTGCCCCCAACATAGGTACATGTATGTAGTTTCAATAATCATAACGATTTTGAATGGAATTTATTGGGCGTGGACCAACTGAAGAACAACAGATACATAATAAACTCTACTACAGACATAACAATAACATACATGCATTTGTGCTTGACTACTCGAATTCGAAAAACTATAAACTTCCGCCAGTAGATTTTTTGTCACACAATGCTTGACATAAACTTTCTTAATTGGAAATATAATAAATACAGAACATAAATCAGTGTATGTCACTCTACTACATACTGGCTCATAGCAGGCATTCACTCCAAAAGTGTTGCCATGGATGCAGGACATTCACCTGGGATGTGAGCATGCATACGTCGAGCTATAAATCAGTTCTCTTTGACTTATTCTGGCTTTAAATGATTTATCTAAAGACAATCATGCAAGAGTATAAAATTGCTAATAAATCCTAAATTCCTAAGTTGTATGTGGTTCATAAAGTCAGACTGCTCCAGCAGAAGGAACTATCAACTGAGTTAATTTGGCTCACATGTTTTTAAATGATGAAGCTACCAACCAAGTTAAGTGATCACAATTTTGGTGTTCCAATGTACCAAAAAGTTTTTACTGCGATGTGCAAACTCAACACTAGAATAAGCCGATGTTTTACAACTAAGGCTATCATTTCTTTGAAGATCAAAACTAAAATGTTACCAGATATACACATTCACAAGTCAGTCATTTCGTAAACACAATATTAATGTGGTGCAACATTGTTCAATTAGTTCATTAATCTGAATAGTCGCCAAGTTAAAATTCTACTTCCTCAATCATATTATTGGGAAAACAGTGGGCACCTCTATTCTTGGTAGTGCCAGTCTAGCTGGATGATATTTAGGCTTGAGAATATTGCCCAACCATATCAATTTATATGATCAAAGTGAAACGAATTAATTAACAAAAACCCGATTTCAGACAATTTTTAATACTTACAAATGGTTTTAAAGACAGGAATCCAGGTCGCCTGACCTCCTGCATCGTACTCTCCATCTCGATGTTTCGAGTTAAACTCCTATTAGTTTAGGAGATCGGCTCAACACCAAATCTGTGCAGTAGGAGCAAGAGGAATTAATTGAAATTGGTCATTCATAAATTGAATTACAAACTGATTTAAAAGTAGTACTTTTGATACTTACTCTTCCGGAGCA
Source organism: Papaver armeniacum (assembly GCA_023531295.1). Classification (NCBI taxonomy): domain Eukaryota; kingdom Viridiplantae; phylum Streptophyta; class Magnoliopsida; order Ranunculales; family Papaveraceae; genus Papaver; species Papaver armeniacum. Next base: position 127,621 of record JAJJWW010001137.1, on the reverse strand, counting down.
GTAAGCATATCTACTTGCTTCCGGAACAAAAGTTGAAGAAGATACTTGGGTAAAACATCTTAATTATGTTGTCGATGAGTATTATATGATGGTGGATACAGCTTATGAAAACGCCATTTCCGTGTCCCCTCATACCAACCATTTTTCCCTTCTCCCTCCAGGATTTATGAGACATAAAACCCATATTCCATTTAGTAATCATCGGTTAGGTGGTGGTACTGAAGATGATAATGGTGGTGGCGGTGATATGGAAGAAGTAGATCTGCAGATGGTTGTTAACGGAGAAAGAAGATAAGATTTAAGCGCCGCCGCTGGGAGGACTGGTTTTATGAGCATAATGTATGTAAAACCCTAATGCATTATATAGGAACACAATAAAGGGCCCATGAGATGAGGCACGACATCAGCCCACGGTCTTGGTGGGAGTGTGACTGCGTTCAAGACATAAAGTATCTAAAGGAAACCTCCTACTGGGGCTGTTGGAAACAATTGAGGGGCTAACCGTAATATTAGGGGTGAGCATTTTCCTTGGAATCCGTGGATTTTATCATCTAACCGTATTTTGTAAAAGGATATATGCAAATTGTTCGTAAGTGGGCTGGAAGCGGAAGATTCGCTTCCAGCCCACTTAGCGGAAGGATATTCAGTCACTCTAAAATCCGCTGAATATATATAACTGTACTTTATCTGAGATGATTGTTATACTCCTTCTTGGGAGGTGGTTTGGTCTTCGGACTAAGCTTCAGACTGAATAAAGAGAGTCTGATTTGAAACTCTATCTTTGGTCTGTTCATTGAACTCGCAACACCAATTGATAAGTTAAATGAACCCGACCCAGATGTACCTAATTAAAGTTTAAATTTTAACACCATCATGTAGATAAGTGTTGTAACATTATTTTGTTGAACCTATATTAGAGGATTTTGCATTTGATAACTCTCATCTGAGGGGTTATGAGATTTTTCTTTTCTTATTTTCGGTGCATGCAAAGAAAAATAGGAAAGATCGTTAACTCATTTTACTTAAAAATCAGTCCAAATCGGCAAAATCGACCGCCTTAATCGCTAAAAATCATAAATCACATTAGTCATATAGCGAGTAGCGATTACTCAGCGTTGGGAACGATTTTGACTACGGTGATACCATGTCATATTTTTCATTAACTTTAGTTAGGTCCTAAAAACTAGGAATGATGAAATACGAATGTGTTAAAGAAAATCTTAACTACACCTTCGGATTCACTTTCATGTCATATTTTTCATTAATTTTAGTTAGGTCCTAGATACGAAGGTGTTAAAGAAAGTTTTAACCACACCTTCAGATTCACCTGCGTGTCTTATTTTTTTTTAATAATTATTTAAAATCAAATCAAACGATTAAGATTTTATCACATAAGATATTCAAAGGATTACTACTGGAGATAATTTATTAGCTATGGGTCTTATGATTCCTATATTTACTACATGCGTAAACTTTGATAAATAAAGGTCTTGATAAGACTTCCACATAGGTTTTTTATTCCCGTTTTTGAAGATGCTCTAACATTTTAGGATCCAGAAGTTATAATACCAGAGCCTCCTCTCCGGGACCACGGGCGGCGCCAAAAATCTAACTACCAAGAACCAAAATCTTGCTAGGGTTCCAAGTAGGAAAAACGTTCCAAAGCACTGCTAGATGAGTATTTCTTTATCATTTTAGGCCTAGGATCAAGCTGGGCTTGCACCCTAGTTAGTAAGTTCACGAATCATTCGCGAATGATTCATGAATTTTTCCGTATCACGAATTTTATCGTTTTATTCGCGTACGTTTGCAAGTCCGAACCCAAGTCGCGTATTATGTGGCATTCCCGGATTATTCGCGAATCGTTCACGAATTTTACGTATCCCGAATCCCGAATGATACGCCCGCTTAATTCTTCCATAAATTCTTTAGCTTTTACGTTTTTAAAGGCCCCACTTTTTGGGGTTTACTGCCTCCCGGGCATACACGACCCAATATTAGACGTTGTTGTAATTTTTATGAAATAAAAATGACTGAAAAAATTTGAAGGTGAAGGTGAGAGAGATCTCAAACTCACTGATCAACCATCTAAACCACTATACTACGTCCTTTTGGATGACTAATGTTGTATATATTATTAATATCATCATATTAATTTTATTTTTCTTTAAATAACTCACACATATGCATAAAAATTGGTCTATGACCTTATAAATATAAATTATTTAGTATATATAGATACTGAATTTTCAGAGCCGAACTCACATTTATAAATCGAATTATACACGTACGTATGTCGTTCCGAATTACTGACGAATCACGTCCCATTGACCGAATCTTGGACCGAATCTGAATTTTACAAAACCGTATAATACTCGTACGTTTGCCGTTCCGTACGTTTTCCAAATTCCGAATTGCTAACTAGGATTGGGATTAGTTCAAGGTTAAGGGTAGGGCTGTCAATGGGTACCCAAATACCGGAACCGGCTAATTAGGGTCCGGTATGGGTCCCAAAATCGGACCCATTAGTGATTTCGGGTCCAAAACGGGTATACCCGATTAGACCCGTTTATATCCGGTTCCATCCGGTCCTACTCCGCCCGAGGTACCCACGGGTATTCGGGTATTAAGAAAATGCTAATTTTGTAAAATTCTGTAAAGAAAATTAGGTCATATATAAAGGAATGAGAAGCTCTCACCACCCCATTTTCGCGAGATCTACTTTCTTCTTCAACTCATTTTGCCGCAACTACTTTTGCAGACTACGGTAAAAGGAAAATCGCTTGTTTCTCAAATTCTTTACTGAAAGAAAGGTATTATATAATTATAGTGCTACTCAGTCTACTCTTACAAATCCTTAAACTGATGTGCGTGATTTTTTTTGAATCGATTTGAATCCTCTTGAATCTGTTACAGTAAGATTTTAGATGAGATATGTTAAGAATTGTTAGGAAAAAAACATCTATTACATTTACAATTAGTTCTAGCACCTTGTTGTTTTCGCCAGTGAACAAAAATTTTTATTAGTAGAACTAGAAATGTTAAGAAAACAGAAACCTAAATGGCTGGTGATGGGGTTAGTTAGTGGGTATCTTTCAATTTCTCAATTTTGAATGGAGATGTTGCTGCTGTGTGTTACCTATTCATCCATGGATGATCTTGTGTGCTGAAAACTTGAAATTTTATGTCTCCATTTTAAGAAAAGACTCTCATAATTCAATCACTTGTTTTCAGGAAATTATAACTGGTGCAGGGCATAGTAGGACTAGTGTTGTTGGTTGGTGATTTTAGGGGCTCTTGCCTCTTGCCTTGGTAAGCATTTATGTCTTCTTTTTATTTATTTGTTTCAATTTGTAAATCTGGTTCATCTAAACATCTAAACATGGCGATGAGTTAAATGCAACACACTGCTAACATTATTACATCATGAGAGTTTGCTGATTAGTTGGAACTTTTCTCTTCTTCTTACTGGATATGCTTGTTAGATTTATTATTGTTTATACTTTATGACACCTGATACAGATGTTTGTTGGTTTTTTCTTGCAGAGGCAACATGAAAACAAAAACAGGAAGTAGTGTTGGTGATCATTGTGTTCCTGCAAAGAAGACTAAAGTTTCGAAACCCCCATGTATGCCGCCTCCTAAAGTTCTTGTTTCGAAGGCTGCAAAGAAGATTAAAGTTGTAAAATCTGTAGTGTCGGACGAAGTAGAAACTGTAGTCAGTGAGTCAAGTGATGCTGGTGATTCTGATGATTCTGTTCATCTAGATGCGGCAACAACAGATGTGGTTCCGCCAGTTACACGTAAACGCAAAAGAACCTCGAAGGCTTGGGATGAATTTGAAGAGGTATTGGTAAACGGGAAAGTAACACACGGAAAATGCAAGCACTGCAAGAATAAAATTACTGCAAAGAGCACACATGGGACAAGTAGTTTGAGGAAACATCTGAATTGTTGTCATGTATACAAAGGAACACAACAGCAAATTAACCAGATGTACGTGAAAGCTGGTGAAACGCAAGATGGGGCAGTAACTGCTTTCAACTTTAAATTTAACCAAGAAGTAACTCGTGATTGTATTGCAAGAATGATTATCTTGCATGAACTCCCTTTCTCAATTGTAGAGTACATTGGTTTTAGAAGGGTGCTGACTTCATTACAACCTAATATTAAACTCGTGAAGCGAAACACTACAAAGTCAGATTGCATGAAGATTCATAAAATGGAAAATAAGAATTTGTATGAGATTTTTACTAAGGTTCAGAGTCGCATAAGCCTTACTACTGATATGTGGACTTGTACTACTCAGAATAGAGGATATATGGCTTTGACAGCTCATTATGTTGATGAAAACTTGGAAAATTCAAGAGAATTTTATCTTTTAGCAAGTCGATGGGCAAGACACCTCGAGTCAACATTGCAAAGGTCTTTGATGGACCAGTTGTACAAGTGGAATATTGATAGGAAGATAGCTTCAATAACATTGGATAACGCTTCAACCAACAAAGTAGTGGTAAGTGAACTTCGTAATCAACTAAAACCTGGATTAGTTTTGGATGGAGAGTTATTCCATGTTCGATGTTCTGCTCATGTGGTTGCCATTATAGTTGATCATGGGATGTTGCAAATTAAAGAAGAAATACAGAAAATTAGAAATTCAGTGAAATTTATTAGAGCTTCACCACAGAGACAACAAAAATTTCAAGAAGTTTTCCTGCAAGTAGATGCTCCCAAGACAAAGTTGATTCAAGATGTTGATACAAGGTGGAATTCTACCTATCTGATGCTTGAAACAGCACTTCTATTTCGGGAAGCATTTATCCGGTTTGCGAAGATTGAACCTGATTTTTTTAATGTTGCTCCAACGGCTGAAGACTGGACGAATGCAAGCAGTCTTTCAATTTGCTTGAAGGTATTTTATGACATCACCGTTCTCTTTTAAGGTACATCATACGTAACGGTTAATCGTTATTTTGATGTTGCTTGCTTTTTATTCTTAGAACTTCGTGAGTGGTGTGATTTTGATGATGCATTAATATCCAAAATGGTTGTGAATATGATGAAAAAGTTTGAAAAGTATTGGAAATTTTCTAGTAAAACATTTGCAATAGCTTCCATTTTAGATCCTAGGTTTAAAATGAAATTAGTGGATTATTACTTCCCATTAATATATCCTGGTAACAGTGAGGTAAAGAAGTTAGAAGTTATCGAAGTCTTGAAAAGATTGTATAAGGAATATGCAACCTGTTATGCTTCTTCATCACATGTATACTCAACAAACATTTCGACAAATAATGTGAACATGGAAGATTCAATTTCAGTTGGTAGTAGTAGGGGTAGTTCTTCAGCTTCTCAAAGTTCTTTTACTTCTCAAAGTTCTTTTACTTCTAAAAGGAAGGGTTTGACGGCATTTCTGGAAGAAAGTTCACAACATGACGTTATTCGCACAGATCTAGAGCAATACCTATCAGCTGATGTTCACCCTATTAAAAGTGGAAGTGGTACTATTGATCTGAATGATTCCAGTTTTGATGTTTTGGGATGGTGGAAATTTCATGGACCGGTATATCCAATTGTAGCATTGATAGCTCGTGATATATTAGCAATTCCTGCATCATCAGTGGCTTCTGAATCTGTTTTCAGCACTAGTGGTAGAGTTGTAGATAAATTTCGTTCTTCAATGACTCCAGAAACAATTGAAGCTTTGATATGCACACAAGATTGGATAAGAAGTGCGCTGGAGAGTAAGTAACATATTCAAACTTTCATGTTTACCATAATATATCAATGTTGAATTACGATACGTTCTATCATGGTTAATATGTGTCAACTAACTATTTTCTTGTGTTAGAGGAGGGATTTGGGTTAGGTGATACTTCACTTGGACTCTTATGGAGGCAATGGATGAGATTCAATCGGACGATCTTTGATGCAACATCGCATATTGTCTAACTGATGAACAAGAATAAGAGTATATATTTTGTTTTTTGTGAAGTTCCTATTATGGTTTACTCAAGAGAGACATTATGGCGTATTTCAGGTACACAACTTGTGCAATTGTTGGTTGTTGAGTTGTAGTGGCAGTATAATTTCATATGTTACTTCTACGCCTAATGAATTCTGTTTGTTTGCATTAATGAGAAATGGTTTCGATTTTATGTCTTGTTGTATCTGTTTGGGAGTGAACTATCCTTTTATGATGGATCTTGTATTTGTTTGTCCTAGCGAATAATTAGGAATATGATGGTGAAATCTCTATTGAGCCGATGGGAACTTCTTTTTGATATGGTCGAAGAACTTGCGAACTGCGTCCTTTTTTTTGTGTATGTACTTGTGAAGGAAACATGCATTTATCTCTTGGGGCTTCTACACTTTTTAGAATGATGTCTGTCAACTTTTGTGGTTATATTACGACAGACTATATGCTATGGCTGGCGTTACTTGTAATTATCGGCTAAAAAAAGTCAACTTTTGTATTTATTATATTATGGCAGATTTTTACTTACAGCTAGGAAAATAACTTCAGTTTTCCTAATCTCAGCTTATGTTTATCTCCAATCTGTATGTGTTAGAAGATGGTTGCTTTTCTTTCAAATTTAAGTCTTGAATAATCCCTTTTCAGGAGTCACAAAATTTGGAAGTCATATAAATCTGTTTTTTACCCAATGGGTACCCGGACCCGATGATTACCCGGGTCTTTTACTGGGTCCGGTTCTGGCCAATGAAATGGGGAACCGGCCCCGGAACCGCTAAGACCCGGAACCGACTATGATATGCCGGGTCCGGTTCTGGGTCATGTACTACCCGGGAGGACCCGGACCCATTGACAGCCCTAGTTAAGGGTATACTAGTAAATCACCAAAATACTCCTATAAACAAACCAAACCCTAAAATCCAGGTATAAGTTTACCAAATAGTGAGAGTAGAGACTAGAAGTGAAAGAGGCAGTAACCGGAGTTCTTCTAACCGTTACCAGAGAGTCTGATGAGAGGTTATGATCTGAGTTATGGTTATTTGTGGGAAACATTAGAGATGAAAGTGAAAAACAGAAATTGTCATAATGACTTCTCCTCTCAAATCTAAGTTCTTTTACTTCAACCTGATTGGGCAGAAACTGTAATAAGGCCCTGAGATTGCCTGGCAAAAGCACTTACATACTCCCCTGAGTCGAAATCTGCTTGAACATGATATGTGTTTTCATCGGCGATCGAAGCAGTTCCGGTGGCTTTGTTTGAAATAGCATCAGAATAAGTTCCATCACCAAAAACTCGTGTATATTTCATAGAGACGTCTAAGACTGCTTCAACTCTGTAGTTTGACTTCCCGGAAACTGTTGGTCTCTCCATTATTTCCGGCGATAATTTAGTAGGGTATATATGGATGCTAGCACTAAGTCTCTTTTGCTTTTCTGCACGGTAAGATCTGTAAAATAATGTTGTTGTTTGATAGTGTTTTATGTACTGAAAATAGAATGAAGATCAGTTCAGAGCTTATACATTTCGATTGTTAGAGACAAAGTTTGATAAAATTTAAATGAAGCAATTAGTGATTGTTTGTTGGTCGCAGTACTAAGAATGCGAGTGAAGTTTCGGTAGTTTTCTTTTTCTTTTTGTTGTTATGTAGCTTGCTATATTCTGGCTTTGATTCTGAGCTGCATCTTTTGGAGGAAAATAATGTACACTCCCGCAGCTTCTTTCCCATGGTTTAGTAAAAATGTGGAATGTCTTAATACCTTGTCAAGGTTTTAGTGATCAAAAAAGATTCAGGCTATTGTTTTAAACTGGGTTATAGATGAAATATGTGCTTCGGGAAATGCGAGCAAACCGGGAAATGCAAAGATTTGTACAAATTTTTGTAATGATTTTACAAATTTTTGTAATGATTTTACAAATTTTTGTAATGATTTTACAAATTTTTGTAATGATTTTATAAATTTCCATGAGATGGGAATCCAGGCACCTCATGACAGATAAATCATAAAAGTAGGCAGAAGATAAAAACCCTTATAAATGCTCAGACTGCAGGAGTGATGAAGATTTTTTCACATCAACTTGACTAAAAGAGTGGATAACTACTCATCATCCCAACATCTTTGCGAGCACTGAAATCTTCAAGGAGCAGAAAAGGATACAACCTCTATGTTCCAGATTATCAAGTGAACAGCTAAAGTTTAGACAAAAATCGATGAAGCTGGAAAATTATGGCGTTACAGAAGCCGTTATGGGGCAATCAGAAAACTCTATGACTGAGAGATTGACAGAGCATCTAAAAAAATTGGCAAAAAATTAGCCAGCTTGATATGAAATCAGAGAATGAGCTATTGGTGTAGACACAAGAGGTTTTGTCAGAGAATTCATCCATTATTTAAGCAGCATTGTAAGTCTTGAAGCTTCTTCAACTGTTAACTTGATCTCAAGAGGTTTCATAACAGAATTCATATATCATGTAATCGGCATCTCAAGCACAGTCTTTAAGCCTTTTAAACTAAAAAATGATCTCATTAAGCCACTAGCTTTCTTTCAGCATTGCAATTTTAGGAAGAATCATCTTCTGAGGTACTTTGAAGCTAATGCATTCTATCTTTGATGCATCACTGCACCAAATAAAGGTCATGCTAATATAAGTTCACGAAAACCATTACAAAAAGATACAAATAGTTTTCATGAGTTTTCATGATATTATCGAACAAATAAAGTGTGTTAAGGGCGACAATCAGACAAACTAGGATTCCACACTGTTTCCCATATACATGGAAAAAAAATAGTGTATATGCACAACAGATAATTTTCGCACATACACTTGGTCGTACCAATTTGGAGAGTTCTCTAGCTGCACTTCTTAATCATCCATTACTAGACCACCCCATAATAAACGTTCATGTATAATGATATACACAAAATTATCTCGAATTATCAAACCCTAGGAATTCAAGACTTTAGTCAGACACCTATTGAAAATATGGTTTCTGAATGTCATTATTAAAACCCGAATATGTTTCACTCTTTGTTCTCTAAACCTAGATATCTGAAAAACGAATACTTGAAACCCAAATCTCAAATAACAGAATCATTTGGTGGTTGCAGGATACTACTGACCGTGCACAACACTAACAGAAAATCGGCCTTCTCCCTGCCCCCAACATAAGAAATTTCTATGAAACTGCATCAAACACATACATTAGTAGTTTAATTTTAACTCTCACTACCAGATAGCCCTTCTCCGTGCCCCCAACATAGGTACGTGTATGTAGTTTCTATAATCATAACGATTTTGAATGAATTTATTGGGCGTGGACCAACTGAAGAACAACAGAAACACAATAAACTCTACTACAGATATAACAATAACAATAACATACATTCATTTGTGCTTGACTACTCGAAATCACAAAACTATATGCTTTCGCCAGTAGATTTTTTGCATACAATGCTTAACGTAAACATTCTTCAATCGAAAATATACATAAATCAGTGTCTGTACCTCTACTACATACAGGCTCATGGCAGGCATTCACTCCAAAAGTGCTGTCCATGGATGCAGGACATTCGCCTGGGATGTGTGCATGCATACGATTAGCTATAAATCAGTTCTCTTTGACTTATTCTGGCTTAAATGATTCAATTACGCAAGAGTATAAAATTGCTAATAAATCCTAAGTTGTATGTGGTTCATAAAGTCAGACTACTCCAGCAGAAGGAACTATCAACCGAGTTAATTTGGCTCACATGTTTTTAAATCAGATGAAGCTATCAACCTAGTTAAGCGATCATAGTTTTTGTGTTAAAGGTGTTCCAATATGCCAAAAAGTTATTGCTGTAAGACGAAGTTCTACAATTAAGGGTACCATTTCCTTGAAGATGAAAACTAAAATGTTGTCGTCACATATCCACGTTTACAAGTCAGTCAGTTTGTAGACAGACACAGTATCAATGTGGTGCAACAATGTTCAATCAGTCAATCTGAATAGTCGCCAAGTTAAAATTCTATTTCCTCAAGCATATTATGAATAGGGACATTAATCGGGAAAACAGTCCCAGCAGTTTAATAACTTCGAAAAGTTGTACCTGTGATGTGCAAACAAACTCAAAATTTCAATAAGCCGATGTTTTACAGCTAAGGGTATCATTTCCTTGAAGATGAAAACTAAAATGTTGGCACATATACACATTCACAAGTCGGTCCTTTCGTCAACACAGTATTAACATGGTTCAATTAGTCCATTAATCTGAATAGACAGCATGTCAAAATTCTACTTCTTGGTAGTGCCACGCTAGCTGGATCACATTTAGGCTTGATAATATTGCCCAACTATCAGTTCATATGATCAATTGAAACGAATTAATTAACAAAAACCCGATTTCAGAATCGATTTAATTTTTAATACTTACAAATGGTTTTAACGAGAGGAATCCAGCTCCCTTAACCTCCTGCATCGTACTTCCCATCTCGTTCTTTAGATTTAAACTCTTATTCATTTGGGAAATCGGCATAACACCAAATCTGTGCAGCAGGAGCAAAATTAACTAATTGATTAAAATTAGTCATTCAAAAATTGAATTCCAAACTGATTTCAGTAGTAATTCTTTTGATACTTACTCTTCCGGGCAGTAAGCAGATTAACTGATGCCGGTATAAAAATGGAACCAGACACTCCATCTGTACTCCCTAATTCTGTTGTGAAGGGGCTTTATATGGTTACACACACGGCTTATGAAAATCCCATTTTCGAGTCCGCTCATACCAATTAATCGAATCAACCGATTTACCTTCTCCCTCCAAGGTTTATTGAAGATAATAGTGGTGGTTGTGGTATTGAAGATGATAGTGATGGTGCTGGTGTCTCCACCCAAGATCTAAAATCAACCTTTTTAGAAGATTATTGAAGATAATAGGGTTCAGTAAGAATCACATTTTATTATTCCCTTATATCAAAAACCACACCAAACACTGGAACTAGTTAGGGCGGCGCAATAATGTATCCCGAAATCCTGCTATTCCACCTTGTTCGAAACTTGGTAAAAGTTAATGTATTGATCCATCCATGCGTACTATTTCACTCAAGATTTTGATCTCAAAAATTTTGGTAACACAGGACATAAGAGAAGTATTGGTATAACTCACGAAGAATTATAGATGAATACAGAAGTTTTCACATCAACCCTTCTAAATGCTGGGCAGTGCTTGAGTGCCCAGGACATAAGAGAAGTATTGGTGTGGTTTTTGAGTGCCCAGCATTTAGATTAACCCTTCTAAATGCTGGGCAGTGCTTGAGTGCAAGAGTGACAGTTTTCACATCAACTAGACTAAAATACTAGACAACTCTTAATAATCCCAACAACTTAGGAAGCATTGAAATCTTCAAGGAAATAGTTTATCTTCCACCTGAACCAAACAAACTCTGAATATGTTAAGAGGCGATAAATGAACCATACTATGTGTCTTTTGTGAATCATCACACCCTTTGGAGATGCCTTTTCATCTCCTACAAACATCCATTGCTTCTATTCGGCATAGGACTCTCCCCATTTAGAATACTGCATATTGTGCAACAATACATTATACACCCATATCCACTTCGGGTGAGAAACCAAAATACTGTATATTGTGCGACAATACATCGGGTGAGAAACCAAAATAACTAGCTTTCTCTTGGTTTGAACAAGAGGCCTTCAATGTGACAAGACTGGCAAGACAATTTTGTAACAAATATAACACTCAAAACAAAAGAAATTTGGATTTAACTTATACATAAAAGAATTATCATCGGGGTATATTAATTATATGTCCCTATTTTTAACTCCCTACAAATATATCCTTATGCAACAATAAATATGTCCCTCCTTTTTTAATAACCTTATCCATTTAATATTAGATTACCTTAATACCCTCACCCATATAATATTTTTTCTCCATTTCAAAATGGAACAAATTTCTTCCACTTCCACTTCACCACCACCACTAGCATCACCACCACCACCAACATTCAACTACCATTCCACCACCACCGTTCAACAACCACCACCACTAATATTCCACCACCACTCCTTCACCACCACCATTACACCACCACCAATCCTCCACCACCACTAGTCTGTTGCCGCCACCACCACTAGTTCTTCTTCGCCGCCGCCACCACCACCATCACCGCCGCCGCCGCCACCACTGGTTCAAATATTTTTGTATCAACAACAATAGTTGATCCAAATAAAAATAGAACCAAAAGTAGAAGTTTATCTAGTTTAGGGGATCAACAACGATAATTGATCCAAGAAAAAAGGATAAACAGTAGAAGTTGATCCAATTTTAGTGGATCAACAATGGATGTCGATCCTTGTAAAATTGGATCAACAATGAAAGTTGATCCATGTAAAATGGAGTGAACTTGGTGTGAGTCGAACACGCATCATCTAACATGGAGTCAGTCATGCTACCATTGCACCACAAGTTCAACATTGGAAGAAATTTACATGATTTAAACTACAAAGCATGATTTAAACTACGAGCATAATTATACTTATCCAATGAAATATCGTCAACAATAGGAGTTCAAAGGATCAACAACAGTAATTGATCCCATATAGATGGATCAACAACCATAGTTGATCCAATAAAAAAATGGGTCAACAACAAGAGTTTATCCCACAAAATGGATCAACAACAACAATTGATCCCATAAAAACATATAAACAACAACAAATTGATCATTACCTAGCTTCATAAACACCAACAGCTCCAAGACCAGCTTCAAAACCAATCTCGACAACTACAACAACCAGAACCGCCATTCTACTACTATTTCCATGACTAATTTCTCATTCGTACCTCTCCACCATTACTGCCACCAACAAATCACACATCTCCAGCACCACCACCACCACCAAAACAACCACAACCAAAATCCAACACCAATTTCATCATTCCAACCAAAACCACCATAGTTGATCCAATGAAAAATTGGGTCAACAACAGGAGTTGATCCAAAATATATGGATCAACAACCATAGTTGATCTAAAATATATGGATCAACAATCATAGTTGATCCAATATCACTGCCTGCTTCAACCTAGATAACCACCATATTTCATTCGGCAATGGCTTCAATCTCTCGTAACAACAACTCATACCAACACTTGTCACCAACAAATCACACATCTCCAAAGCCACCACCACCACCATCAAAACAACCACAACCAAAATCCAACACCAATTTCATCATTCCAACCAAAACCACCATAGTTGATTTAATAAAAAATTGGGTCAACAACAGGAGTTGATCCAAAATATATGGATCAACAACCATAGTTGATCCAATATCACTGCCTGCTTCAACCTATATAACCACCAACAAATCACACATCTCCAACACCACCACCACCACCACCACCAAAACAACGAGAACCAAAATCCAACACCAATTTTATCATTCCATCCAAAACCATCTCCGTCTACATCATCAATTTCTTATTTCTAAACTATTCTAATCTACGTCACAATCACTCACAATACCACCAGTACCGAAAGAAACATACCTCATCCGCCATCGCTGCTACACCACCACCATAAATCGTAACCTGAACCAGATCTCGATCTATAATTGCAACATAAAAAACAGATCTCGATCTATTTGAATCCGATTTCAAATTCAGTTTTTAGAAGAAGAAGAAGAAAGTGGTCGTAGTTGCAGAGGTGGTGGTGGAGATGTTGTTGATGATAGTTCGATTAAATCTGAATCCATATTAGTGGCGATGGCTGTTTTAAGAAGAGAATGAGAAAGTAATTTTCGATCTTGAAAGATGGAGATATAGATGGTGATTAAGGAGATGGTGGTGGTAGTTATGGTGATGGTACTGGTGGTGTTGGTTGTGGTGGCATCGGAGATGGTAGTGGTGGCGGGAGCCATGATAAACTTTGTGTTGCTCGTTTTTCATCCGGTGAAGAAGAAGAAGAGTATATAACGCATAAAAGGTTAAAAATGGAAACATATGAAAATAAATCTTTTAGATAAAATTTCAATTTTGCCATCAGGGATATATTTATTGTGTGATAAGGATAATTGTATAGACCATCAACAGTAGGGACATAAATTCAATTACCACTTATCATCGTGTCTAAAGAATATCTAATCAACGGTCCTGCTGCATACAACCTTATAAAAGTAGGAAATACCATTAGGTCCTAGGAATAATATATTAGAGAGAGTCTAGTCCATTTGACCCAGTCAAATGTCTGTTTGGTCTTATTTGGTAATATAAATTATAGTTTGGTCCTAAAAATTATTATTTGGTCCTATGCTGATGTCATGGATGATGTAAATGTCACCTTGTTGTGGCAGAAATACCCTTTTGGATAAGGACCATATATATAGTCAAAAAGTAAGAGAGGATAAATTATTCTCAGATTTACTTTCTCTCTCATCTTTCCAGATCTAATCTCTTTTTTTTTCTTTTTTCTTCTTTTTCTTCATGTTAATGGAGTCTCCATTTTTTAATGGAGTTTTGGTCGTTGGAGGGTGGGGCGTACCGGAAAAAGACTAGAGGGAGGGACTCGTCGTGCATGACTTTGGAAAAATGAGACACGTTTCAAAGCGAAAACAAATAATGTCAAGGTTTTAGCTCAAAATTATTTAAAAGTTGCATTGACTGCTCAAAACTTTGTTCTAACTTTTAATCCGGGTTCTTGAAAAAATATCTTTTATTAACAGCGAAGAAGTACAAGTAGATGGCTGAAGTGTTCAAATGATTCCTCCTCGTCTCTATCTGCTCTGCGCATTCACATTAGAATACCGAATACGTGGAGAAAAGCAGGAAATTGATAAGAAAGGAAAGAGATTACGTGGTGCTTAATAAATTTCTTCTTTTCTCTCCACTGGTGTGCAGATTTTTTAGCTAATTTACCATAATATTTACAAACATAACTAATTTTTTATATGGAGTTCATTTCTGGAATGAAGTCTGTTTTTTTAGATTTTTATATGGAGTTCATTTCTGGAATGAAGTCTGTTTTTTTAGATTTTTATATGGAGTTCAATTCTGGAATGAAGTCTGTTTTTTTAGGTTTTTATATGGACTTCATCTTTGGAATGAAGTCTGTTTTTTTAGGTTTTTATATGGACTTCATTTCTGGAATGAAGTCTGTTTTTTTAGGTTTTTATATGGACTTCATTTCTGGAATGAAGTCTGTTATTTTTAGGTTTTTATATGGACTTCATTTCTGAAAGGGCTTTTTACAAAAATAGGCCTATTTTTTTGGCGCTTTTCAATTCTAGGCAACTTTTTTTATTTATTGCTAGACTAGGCAAGTTTTGACCAAAAGTGATGGATGGAAAGTTAGGACCGTTAGGTGTAACTAAAAAGACCTAAAAGTCCTTTGAATCGGTTATTTTGGCCCAACAACCCATGTTGACTCTGTTCTTGATTCTTCATCTCATCACATAAATCATAATTTCTCAGTCTTCTCAATCAAACCCTAATTGATTCACACTACCACACAATTACCACCGGACACATCTACTTATTATTGAATTCGAACTCAGTCCCAACAATCAGTAACTTCGTTCCTTCTTGTCTTAGGCTTGCAACTGAACTGACGCCTTTAGCGCTGTCTTTCGGCTTTGCCGCATAGATCGCTTATGCTGGACTTCAAGCCGGACCTGCTGGACTCGAGCTTTTGTCTTTAATACGAAGTATTATAGTTCTTCTAAGCTGACTCTGACATAGTACTCTCGTCCTATAGGTGTTCCTTTCCTAATCAACGTGACGCAAAGGATAGAAAAGGATAGCTTGTACTCTTCTTAGCATCTGAATCATTTCAAGTGAACCTTGAACCTAACTTCTCAGTTATAATCGAGACTCAAAACATAGCATGAACACTATAATCTGAGGCAACATCTACTTCAAACACCAACACTTCCAAGTTTAGCCTGCAACATCTTCCATATCGACTGGAATTCATAGACATTGCAACTGGAATTCATAGACATTGCAACTGGAAAACATAGCATGAGTTTGGTTGTCCAATTCTTTAAAGTGGCAAGCTGCGACAAGGTCATCATCTCGTGTAGAGTTTGACCCATTTTAGTTCATCACCGGAACCCGTTAATCAATTGATGAGTCCCAAAGAACTGTGGTAGAATGACTATTAATTGATCAAAACTTACACAAAAAAAGGCAGGGAGAACTGACCAGGCCAGTTGAATTGCTATGAATTCACAGCCATTGCGCTTGCATCTTCCCCATTTCTAGCCAATATCAATCACCGTTTCCTCCACTGCAATCCATATACCCCTAAAATGAAATTGCAACAAGACCATTTCATTAAAACAACTTTCAATCCCTTATTCACAGTAATAAAACTTCAACTAGCACTCGGGAATTTCCTCAAACACGTTGTATGCACGACTTGCCGTTTGCAAAGATGAATTGAGTGTGTTAATCTAACCCCTGTCTCATCTCCTTCCCTGCAATTACTCACGAATTCAAAACAAACCCATAATTCCTAACCCTTGAAACACTCATACTCTGTACCATTTAATCCTCATTATCAACCATAGCAACAATTTTTTTTCCCAACTTCTATTCTTCGTTACCAACAACCTTACTCCCATCTTTATTATTATTCTTCTGAGATTTCACATCACCCTTCTCCTCAAATCGCTCCACTGCAACCTCACTCCCATCCTTGATTGAATTAGTACGAATACCAAATGAAAGATCGATGAATTTCTATTTTGTGATTATCGATAGAAATAGAAACCCTTATACACTAATTGGGATTTTTGCTCTCAAAGTGGATTTTGATATTGAGATTTTGGATTGTTTTCAGTTTGGTTTTTGGTTGGTTTAGAGTTTGTCGATTTTGATCTTCTCGAGTTTCAATGATGCCTTTCATCTCAAACTCTCTTGGTTTTTCTCCTATGAGTGCTTGATCTCGAGTTCGAGAAAAATCAAACTTCTATGAGATATCCCTACATGTGGGCAAGGGCATTTCAGTAATCTTACCACATCTACGAGATATCCCTACATGATATTTTGACGAGATATTGACAAGTCAACGCGATAAATTGACCGAGATAGTTAAATTGGATGGAAACCGTTTAACTTGCCTAGTCTAGCAAGAAATAAAAAAAGTGGCCTAGAAATGAAAGTGAGGTCCTGACAGTGCCTACTTCGCATATATTCCTTTCTGAAATGAAGTCTGTTTTTTAGGTTTTATACGGACTTCATTTACGGAATGAAGTCTGTTTTTTAGGTTTTTTATATGGACTTCATTTACGAATGAAGTCTTTTTTTAGATTTTTATATGGACTTCATTTCTGGAATGAAGTGCTACAAGAAAATAAGTAAAAATTAACTCGTAAGGGTATTTTTGTCAGTTTAATATTTTTAAATAATTATGGACCAAACAGTAAAGGCGTTTGACCAAAGGACCAAACAGACATGGACCCACCTAAAAAAGGACCAAATGATATTTTTCCCCTTATAAAATTCCTCCACTAAATTCTTCCTCTGGTGTGCCGACCTTATAGCTCTAAAGAGATAAGCATCTGCTGCTGCAGCTGCATCACTAACTCCGGATTCCTCAAAGGATAATCCAAAATGCAATAGACATTACAGTGCTTAGGAGTAATTTCAAAATGCAATCTGTGGTCACAACCACATACAAGAGAAACTCAAAAAAACTTAAAGAGATAAAAAGAAAAAACTTTTTGTGGTTATTTTAAGTCCCCAAAAATGAAAAAACACCCATAAAAATCTGAATAGAGAGAGCTCAGCGGAGTAGATCTTGAAGTTTTACTTCTCTCCGAAGAATATCTAAAGCTTTGGAAGTCCCTTCAAGAATGCAGCAGAGCAGTTGCCATTACCTTCTTATAAACCACAAACCATCCAAGAGAAATTTGTCCCTTGATCTTTGGGCTGGATCATACCTATTAGTGAGCACCAAAAGAGAAAGGAATAGAACTAAACTAGCCCAAATGTTATGGAACAGAGATAAGGAAGCAAATTAGTTCGCCCTAGTCCTCCCTAGTATGAACCTAAATCATAAAATGATGAATAAAATTAGATCAAAAGAAAATATACATAGATCCCATTAGTAAAATTGAACATACAAGTCATTTGGAAATAATGAAAATCAGAATTTTACCATCTATAAATTCTACGGCCATTATCATATTTTTCTATTTTGAGAGGAGAAATCATTATGGTGTACTGTATTGTAGTTGTAGAAAATGCTGAAATTGGCAGTCATATTTTGCTATTTTGAGAGGAGGCTAAAATAGAGTTGGGCAAAACATTCCTTCTTATAAGGCACTGAGACTTGTCCCTTAATATTAGGGTTAATTGTCATCGTTGATGTCTTTACATCATTCCGTTAAAAGGTTAACACGTATTCACTCACTGACCGTAAAATCTGATCAACAGATGTGTTATAGACGGTCTCCATGGAGTGTTTGGTAAACGTGGGCCATGGACGGTTGCCGAACCGGTCACATACTCTGAAATCGGGGTCACTCTGGAATGTGATTTGGGGAAGAGAATTGAGCAAGTTTGATTAAATTAGCTCGACGCCTGACGGTAAAACACATTACGATATTCCATTCTATTAGAAGATCTCAATGATCTCTTTTCCCACTATTGAAGTTCGATGATCACCTTCAAGGAAATTCCCATGTGATGTTTTCTTCGGACGAACATGGGTAAAAAAGCATAAGCCTCTATTTTTTTTTTCCTTTCTTTTTTTTATCGGTCAAAAGAATTCATTGAAAAATAAATACAACCAGAACAACCTTAGTTCAGATTATTTTTATGCTTGCTAAATTTCTCTTTTTGTGGTTGAAAATCCTTGCGTTCCGTTCCTTCCAAATGCACCACCATATTGCAATCGGAAGATTGTTCCAAATACGGTTGAGCCGCTAATCACCCCAATCATAACTCCAAGTTTGAATAGTTGTGGCGAAGCAAGTGTTGTAGTTCCAATGGAAACTACATCCTTGAACAAAGTAAGTCCAAATTATTTTAATTCTCCAACAATCATAAAACAAATGAGCACTTGTTTCATCTTCTTCTTCACAATACCGACAAGACCTATCCACATCAATACCTCTTCTAGTAAGATTATCGGTCGTCATCAACTTATCGTGGTAGAGAAGCCATAAAAAGAAATTGACTTTATAAGAATATAACCGACTCCATATATTCTCGCTTGGGAAATTTATATCACCCGGCTCAGTTAGAGAGCTAACTCCATTATTTACTGTATATGCCTCCAACTTGCCATTATCCCCAACCATCCATAATCTAGAATCTACAACTCCTTCTTGGATATTTACCAATTCTATTGAAGATATTTTAGAATCAACCTCCCTCATTCTTGTGAGTATCTTTCGCGGGACATAAACTTCCAATTCTAATGAAGACTTTATAGAATCATAAAATTGGTTTTTGGACATAAATTTTCATTTGATGCCATCACTTGATATCTCATACAACCGAGGCACTACACACCCTTTAGTTCTTGAAGCTTCAAAAGCAAACCGAAATCTATTGCATAAGACAACATCTCCAATCAAAACTTTTCGCCTCTAATTAAATAGAAGGATAAAAATTAGCTTTCAATGTGTTAGACTGACATGATAATTGTATAACAAATAGCATTCTTAACAAAATAAATTTGAAGTTTAAAAATCCAAAAATAAATTTTATGATTACCACATTCGGATACAATAAATCAAAAGGTACTTTTCATACAACTCATTTCCGTTCCAACTTGTGTCTTCTTATCAAGGGTCGGAATTATATCAAATTTACCGGCTTCAACATAGAAACATAAAAAATAAAAACCGATCTTGATGGTTGCCTTGATCAATTTCCACCAACATCTTGACTAGATCAACTTTCAAGCATTTGGAACATATTTTGTCATTGAAATGTAAAATAACAGTTTCCAATTTATAAGCCATTGAAAAACAAAATCCAAATGACAATAAGTTTTCAGCACAATTACATGAAAAAAAAGTGATCTTCAACGAAGATTAGCAATGTGATTTGGAAAAGATATTTCGTATGTGTGTATGAGTTTGAATAACTTCACACTGACCGCAAAACACTTCACGATCTTCAACTGTATGGGAGCTGCAGCCTCTGGGACAGTTGAGGCCTTATTTCTATGATCATTTTTGGTATAAAACCTTACATGGGGGTTGTAAAAGTTCTCTCATCTAGAACCAAACCATATTTCGGCATCTCCTCCATCATATAAATGGAAGGCTTAATTTGATGATCTTTACAAAAAGCCTTGATCAAGATACTGAAAGTCTAAACATCAGGTTTATAACCTCTATTATTATGCATGTCAGGTATCTAGTTTCGACCAATATTCTTCTTACATCAAGCATATCATCGAAGTAATTTAATTTCACAGAACATCCAATAAAGATAAGATACCTTGATTAATCTCACACCCAGAACTCCTCATGTCATGAGGCAAAAGCTTCATGCAATCAAAAGACCGCAGAGCACCAAGCTGTTTATGTATCTCTTCATATCTCCTCACCAAGTTGGCGAATCCAATTCTCTGTAAATTTGGCAGTGCCTATAAAATAATTCGGTTGATTTAATAATTTGCCTGGGAAAAATACTCACCCATAGACCCCTTCTTCCGCTCAAAGGTGGCCGGTCGACCTTAAAGCCCTAAAGAGATAAGCATTTGCTGCTGCAGCTAAACCACCAACTCCAGATTCCTCATCAATGGCGCATGTAACTTGACCAACTCACCAATGGTCTGAATTACTTTACAAAACTTGAGATGCATATATATATTTTCCAACGCAAAATTATGCACACGCAACTAGATTAAACAATATTTCGACGCCTATTTAAGGGGAACCTAATGTTGTATTCCCAATTTGCTTCATCCATAACCACTACTTGAAAATATGATTACATTTTTTTTCTCCAAAAACTTACACAATACCCACAAACTATCAGGAAGAATTAAACATATTCAAAATCCAAACACACTTCCTGAACATCAACCGGCCTTAATGGCTTCCTATAGCTTCTGTCATCCTCGTACGTCTTTCTTGACTTAAATAGCAACAAGTACTTCTGTATTTGCCTCAATATATGATGCATCAACAAGTAATCTTCCACACTCTATCAATTGCTTAATTAAAGTCCGTGTAACTAATCATCTTACATTTTTCACTTATATTAGGAGCCTCGGCACTTTCAAGTCTGAACCAAGAAATATAAAACGTTAAGCTATAATGAAAATGGCAACTCTTAAAAGAGAGTTTCTTCTAGAGATTCCAGATACAACCTTTGCCCCCATCTGGATCTGCAGTAAGATCTGCATTGCTAATTGCTTCATTAAGCTATTCCACATTCCACGAGAACCTACACCGTAAAATAAATAAGTCAGTCAACATGAAAGCTAATTAAGGATTATAATCTAATGATTTAGATCCAAACACACACTACAAGAAAACATGGATTAAGCGACCAAAATCTTAGCAAGCTCCCAAAACTTTGGTCGCTCTAATGGTCAAGCAACCAAGTTTGCAACCACCATATAGTTTGCTCGCTAAAATTTATTTCCACTATTTCGTAGCGACCAATAAAGGTGTTGGGTTGGTACATCACTTTTTCAAGTCATCCACAACAACTAAAAAAATGCCTTAGTCGCTATTTACTTTGAGGCACAATCGTCCAGCAATTCAAAACATTTTGGTTGGTACAACTGTATCTCAGCAACACCACTGTTTCAAAGAAAAGTCAGATTTTAAGATTTGTGATTTATTTACTAAGCTTTTTGTTTAAGCCATTCTAAATTTAGTTATGTAATAAAAAGAATCAGTATGTTGGGGAATAAGATTTATTTCAAAGATATTATCCCTTTTGAAAATTTAGCATTCATTTTTTGAACCATCGTCAAGAGGTTCAAATTAGTTCTATGTAATAAAAAGAATTAGTTTGTTGGTGAGTAAATTTTCCAAGATACAAGGATCATCCCATTGAAACGCTATTAGTTGTTACTTTGTGCCATTTGGTCCCCATGTTCGAGAAAACAATCTTTCCAATCAAACACGTGAAGGATAAGTAGTCAACTATACACAAGTGGTGGGAATTTTGCCACGAGAAGGAAGCTTTAATTCAAACCAAGTTGAACTTTGCCGCCTAATTTAAATTGTTCCGCCAAAATTGCCGCCTACTCCCTCCGTTCCGATTTAATTGACGTTGTAGAGTTTTTCACGGAGATTAAGAAATATCAGAGAAAGTAAAATCTTTCCAATAATACCCATATTAATTCCCACTTAAAGAGTTAAATAGCCTAATTTTGTGTTTCTAGATTCTAGGAAAGTTATCAATCCTATAACAATTTACTTGGGATGTACTGCCAAATATTCCAAGATTGAGTATATATCCTCCATGGGGTATATTTTAAAATTAAAGTAATTTTTTGTGTTGATTACGATGAGTATTAATTCTCTGGTGTGATTCCAAAGCAAGGGTAAATTAGTGAAAATTGGGGAAAAATACTAAAACTATCATCTAATTTGGAACACAAAAGAAATCCTAAAAAACCAAGTAAAATGGAACGGAGGGAGTAATATTTTTGCCCCAATTTATTTACGCCAAATGAAAATTGACGAGGCAATTTTTCCAGCGTTGGATAAGGAAGCAATCCGTGTGAACTCTCGCTTTTGCAATATATTGGTCCGATCAAAATTTTTGGTTTTCTATTGGCCGATTGTATACCACACGGATTAGCTTCAAACATAAATGAAAATTGACGCGTCAATATTTGCACCGTTTGATAATGAAGTAATCCGTGTGAACTTCAATGTTTGCACTATATGCATCCGATTAAAGACTTCACTTTTCTATTGGCTGATAATATACCATACATATTAAAATTAATATAAAAAACGGGCCCGAGCTCAGCTGGTCATCCCCGTTCCCCAAAGTTTAATGCGCTCCAGGAGGTCCCAGGTTCGAGTCCCCAATGACGTAATATTGCAGGAATTAATGTAGGTTAGCACAACAACCCGTTCAATTAATGTAGTAGTATGTGTTGGAGCTTAGCTTGTTAGGCTTCCAGCTAGTTAATGTAATACTCTTTATCCAAAAACATAAACACAAGATTCCAGATATTTTTTTCTTTTTTTCTTTTCACTTATAATATGACATTTTTATTGCAAGAGATACAAGTAAGGGTAATATGGTCATTGTGTTATATTTACTTTACTTATTTCCGGTAAAGGTAGTTTGGTCATTTCACAGTCTTCTTTCCACTTATAATAATTACTTTACTTCTTTCCGATAAGGGTAGTCTGGTCATTTTCACAGTCAGTAATATTTACTTTACTTATTTCCGATAAGGGTGGTCTAATCATTTTCACAGTCTCCATAATATTTAATACACTAATTTCCATTAAGGGTAATATGGTCATTTTTATAGTCAGTAATATTTACTTATTTATTTCTGATAAGGGTAATCTGGTCATTTTCATAGTCTCCGTAATACTTATTGTACTAATTTCCATGAAGGGTGATATGGTCATTTTCACAGTCAGTAATATTTACTTTACTTATTTATGATAAGGGTAGTCTTGTCATTTTCACAGTCTACATATAATATTTATAGCCCTAATTTCCATTAAGGGTAATCTGGTCATTTTCATAGTCAATAATATTTACTTTATTTATTTACGATAAGGGTAGTCTGGTCATTTCGTAGTCAATTTATCCGAATGATGAACTCGAGGTCTAACTCTACTAATCTTTGAACTGTGAAGTTCAATTATGATATATTTCGTAGTCAATTTATCAGAAAGGAACTCTCTAACTCTAGTAATCTTTTTACCGGTGATGTTCAATTCTGATATATTTCGTCTCCAGTTCATCCGAATGAGAAACTCAGGTCTAACTCTAGTAATCTACGATATATTTCGTCTTGGATCATCCGAACGAGAAACTCGGGTCTAACTCTAGTAATCTTTGAACCAAGAAGTTCAATTACGATATATTTCGTCTTGGATCATCCGAGCGAGAAACTTCGGTCTAACTCTAGTAGTCTTTGAACTGTGATGTTCAATTGATATATTTCGTCTTTAGATCATCCGAACGAGAAACTCGAGGTCTAACTCTAGTAATCTCACTGTGATGTTCAATTACGATATATTTCGTCTTGGATCATCCGAACGAGAAACTCGAGGTATAACTCTAGTAATCCGGATGTTGGTTGTTTTTGAAGAAATTCATCCGGACCAGTCAATTTATTTGGACAAATAAATGGTTTCTTAAATTCCACCCCCAAATACCATTCAAAGCAATAAGGAGAATCAAAAGAAAATATCAGTCAACAATTCTTGGTCCAACTTTGAATTTGGATTGGATATTATACATTGATGTATCTTACAAAAAAGAAGACTTTTCAATGAGATATGCGTTCATCTTGTATTACGTAGATGAAGAGAGTTTCATGAACCTCTCGGCGGGTTCGGGAGTGGGCGACATCGACTTTTCATGCGGAAGCAAAGCCTTGATGAAGGCAATTACATGGCTAAAGGATAACATTCTATCAAGCGTGGTCATTGCAACTGACTGTAAAGCGTTGGCAGACAAATTAAACGAGGTGTCTTGAATATCCGTGGCGGCGAGAAAATACTTTGCAGAAACAAGAGTAATGCGGACGAGCTCCCCAAGCTAAAGTGAAATTCATAAGGAGAAAAAACAACAAGGCAGCAGACTACATAGCTAAGGAGGCTAGACTAAAAATGTTACAACACATGTCGGAAAGCCTACATCAACGAGTTCACAAATCTAGCATAGACCATAATTTGTTTGATAAAGATGATTTTGTAAATCTGTTGTATTACATTTGCTAGCTCTAATATATGATCTTTTCCATCAAAAAAAAAAAAAAAAACTCTAGTAATCTTTGAAGCTGGGATGTTCAAATCTGATAAATTTCATCTTCAGTTCCTCCGAATGAGAAACTCAGGTCCAAATATAGTAATCTTTGAACCTGGGATATTCAATTCTGATATATTTCATCTTCAGTTCATCCGAACGAGAAACTTAGATCTAACTCT
The DNA here is from genome assembly GCA_023531295.1 of Papaver armeniacum. NCBI lineage: Eukaryota > Viridiplantae > Streptophyta > Magnoliopsida > Ranunculales > Papaveraceae > Papaver > Papaver armeniacum. The sequence goes on along the minus strand of JAJJWW010001137.1, from coordinate 102,524 downwards.
AGTAATTTTTGAACCTGAGATGTTGAAATCTGATAAATTGCATCTTTAGTTCCTCCGAATGAGAAACTCAGGTTCAACTCTAGTAATCTTTGAAGCTGAGATGTTCAAATATGATAAATTTCATCTTCAGTTCCTCCGAATGAGACATTCAGGTCCAAATCTAGTAATCTTTGAACCTGTGATGTTCAATTCTGATATATTTCGTCTTCAGTTCATCCGAACGAGAAACTCCTGGTCTAACTCGGTAATCTTTGAACTGCGATGTTCAATTTTGATATATTTCGTCCTCGCCCATCCGAACGAGAAACTCGATCAACTGCGGTAATATTTGAACTGTGATGTTCAATTCTGATATATTTCGTCTTTAGTTCATCCGAACGAGAAACTCAGGTCTAACTCTGGTAATCTTTGAACCTGTTAAACTAGTTAAACTATCATAAGCATATCAAGAATTTCGAGTCAAGTTTATCTTGTAATTTTTCCTTGAAATATATGACTAAGCTTAATGAACATTTGTTCACACTTGGGGAATTTCTTTTAAGGACAATTTATTGAAGTTATTTGGGAATGTTTCGAATTGATTTGAAAAGAAATACAGAACTACTGTAAATTCGGATATAAGAAGTATACATATCGGTCTTGCAACCTGGGAAACTATTAAGGTCTCGAAGTCGTAATACATGTACTCGCACACGTATCGAAGTAGTTATATGTCGACAATGACTTTTTGTACGCATACCAGTATGCACACTTTGAAAAGTGATACTTTCACTATGTTTCAAGAAAAGTGATACTTTTACTCCGTTGTAGGAAATGCGATACTTCACTTTTTCAATTTGGCCTATTTATTTTTAGGATGAAATCGTAAAAAAATCTCTTTTTCGAAACAAAGGTAGTGTATGCATAAAAATATCATTCAAAAGAAAGAAAAAAAAAAAGAAAACACCGTTGATTGCGAAAATCATGATACTTTCACCTAAAAAAGGTATTGTTTCTATTGGCCAAAATGATATCATACGGATAGTGAGGTTCAAAAAAAAGTGAGGTTAGATCTATGGCTGAGATTCAACGAAATTTAGAATAAGGTGGTGGCCCATGTGATGTTTATAAGCATGGTTTTGAGGTTTTTTATTAGCCAAATGAATATCATATGGATTTTATTATTCATGAATTAGGTGGTGTTCTTTTTGGGTGATCCAAATTTGTGTTAATCCAATCCAATTTTACAATGGGGATTTTATTATACTTACCATAATTACAATAACAAATATTTTTGGAAGTGTAAAATGACCATTTTACCCTCATGTTCTATCAAAATTTCGTGAAAGCGATCGCCTAATGTAGAATAAATTCATGAATTTCGGAAAACACAAGAATCTCATGGATCACATGGATTCCAACTCCAACCAGGTGACCATAAATGTGTTCCAAAGAGCTCGGCGTTAGGCGAGAATTAGAGCAAACACATGAATCACATGGATTACCACTTCATCCAAATGACCATATATACGCTTTGTATAAGGCAAGAATTAGAGAAAACATAAGAATCACATGATCAGTACGCATACCTGTTTGCATACTAGAAAAGAACTGTTAGTCATGGAACCGGTTTGGTATAGATACCGGTACGCATACCAAAAAAGTTTTGTGAACTCCGGAACTCGATTACGTTTTAATGGTATACATACCAGTACGCATACCGAAAGAGTTCTGTGTACTCTGGAACTCGGTTATGTCTTAAGGTATACATACCCGTATATGTACCATAATTGAAATATTACAGGTTTACGTTAATCAATCAAAGTAGATACATCCATCCTTGTTTGTTGGATACGACTTGATTGATACTTAGAAATTGATCTTTGGAATCACCCAAGTACTCTCACATGCAAATCAGGTTCACAGACTTTTCTCTGTAAATTTCCTGATTGTGAGAGTGTTAGAGCATTGCTCGGTCGAACTCACAAGTGTTGCTATATCAAGCTTGTTGTCAAATTTGTTGATCAAAACTATATATTAATTTCTAGTCTACAATCAGTTAAGTATCGGATTAGGATAGAAGTATGTAGTTGGAATCGGACATCACGGCGTTCTACCGTTTGAGGTCAAAGATCAACCAAACCATTTGGAAAAATTCTTGATAAAAGGTAAGTGAAGACTGAACCACCTATTTCTAAAGTTATATTCATCCTTTTATCTAGAAGACGATGTCGCATGACTTATTGGACTATTGCAAGCATATCAAGAATTTCGAGTCAAGTTTATTATCTTGGTAATTAGTTCTTGAAATATATATGACTAAGCATGATGAACATTTGTTCATACTTGATGAATTCAAGTTAAGGACAATTTATTGTTCATAATTTAAATTGTGATTCAATATTATCAATCGAAAATAGCACGGAGCAGGTGATATGTGTCATTGATATTATTTGGGAATGTTTCGAATAGATTTAGAGAGAAATATAGAAATATTGTAAATCTGGATACAAGATAGTATGCATACCGGTTTCACAAAATTGAAAAACTATTATAGGTTCGGAGCCGCATTACATGTACCCAGTACACGTACCGGCGTAGCTATAGTTCGGCAACAACTTAGGAGTACGCATACCCGTTTTCCAAACCACAAAAAGTCGGTGGATTCGTGAACATGGAATGGTATGCATACCTAGTATGCATACTTAGAAAAAGAGTCAATGAAAGCTGGTGTGGTATCCATACTCGATACACAAATCGGAAAAGTTACGTAAGATCTGGAACTTATTTTTGTCTTAATGGTACACAAACCTGGTACATGTACCATATAACCATATAAACCCATGGAATCCATGAGAAATCCAGTGACGTTGAGCAATATTGGATACTATTGATACATAACAAGGGAAATTGTCTAAGGTTGATGGACATTCAGTTAATACGACATTCAGTGAAGCTGGTAGATAACTGTAGAAACAGATAATATATATAGGTAAACATGTAGAATATGATTCATAATGGATGATCTAGGATTTAAATGGCCAAAATTTATCACGTGACTCAATAAAATTGCTTAGTGCTAAAAATGTGCCTGTAAGTCTAAAATATATCAGGTGACCAACATTGCACCTTGCCCAAGACGATTGTAATTCATTACCGAAGATAAAGAACAAATGATTAATCGTCAAAATTAGCCGAGTTCCACTAATACAAATTTTTTTTCAAGTAATCTGAAAGATATAAATTTAAAATTTTATAGTTTTTCATAAAATCCGAGAGATCGATTTCATTTAAATCATAGGAATCATGGTTTTGATTCTTTCTCATCAACTGTCCCATTAATCTATAACGATTTTACGGTTAAGGTATTTATCAATTCACGCGGTAAAATTAAATTATATATGAAAATTTGTTAAGTCTCTATAAAGGTGAAATTATCACAAACTACTTGCATATATTTATTTTTAAACAAAGAAAAATATAAACTACTTGCATATGGAGGTGTAAACGTCTCGGCCCGCAGATGGCCACACCTAAGTCGCGTGCTTCATGTGCCATGTGTCGTGTTGTGCTTGTGCCAACGATTTAAACGTGATGTGCCGTCTTTGTGCTTTACTAGTCAAAAGCTAGGCACAAAGATAAGCCCCACGAGCACGACACACAAATAAACGTGTCGTCTTGTCTTGTAGTGCCGTCTTTGCACACGTGCTATAAACAATTTGAAGTCACTTAATGTATACATTAAGTCGGACATTATCACAAGAATTTAATTAGACAACATATCATTTGAAATTATTTCAAGTAAAATTAACAAGTTTATTAAATAAAAAAATAGCCCATCAAATATAAAATTGGATTATTGTCATGTAAATTAATGTTCTAGTTAAATATATATGACGACATTATAACAACGATACTAAAATATATTTTCCAAATATTAAGGTATTATATATATGTTGTTATAAATAAGCCAACATAAAATGTTAAAAACTAGCTAGAATAGTGACTCTTTTAAAATATACAAAAAATGTGATGTTATGCCTTGTAATATGGTGTATTTGTACATATTATGACGTGCTCTCTTAACGTCTTTGAGCCGGGCTACCGGGCCACGTGCTTATCTATGCCAGCGTCTTTGTCTTTGTGCTCTTTGTGCCAATTAGTCAAACCTAGCACGTCCCATTTAACTAACGTGTTGTGCCTTCTTTGGGCTAAGTCACGTCTTGGGTCAATAGTGTGCTCAAATTTTTGTTATTTGTCTTTGACACCCCAATTTACACCTCTACTTGCATATATGGATGTATGAAGAAACACAAATTCACCTAGAAGATGACAATCATGATCCGTATGATATTCGTACCCAATAGAAAAATAAAATGTATAATCCAACCGATAGTAATTCATAAGAAAAACTCATGCGGATTGACCATAGAAATGTGGCCTTGGTGTGCACATGTGCGGCAAGAACTAACTAGAAGCAAGTTCCGTGACATGAAAAATGAGCTAAACCTCATCCGTCAATCTCTATCTAATCCTACGGTCTGTATTTGGCCTCTCAAAGCTAAAAGCTTATAGAAACCCTAATCCTTTTCCATCCACTCATTTCATTTCAGCAGCTCTCTTTCACCTCCCTCTCTCTCTTAGAACAAGTTGAACCCTTCATTCATGCGCCCCCCTCTCACAATATTTTCATCTTCTTCTTCATCTTTACTGTCTTAGTAGATCTCCTGTTAAATGATAAAAGTTGTTAATTGATGTTCATATATTTGGATTTAATGATAATTTTTTTTATTTTTTCTTTGTCCTACTTCTCACTAAAAGGGAAATGAATGATTCAGATCTTGAATGTTTGTTTAATTTATCCATTAAAAGTCTGGGTTTTGTTGATTGTTCTTTAAAGTTTGGGTTTTGTTTGATTTTTCTTTGTTTACAATGGTTGTATTAATAATGGTGTTCAGGTATTAGAGTTCCGTTTCTTCTTCCTCTGTATTAATCTGCTTATCTATGCTTCGATCTCTCTTCATAATTATTTTTTCTTTAAGATTTGTCTGTAATTAGGAATTGGGCCATAAATTACTTGAAATCTATATGAATATGGTCGTGTTGGGATTTTTTGATTTTCTTAATGGGTTTGATTTTTTTTTTTTTTTTGAATGAACAAATTACCAGGTAAGTTTTGCTCCAATCAGCTAGCTTAAGTTGAAAATGGTACAAGATATCAGATTTTAATGATTGGTTTCTTATTTAGTTATTTTTTTTTTGATTGGTAATTTCTTATTTAGTTATTGATCCTGATTTTGTTTGAATTCGATTTCCTCCAATTAGTTCTTTTTGTTTTTAAAATTTTCTTGTTTGTATATATGCAGGACCAAATTTCATCATTTTTTTGAAGGAACTAGATCTGGAATGAGTACTCTATTCATCTCAAAATCAGACAAATCTTCTCCAGTATGAATCTTGTTGTTAATCTTCTCCAGTGATTTCAAAGGACCGTGATGGGTGGTGCTTCAGCTGTGTCCACGGGTTTTGATGGGATTGTAATTTTTGTTTTATTTTCAAGGAATTGAATTTTATTTCTTTAATTTTGTTTTGACGGAGACTGCCTGTAAAAAATAAAAAGTGAAATTGTAATTCATTTACTTTTTTCCTTGTAAAAAAATGATTATGTAAATTGAATTTATTAGATATTCAGTATCAATTTTAATTTTAATTAATTTTGGTTCATATTCTTTTTTATTTTGGTTCATATCTTTTTATCTTATATTCAGTATCAATTTTAATTTCATTTTTTTATTCACTGAAATCGGATGACATCGGAAAGACATTTACGGTACCGGAATATTTTGATCAACTAACTTCAGATTAGTCGCTCAAACTTATACTTCAAAAACCGATATAGCTAAACATGTTACTCGCTCAAGGATAGTTGGACTATACTTAGACCAATGACCTTATTACTCGCTAAGGGTGGTTGGAGTAAATTTAGAGCAATTACCCTATTACTCGCCCAAACATAGTTGGAGTAAATTTAGACCGATGACTTTCTTTGGTCGTCGTATGTAGTTGGAACATATCTTGAGCGATTGCATAGCTGCTCCAAGTCTTTACATATACCACTTCTTCCGACCACAGAGCGAGTGCCACTTTAAGTTGGTCAAACCCCTTGAGCGACCAAAAACGGGCTCTTGCCACCAAAATCGACTAGTTGCTCAATCCGGTTTTTCTTGTAGTGACACAAGTTTTGAATTAAATAGACAAATTACTTGAGAAGACCAAAATCAATCAAAATCATAGTATTACATTTTCTCCCCAAACAAAAATGGAGTTAATCCAGAAATGAGCATCACCGCCCCTAGAGAACAGGTAGAAGGCAAAGAATTTTACTAATTTGAGAGGAGAAATCATTATGCTTATACATTGCTGTTGTTGAATATGTTGAAATCGGCGGCCATTACTTGGTTGTGATGATAATCAAAGATGATAGATCTGTTGTTTTCAAGGCATGGGTTTGCTTTCTTTTTCTACAATTCCCTGTAGAGAGGACGGAGGAAAATAAAATGGACACAAAACTTTTCTATTTATAAGGCTCAAATATATGCCCCTCTAGATTAGGGTTAGTTATGATCGTAGATTGAATTCCACTAGTATTTTATTTAACGGACGATATGTACTCAATGTCTACCCTTAAATGGGTTTTTCTGTAAATCGTGCCTACAAATTTACTCATCCGAAGTTACCCATGGTTGTGTAAATGGTAAAGAAAAGAAAGGACATACAATATCTAGATCCGAGTTAATCTATAGAACTAGTAGCATAAGAAAGATGTGATAGGACCTCGTTCACAAGAAAAATCCATGGATTAGGGAGTATCTTAATCTTAATGTAGATCGCTTTAGTACTCTAATTCTTTGTACTAAATCAATATGCATTAGCATTGGCCTGGTTACATACACATAGTCAAAAATGGATTGCAACAATTTGTTTTTGTAAAGAATTCAATGTTGATTATTAGCAAATGTTTTTTTTTTTTTTTTTTTTTCAATTAGGCCATTAGAGGCATTTATTAAAAATAAACATAAATGTTTTTACAAAGAGTTAGTCGGTAGCCGAGCTACTAGCTGGTCACCAACACCTTTTTGGATTTCCATACCTATTCTATGAAATAAAATTTGCTTGTGCCACAATGCAAACCGTTGCAGTGCGGTTCTTGAGCCGCTTCAAGAAACATACTGTATCTGCGCCTAATTCTCCTAAGGTGGTGAAAGCGAGAACGCCAAAACGTATCCATGGGATTCGCAAGTAGCCAAGTATTGTTGCATTTGCGAAGAACAACTTTAGTAATGGCCTGACCTGGGACGAAGGACCGTATATCACTTGTAAATGGAAGGACCACTGTGACATCCATGCATATATCCTTCCCATTTTCCCAATTGTACACCAACAAGTCAGCCGGAAGCAAGGTATGGTACCCATCAGCACTAAATCCGAGGATACTTCTTTTCTTGTTTGAGACACCAAAGACGAAAGCATATGTCCACACATATATCTAGGGCTAGATCATGCCTGAATTTCAGTCCGACTTCACTGGCGCAGTGTAGTGCATGGTCGCCGTATATGTCCATATCTCTATTAAGAAAGAAAAACAGTCCATGACTGAGATCTACGAAGAAAGAATAAAACGTGAAAACTAATGTACTCTACTCAATGATAGTCTTCCAAAGGAGACACTAAGTCTCTAAATGAATCAAATTTAAACCAATTCTCCACTGATCCCCATTTGTATATTGCTTCTTTGGTTTCATTGATAATACTGCCTGTGGATCTTGGCCGTTTTCCTGCCATGGTTCTCCTATTCCTTTCATTCCATAATTCCCAACAAATGGCAAAAATTAGTAGAGGTCGAATTTTCCTACCTCTGTTCCTCCCTCGTCTGTATTTCCATGCTTCTAACTGAGCTTTTGTATCTCTTGCCTATACCCACTTTATGTCATATCCGTTTATGAAGTAGTTCCAGATTTGAGTTGAGAATGGACAATGTAACAATAAATGACTTATAGATTCTGCTGTTGAGGAACATAATGAGCATAGTGTACTGCTGATGTTGCAGCCTCTTCTTACTAAATTGTCTGTGGTAGGTATAGCATTTTGTGCAGCAGACCAAAGAAAAAACTGCACTTTAAGGAACTTCAGCTGATTGTGTGTCGGATCTTTGAATAAGCCAATTATAGCAAAATTTTGTTGAGAATCCAATTTGGGCCAATGCAAGATAGCTGGTCTTCCTCTTCTGAGAGCATTGGTGGTTCACCTAATAGTTGTAGTAACTCTGTCACTTCAGTAATCTCCAATTCATTTAAGTTTCTTTTTAACTGACAATTCCAATTTCCATCTAACACCATGTCTCTAATAGTGGCATTCTTATTTTGAGCCAACTCGAAAAGTCTAGGAAAGCTTTCTTTAAGTTTCATATCATTCTTTAAGCTTTCTTATTTTAGCTTTCTTTAAGCTTTCTTATTTTGACAATGTGAAAGGTTCCTTAACTTGTTTTGACAATGAATTTGTGAATGCTTCTGGTAAAACACAGTATACAGTTTTCTGTTCGTTGCTTATAATTTAGGATGAACTTGTTTGTCACCAGCTTTTTTTTTTTTTTTTTTTTTTTGAAGCATTATCATTAGCAAATGTTTGTTATTATCATTGCAAGTGGGACTAAAAAATAACCCCAAGTCTTCATCTGAAATGGAAAAAGGGAGTATAAAACACTTGCCGCAAAGTTACAATGAAGGGTGCCTCTGTGTGGTTATCCTGTGGTGTTAAGTAGCCCATTAGTGTAATTTGGTGGGGTCTGCTGAATATATAATCAATTGTGGTGGAGTAAATAAAAAATTAACACCGAAAGATGTATTTAATGATTTGAAGAAGAGATTCCGGTACGAGTTTGTTGATATTTTAGCTCTGCTGTGTTTTCATATAAGTCTCAATAAACATGGTAGAACACATTAATTATGTTCTCAGATGTATTGTTTCAGTAAGACAAACGTACTCATGGGTTCGGAAAATCAATATATTTTTGCACAAACCATGGAGGAATGGTCCATGGTATCTCGAAAACTGTCATAGCATAAGAAGCGCTAAGTTGGTATATTTTTATTACTGCCGTTACTTAAGATACGTCAATGGTAAACTGAATGCAGAGCTTCAGGAACGGTCAAGATCAACCCAGATTGAAGTACATTTCAAGTAATTTCAAGTAATTGCAGTAAAACCTGACAACTTCCAGTTTTTTCTTCAACATATTTGAGTAATCGTCTCTCTGTACATCAATGAAACTACAACCTTTGTTTCCCTTCCAGACCATCAGATATCATATTTAAGTAATCCTTGTTCTCAACCAGTAAAGGAGACAACTTCCTAGCCGATACCACTCTTAGCAGAAAGAACATTTCAATGATACTACAAGGTTTTCTACAAAATAACTATAGGCAGCAATTTCTTGAAATAGGCAAAGATAATATAAATAAGAAAGGGTGCCAAGATAACACCCTCAAAAGATGCAAGAAGAGTTGAGCTAGGTGCTTACAGAATTCCATCACCTCTTGAATTTCCTGCTCTCTAAGCCTTGTACAAGGTTCTATGTTCCAAAACGACATTTCTACATTTCCAGTATTCCCTTCTTCAACTAAAGCTTCTTTCTTCATACTCACTTTCCATAACTATGGAAACAACTCTGTAAGAGTTTTTCTGTGACACCAAACATCCTCCCAAAATATTGTTTTATTAGTTTTTCCTATTAAAATCTTTTACATGTTTTTAAGGATGGTAGACTGGTTGATAATACCTCGCCACAACCCCCACCCATAAACTATCTTCGAATCTTTAGGAGCTCAAGCATTATAATCACTACCAAATTTCTCATAGATGATCAGTTTCCTCCGTAAGCTAGACTTCTCTATAAAATACCACTTTTAATAAAAGGAACTTTTTAAATAATACTACAAGGTTTTCCACCAAATATATTATACTTGTAGGTAACAATTTCATGCATCTATTATGTATACGGACCTTAAAGCGTTAAGAAGATCATTATCATCTTCTGCAGCTGCACATCGATAACCTTGACAACTTCTTGGTTGAAGAAATCAAAAAATGTCTGAAATATTACATGCACGTTCCTTTGTCTTCGGTTCTCACTAAACTTGAATTTCTTTAATTGTCGAACGCAAACAAAAACATGTGTAGAACTTGGTGGGAAAATTTGTGCACCGAGCGCAGCAGAACACATGATCACAAGGGGAAAACTTTATTCTGATGCAACAAATTTGTATAAATGTTTTGGGAATTAGCATTTGTGGAGTATGCAAAAGACATGTGTAGGGAATTGGCACCCGAACACGGCAGAACACATGACCACAAAGGGTAATTGGTGATTTGAATTAAATAGGGAGAAAAACTTCCACGAACCTGAAGATAACCTTATCCGAAACATGTTGGGATGCCATCTCAATTGAACTAATTTTTTTTTCTTGTTTTGTTTTATCGTACAACAGTAATCTTAATAATTAGCTGGCTGGATTCGCATGAATGATAGGTTTGCGACTTTCTGTCAAGGTGCTCACTTATTATTGTGCATTTGGAAGTCAAGAAATTTGAAAATAATATTTGATAGCAAGACCTTACTGATACAGGCAGTACTCTATAATTCACAGAATAAGTTGTTACTGATTATTACCATCAGGAAGAACAACAACAAACGGAACCTGCGCCTACATAAGTACCAGGTTCTCAATGGCTAGGAAGATGATTAGATGACTTTAGAGTCAGAGGGTATGCATATAAAGGGGTGCAGTTACTGTTTCTACGGGTATGTAAACGAATGCCAGAAAGAGTAGAGAGCTTAATTTAATATATATAACACAATAACACACATCTTATTATTCTTCATCAGAGATTCCTGCTGCAGATTTAAGTCTTTTTGCCTCTTTTTTTGGACAAGAGGAAATCTCGTTGTTATCAGGCGACTCTTCTTTAAATATCCTTACGTTGCTTTCTCCTAATGCTTTCAACGAAACAAAGCTGTTTATGTATGATATTGGTTCCACGCAACTCAGTTCCTCATAATCCTCCATCTTGTTGTATTCGTTAAATTCCCAAATTTCAGTAGGAATCCTTTGTTCACTAGTTCTTCTTGTTCTTGGAATTATTTCTACCTTGTTAAGACAAATGACGCTTCCAGATTGCGCTAGTAAAACGTCACCCCTACTCGTATAAGCAAATAACAGTTTGGGCGCCCACTGCCCGTAACACCAGGTTGATATACTCCAAGACTTGTATTCATATATCACTTCCTTGTAATTATTTAAAAACCACAAGTCCAACCTCCACGAGCCTTGCATGAGATGTTCAGAAACAAAACACAACCTTCCTCTCATTATCCGAAGTCTAGACGAAGAGTGATACCTAAACGGACTTGTTGGAATAGGGAGAACGTCAAAATCCTCCTTACCAAATCAAAGGCCATGATCCCCAGGATTCCACACGTTTGCCCGTGGAGCCAATGAATAGCGCCGTTAAACAAAACCCCCGACGGTGTTCCCCAATCTGTACTATAGGAGCATAAATTATAGCTAGTTTCACCTATATATCGCCAACCCTTTCCACTCCCAAGTGTATATATCTCAACCTGTCCATTGGATGGTGTATATGGGTCACCATAATAGGATATTCTAAGAACCTTATACTCGTTAGTCAGAGGGTGATAACCAAATCCCTGTGCAGTGCGAACTCCTTTATTTTGTTCCTTATTGGGGATTGACAACCCTGGAAGATTTACTATTTCTCTGGTAATGGGGTTACATATGTATAAAGGTTCCCTAGGTTCGTTTTCATGGTAGGTGTAGTTTTGGGTTTTGAACTTTGTGTAGACTGACAAACAAATCAACCCGGTCATTGCCCAAAAGTGTTGTTTTTGGAATTCTAATTACCAAAAATGTTCTAAATTCCTAAAAATGTTTTGTAGAATTATTTTTTCCTATTTTACCCTTAAATTAAAATTGTTATGACCATTAAGTCCTCCACATTCTATTTTTTTATTATTATTTGGAAACCTTTTTAGAAATAGTTTCATCTTAATTAATATTTTAATTGATGAAATGTGTTCCCATTGTTAAACATTGTGTGCACAATACGAAAAATTCTTTTTATATTTAGAATAATGTGTAACCAATGGGTTTACATTGTGTTCACAATAAAGATTAATTTGGAATGTGTACCCACTGTTTCATTGTGTTCACAATAAGGTAGAATTTGTAATGTGAACCCACTCTATCCTATTGTGTTCACATTGAGGTTATATTTCATTTTAAATGTGAACCCACTCTATCCTTGCGACCCAAATCCTATTATTTTAAAGAGATATTACTTAATCCATAAAATAATAATTTTATACATTTTAAAGAGATATTACTTGATGAATTTTTTTTTCTTTGATAAAAACAAGAATTTCCATAATAAAAAATTAAAATAAAATATCTTAGGATAAATACCGAAAAAGATTTTTAAAAATGGAAAATATAGAAAAAGAAAAAAACATTGTGAAAAATGGAAAATATGGAAAATATAGAAAAAGAAAAAAACATTAATGGAAATATTTTTAGAACGGGTTGCATTTATTTTTAAAGTAATACATCTTATTAATTTCACAAAAATTAGAAAATCAATCATTATAGTCATTTTTCATGTTTTTTACTAATTTATCGAATTTATTATTTTAGCACTAAGGGCACGAGTCCGGACTGAAATTTTTGATTATTTTAGCAAGACTATTATATTATTAAATATTATTTTAAAAAAGTTAAGGTATAATTTGGAATGTGTACCCACTGTTGACATTGTGTTCACAATAAGGTATAATTTGGATTGTGTACCCATTATTTTTCATTGTGTTCACAATAAAATAATTATATTGTATTATTTTATTGAATGTGTACCTTATTGTGAACACAATGGAACCATTGTGTTCACAATAAGGTATAATTTAGAATGTGTACCCACTATGTTTCATTGTGTTCACAATAAGGTATAATTTGTAATGTGTACCCACTGTTGCCATTGTGTTCACAATAGGTCATTTTTAATTTTAGTGAATAATAACAATGTGTACCCAATGTTTTCCATTATTTTATATGGGTTATATTGTATTATTTTATTGAATGTGTACCCACTTATTTACATTGTGAACACAATATAGCATAAGGCATAATAATAACCATATAATGTGAACCCATTTTCCTACAATGTGCACCCATCGAACTCCACACACGAATTTCACACGCGCATCGAACTCCACACACTCGTTTCACACGCGCACCTCTTCCATCTTCTTTAACACACTGAAACTCATTTCTTTTCTTTTTTTTATCGAAACTTCTTTTCATCGAGCTCTGCCTCTTCTCTTCCATTTTTCTTCTTTTCTTCTCCTGATACAAATACATCAACATCAATCATCAATCATCTTCCGCCACAAAGAAAACCTAACGTGAAAGCTGCAGCGTGTAATGGATTAAGATATACCCTAAATTACCTCGGTACCCGATTTTCATCTCTTGTTGAATATGTATTTCGGTTTATGTCTCTATAATGTCTTTGAAATTGTTAATCTCTTTGAATTTGTTAGTCTCGAAATTAATAGATTGAATCTTCGGTTATGTTTCTATTTTAATTTGTTTGATTTATTTTCGATCGTTATAAATTTAGGGTTTACGGGTTTCAATTAAAAATTAGGGTTTGATATTTATGGATGAAATTTATGTCTCGGGGAAGGATTTGAGATGGGTTTAACTCTAATTAGAATATGATGTTGAAGAATAATGAATATCATATTTTCAATCGCTTACTTTAATCTTAGTATTCTGTTTGTTTTTTATTTTTGGTTAGAATAATTTTGTTTTGTATGTTTGTGAATTTGGAGCTTCTTGAAGACTAAGTTGATTTAAGTATCAAATCACAAAGTTTTGTTTTGTTTTGTACCTTGAACGTATTCGAACTTTGGGATTGAAACGCAAAGTTTGGTTTGAATAAATTGGGTAAAATAGGTTTTTCTTGGGTTTGATTAATCTAATATACCAGCATGATTTTGCATAGATGGTGATTTTGTTATTATTATCGGGATTTAGGTTATCGATTTTCTTCCTCGATAAATACCAATCTAGATGTTCGTTATTTCATATTATACTGTCAAATTCTCTCCGTCAAACTTTCACATACGGTATTTTATTTTGTGTTATATTCATCATGGTTGGCATTAATATCGTAGATATTCACCAGAGAGACATTAGGTTTTGGTTTTGTACCTTTACATGCAATAATTTTATCATATGTATCTGGATTGGTATGGATTTTGTTATATGTGTGTAGTTTGGTTGGGGATTGATATGCATGATGATTGCAAATAAAGATTTTTGGAATTGATGACCTGAAAGGATTTTTCATTTTGTTGTGATAAGCACAAGCAGATTATTGTTGAAAAGTGATAGCTATGAAGATTTCACTTCAAACCTTCCTCCCATGAATACCGATATGCTATCTATGATTTTGATTTCGTGGACCGCAAAGTTGAGGACCAAGAGGGTTTATGTGAGATCAAAGGAGAGATTCAAGAGGAGTTTGACGGAGTTCGGGTATAGTTGCAAGCGGCTCGATCCTACCGAGATAAATTTTGTTGCCATTAGAAGCCTAACTGTTTAATAATATGATGATTAAACCTTGGGCATTGGAGTTTTACCCTCTAATGCATTTGCTTTTACTTAAAATGAAATGTCTACATTATGTAGTCGTATCCTAGTCAAACTCTATTTTGAAACTAAGTTTATGCCCATTCTCTTCTTTTACTTTGCGCTCGGAAGAAACCTCCAAGACTAAATTAGTTGGTTGAACGTATCACTCTCATGTATCACATTTCCTTGAATATATGACAGTTGTCCTGAACTTTTTGTCACTCTTTTTTACAAGGTTTTGAATATACTAATGATTATAAAGATAGTGATGATACTAAATTACTAATATCTTGAGATGTTGACCGTCTAAGATATACTTTGTGCATTTAGCCCTTCTTGCTTCATGCATATCCATTCTCTCGTGGAATAGAAGTAATGTGATGTTAATTGAGAGAGATATGACCCAAGTTCATGAATAGGCTTAGGGACATTAACTAGAGATCATGTTAACTTATTAATCTGTAGTTTTAAAGCTTAAATTTTCTTTAGAGTCATAATGTTAAATTGCTGCAAGCTTATAACCACTGCATATCGTATGCTTGTTTCTTTAATGGTTTGGTGTTTTCTTTAATGGTTTGATGTAGGGGTACAAACCTGTCATGGTTTCTTTAATTTTGTTTGGTGTTTGAAGAACCTGATCAGTTGGTATAACTGTCGCTAAAATGGATTTGATGGTGTCAAACTTACTTGGTTGAGCTAATCCTATGCTTGTGTTGCAGGTGTTTTTGAATTATAAGTCCCCCTCCCCCAATGACCAAGAAAAACCAAAACTATTTTGATTCATTACAACGGAAAATGGGTGAAGAAAGGAGGAAACGATTACTACGATGGGACGTTACAACCAGCGTTTGTACCGATGAATACACCGTTGAAGATGTGAAGAACCAGGCACTTGGGGTAATTGGTTTCTCGCACGGACTGCTTTTGACCTCTACGGCCGGTACCGGTTGCACTCGGGATTAAAAATGCGGTTTATCATTACCGGAGAACAAGCTCGGAATATTATGTTTCCGAGGTACTGAACGTCTAGTTTTTCATAGTGCCATCTCCACGAAATTGAAAGATGTTTCTCCCCAATAACTCCTATTGGAATGGCCGTTTTGCCGAAGGTCGTGACCCCGTTAACTCCTCACTGCAGTGGCAAAGTCAGTTCCTTCAAGGTGATGATCCCAAGAATCAACCCTAAGAACGGAGATTGCACTGGTGGCGTGGGTTAGTTATTTTCTCCCTCTAGCCGTTATCTTTGTTGTGGATCTATTGTCCTATTTTGTCACGTAGATGGGTTCAATCTGGGAACGGTTTAACTAATATGAATTATAATTTTTTTTCAGCCCCTCGAAGGCCTGGAATCGTGAGGAGACGTCTAATAGCTGCTGATAACCCCAGCCTTCCCAAATATCCCCATTTGATGATGCCGATAACCTTACAGCCTTCCAAGAAATATCCACAAACTTCATGATGCCGACTCAACTCCACATATTGAACCCGCTAGTTCTCCTACCCCAAGATCAAATAAAGTCAAGTACGATATCGGCCACTGTAACCATTTCAAAACCAAAAAAAAGCTGCATATTAGCTTGAAAATTGCTTCAATAAAAGGATCATTCAAGTACGTAGCCAAACCATCCAACGATAACCGTCTTCTTGCAATTTGCTTGGATCCGACATGCGGTTGGTATGTGCGAACGGCATCGCGGCTGAAGTCTCTTGAATATTGGGTAATCAAAAGCACGTAACCTAAACACACTTGTGATAAGAGCAAGAACAAGACGGACCCTAAGTATGCTATAAAAGGGATGGGTCGTGCCATGGCAAAACCTGTTCGAGTCGAGAGTTTGGCAAGTGTGATAGTCTCAGATACACCTAATGATTTGAGAGCGGACATGCTTCGCGAACATGGTATAACAATCGGTTACAAGCGAGGCCCACCTTGGTTGTAAACGCGGAAGCAAAGCGACCGGAGGTCTGACAGATGAATCATATCGGCACCTTGTTAGTTATAGTTACGTGCTTGAGCATAATAACCCGGGATCACACATGTATCGAAACGAATTCTATGAATGAGTTTGTGTATTATTTCATGGCACTAGGAGTATGTCTTGATGGATTCAAGAATTTCTCGAGAGCGACCATTTCTGTTGATGGCACGCACCTTATTGGGGGACGCTACAGAGTCCTACCGTCGGCCATAGGGTTGGATTCTAATGAAGAAATATATCCGAGAGCGTTTGGCATCGTCGATTCCGAGAATGATGATTCGTGGGATTGGTTCATTAAAAATTGTTTGATGCGCTTGGGAGTGAATATTTGAAGAAGAATTCAGATCTTGTGTTGGTTTCGGATAGATCGGATCACATTCATAGAGCCATGACGAACCTAGTATCCTGCTGTGTGCCATGTTTTTTGCGCCTACCATATTAAACGTACTAAACAACACAACATTATATTTAATTCTCCCTATCATGAGTTGTTTTATGTTTTTTTTTTGCTTTTGCATATTCAGCACTCCGGTATGCTAATTGGCTGTTTTTGATTGCAGGAAATCTCCTTAAGAAATTTCACGACGGCGACGCGGCGAATTTATTTATCATAGCTGCCAAAGCATACACTCCCTGTCATTACAACAATGCTATGAAAGATTTTTTAAAACAAAGCTCCGCAGCAGTAAGGTATGTACAGGAGATTGGGGAGCATAGGTGGTCCAGGGGTGGAGGGCCGAAAGAGCACGTTTTACTCACGATGACTACTAACATAAGCGAGAGTTGGAATGCAAAAGTTAAAAAGGCTAAAAATCTGCCCATTTGTCATTTAGTTGATTTTATTCGGAGATCATTGATGGAATGGTTCGAGGAACTCAGAGAAAAATCTCTTCGCTGGACGCCTCCATTGACTCCGTTTGCCGACAAAATTTTAGAAGAAAGGTGGGAACTGGCAAAATTGTTTTCGCCTTGCCGTATCATTGGACATAAGTACGAGGTCATCGAGCGTGGTATCAATGATCAGCACCAAGTCAACATTTCGGAGAAGTCTTGCACCTGCCGAGTGATCAACTACGAGCATTTGCCGTGTCCACACGTGCTTGCGGTATGTGAGAAATATAAGCTGGACATAGTCCCTCTTTGTGGAGAATACTACCAAACTTTGAAATGGCGATCAATGTATGCACCTGCAATTTACCCGACCTTGAGTTCAGAATATTGGAATGTCCCGAGAGGGTTGCTGCGCGTATAGTATTGAATCCCAACACAAGAAGAGGTAAAGGTCGTCCGAAGGGAGATCGCATCGTCAGTGTCTCGAGAGAAATCTAGGAAATTGAGCAAAAATCGAGGTTGTTCTAATCGTCATCAGCCTGGTCATTATGCCACTACTTGCAAACAAAAGTAAAAAAGTGAGATTAGGAGAATTTTATTTCTATATTTTGCATTTGTAGATTATCCTGCTATTTCTCCCTGTTGTTTTTTTATATGGTGGATGTTGTTGGTTTAAATTGATATGAATTGATATTCATTTTTGTTATTTTCACTGCTTATCTTCTTTGTCCTTACTATTAGCTGCCTTGGGTGAGTACCGTAATCCATCTTATGTTGAAATTATGGGTGTTTTTTGGTATGTGCAAGAAATAGCAATGTGCGCTTAAAGGTCCAGCAACGCTGATCCTAAAAATGTTGCAAGATAGGTGACTGAGGGTGTGAATTAGTCGTACCAAACCCAACCGGAGATGAAACGGAGGTGTAAACCTTGGTTTTAAGGATTTTTATAGGATTTTTTATATTGCTACACAAAACTGAAGATGATATGGTAGTAATCGTTTAACACGGTACTTTTATACCACTCACAACTCATTTCCCAACAAAGGAGTAGTCTTTGAAGAAGGTGACTTTAATTCCAAAAACAGTTTTTGTATTTTTTTACTTTCACAAATTTCAGAAAAGTTATGTTAAATTACTCTCTTTTGACTAGAAATGTTGCTTTTCATTGGTTCGGTATTAACCCATTAGTTGCAAGTGGATCCATACAAGTGGCCCCACCCTTTTATTAATTGTTTAATGCAATTTTAAAGTAACAAAAACTTTAAAATAACAACCCGTTGTTTAATGCACACAAGATAAGCAAATAAAATAACAAATTAAAATTGGCCACAACCTGTTATTAGTTGGGCTCCAACACAGAAAAGATACAATCTAACAACACATTAAAATTGAAATAACCACATTAAAATTCAAATAGTAGCAACACAGAAAAGATACAATCTAGCAACCAAAATAATTAAAAAAAAAAAAAACACAACTTAAAAATTAAAATGCAAATACGGCACACTTTCACACCTAATATAACTTATCAAACTAGGAAAAAATAAAACTATGACTCAACGACTTGCACGTTGGTTGTAATTATGTGCTACAATATCTCCACTCATTCTATTATTCATTAACTCTACCATGATGAGTTTCTCAAATAAATCCTGCCCAAAATTCACCTCCTTGGTATAAATGCCCTTGCCATGAAATGGAATGTGACATGAGCTTGCACTGCGGGATCCCCAACCTGGTACATTGTTTACGTAACTGGCGATCTTCTTCTACGTTTGCAAACCATTCATCACAAAATTGGCTTCCGTTTTTTATTGTATAGAAATTAGTTACCACCCGCTTGTGAGAATCAAACACGGGATCCCCATATATATATTGCCCTCCATATATGGTAGTATGTGTGGGGTTTTGGTCTTCATTTTTGTTACCCTTTCTAGAATTGAATCCAACTGACCCTTTCTAGAATTGAATCCAACTGAAGTGATGCTTGAGTTTTGTGAACATGCAGACATTTTCTTTGGATATGTTAAAAGATAAAAAGATTGGAATGCCAAAAAATAAAAAATGGCGCACACTTTTCTTTTCTGTTTTTTTTGCTATGAAAAGCTATAACAACTTGGTGGAATATATACCTAACTTGTGTCGAGGAGAAGGTGCCCAACTTGCTTGCTTTTGAAATACGTTATTTCGAGTAATGTAATTGGCCATTTTTTCTTTTATTTATCAAGATAAATCAATGAATCACTTGATTCAGATCTGTGTGGTATCGGGTTTAGTAAAGCTTCATTTGCTCGCCACCACGGTAGCTAGTTGTTGTCTAGACACTGCAAATGTATCGGTACCCATCCATCAATTCACACTCAACCTCTATCGGCCCACTAGACTAGACCATTTCTTTGTCATATGCATCATAGACATAGTTTATGCTTTTTATTATCTAAATAAATAAACACCTGTCTGTTATAGATTGTGCGCTCTCGGATGTGTGGTGACCACATTTATGTGGGACCCTCTATAAACTTATGTGTCTTCATGCATGAATACATGCACGAGTTAATGACACACAAGCTACAACCCAAGCGGGTCTCTCGTAACAGTACTAGAAGAGAGAAGAATAAGTACAGCTTTCTTTCTACGTCTCCATTACCTGTTCATTATTAAATACTAGTGAAATTGCACGCGCGATGCGCTTGCCGGCCGGAACTGCCAAGGTAGATATTTTAGTCTACAGAAAAGAAAAAGAAAATTTTCCAAGTGTCAAATGAAAACCCCCTATGACTAAGTATTTACCCTCAACAGAGTACTCCTCTCTTAAACGAAATCTCAAGCCACCTTTTACAAAGGCAAAAAAGTCCACCATAGTTCACCAAACCATATTGTAAGAAACACCAACTACTACCTGGTTCTTCTCTTCAGTATTTTAAACTCTCCACATAAATTGGTATTTGGTGGCATCTAGATTATTTCAGATCTCATTTATTAGAACATTCACGCGGAAATGGTAGTACTTTTTCAGTTGGTAGAAGTTATCTACATCTACAATCGTAGGAACAACTCCACCAGAAATGGGTTCCATAAATGAACCAAAAAAATGGTTTGTACTGAATAATTTTCTGATGTGAGCTAAAGTAGTTTTAGCATCTGACCTACAACTTATATTGAGTGAACAATTCTAATGAAAGAGACTTCTGATTATGTATGTTGGTCCTGCAACTCAAAAATCTGATGCACTTTCAAAGAAGCTTGTAGCTCGAACTATATGTCCTCCGTTATGGATACCCATGGACGGTCCTTTGCACCTCTGTCGTTGAGGGAGTCACAAACCAAAGAAAAATGTTCCCTTTTCCTTTCCTTTCCAAAGACCTGTCCAGGGATCTGAAATATCAAACAGTTAACAATCCACAATCAAAACGAAAGGACGCAAATCTACAATCAAATGCTAAGAATTTAGTTAATAAACAACATTTTGCTAATAAAGATACTGAAATATTGAACAACTTAATAAACCTGGACCAATACATGAAGTATATGAAATCATCCCAAGGAATAATGCCAAGACCCTAAATACACAGATGTACGATGCAAGTGGGTTGCCCATGTAGTGTATCACACACGACGGAATGCCAGTCGACTACCCATATATTGTATTACAAAGTGCCTAAAAAGCTTTAACCTTGAAATTAACCAAGTATAGCTAGTATAAAACCTCTATGTAATCCCCTAAACTCCTATTTGTGAAAACTTCGACACTAATTTTGACTCTCTACAAACGAAGCTATATCAGATATATTATCCAAATTAGAGAGCTATGTTGGAGTTGTGAATTTCCTGTAAGAAAAAACAGGAACTTGTACCTAGAGTTGCCAATTTCTGCACCTAACTTATCAGACATGACTACATTTTATGCTAGGCATTTCAACAAATAATTGGATGGCAATCAGATTCTTAACGCACCATGAAAACCCAGTCAAAAAACATAATTGAAACTGAACTCAACAGTCTCAACTCATATGGACAAACCTGTACATAACCCTTCGCTTCTCTTCTCTTCCCCTGTCTTTGGTTACTGATTAAGAAAATCATAAGGAATTGAAGTGATTGTTATAAATTTATACTGCACAAAAATTGAAGTGACAAAGCACAATCGAATATAAAACTTGGCATCGAGAGAAAAAGTGTTAAACATGAAAGAAGGTACATTTGCATGATAAACATCACCAATTTTAAAGATCAATATATGGCTAAATTGTAATCCAGAGTTGAAAAGATAGAAATCTGGTCGACTTAGTGTGACCATTTTGATGATAAAATCAAAAGTTGTGAATCCAAATCACCTGAATCCACCCAAGTGAAGAGAAGTAGGGATTGAACTTCGATTGTGATCGGTTGATTCGTTAATACCTAATTTTTCTATTTTCATGGTTGTATAGCCTGTGAGGAGAACTCAACAGAGTTTGTTTTCGTTTCGTCGGGAATGGACATCGATTGTTGTAAGATCCTTATCCGTGGACGGTTGTAATCAATTTCCGTGTTTTTAAGTAATCTGATCCGATGGACTGCATAGAAAGTACACACGGAAAATTGTGGTCGTACGAAAACTCACGGTTTTCTTTATTATAGGAAGATATCTGTACATGTATAGCTAGCTGTGTTTCTTGGCTTAGTTGCACATGCACTTGTCATTTATATGATGCCGTCTACCGTCTACAATTGATTGATTGGTTCATAAAAAAATCAGTCTTACCTTCAGTGATTTCATGGTCTGTTTTCTCTTTTTCCTTGATCTCTCTCTAGTCGTTTAAAGCGTTTAAAGCTGCAATTGACTACTCGGTGAGACTTTATCTCGCAAAGAAAAACACGGGGAGAGGGGAGCGAGTAGCAGGTGATAACAAGTGGTAAGGCACACTTTCCATGATCATGCTAAAAGATTAAAAAAATGAACCTAGCTTGCTCTGTCCGATACATTGAGTGAAGTAAGAAACTACTAAGAACAGAGAGAAAGAGAAGGGAGAAAAAGAGTATGTTTAGTGATTTATGACTCTTTGAGTTGTCTTGTCTGTCTTTCCACAGATGGTTCAAGTGTTTTAGACTTTATTGAGCAGGTAGGCACGCCACACTCCTACGTGAGGTGAGAAGAAAAAATATAACGAAAGTGCTGCCCTTCCCCACTCCTTTCCCCACTCCTTTCTCTCATTACGTGTCATCTTTCTTAGCCATTGATCCACCGAATTGAGATTAACGGGGAGTCCATTATTATTGGGTTTAACCAACGGATGCTTGACACATAAACAGGTGAAAGGAGTGGGGGGACGTTTAGCATTTTCTTGAAAATATAACCGTGGTGTCGACAAAAAAATAATTCTATAATTTATGATATTTTGCTTTGACGGAAATTAATTTCATCTATCCAGGTTAATACGTACAACTGATCATGGTGGATTTAGAAAATGGTGTAATGAGAAGAGATATTCAAAAGTATAATTACATTAAGCAACGTGCAACGCAGAGCAAGTGATCTATGATGGGTGTGCAAATATTTGCCTAACTGTTGTGTAAGCCTTGACTTCTAGTTTTCTTTTCCTAGTTTGCTATAGGTTTATTCTATTTCTATTGTAAATTGTATTAGGCGTAGAAGTGTGACAATTTGCATTTAAATTTTAAAGTTCTACACTTTATTACTCCAATATTTTTTGGTAGCTTCGTTGTAGTCTTTGTTGCGTGGTTATTTGATTTTTCGTTTCTAGTAAGACCTTGTGTCCAATTTTATGGATGTAAAGAAAATTTATGGTCAAAGGAGAGCAACGTAACATTAACTTGCTGAAAGTTGTGAAAGTGAAAAAGAATAAAAATAGGTCTTCTCATTCTGCTCTTTTGGTCTCGTCTTGTTTGGCTAAAAATAATATAAATAGATCTTGCTCACACCAATTAGAAATGTAAAGAAATATCAACACAACTCTTACGTCTACCCATCTCATCAACAAAACGAAAGCTTATCGGAAAAGCATCATGGACTGTTCGTCATCAATTATTGTATCATCGAGAAAATGAGGTAACGAAGGATAAAGGGAAAACTATAATCCGTGCAAAGAAAAGAAGAACACCATCTTGTTCAAAGTCACAATGACCAATGTGGTGTATTCTCGGAGCGGAGTTGTTTCTTGTGATGAGTGGTTTGATTTAGTAGAGGAAGGACGTAAGCTACGAAAAGAATGCCTTGAAGCCGGTATTTCAGTAACGCCTATGCGTCCACTTGCAAAACTCATTACTTATACAAACGATGGTTTGGAAAGAATTTTAGCCCGATTACGTAAAAGAAAATATGGAAATTAAACAAAAAAATAGCTGTGAGTTATAGTTTGGTAACTTCAACCAAGTCACTTTTCTCATGTAGGGTATAATTTTCTTGTTGGAGTTTTTGATTTTTACTTTCGATATTTTGATGTATTATTTTTCTGTTGAATTCTAGTTTGTGTTAAAGCTAGTATTTAGATAATGTAGCATCTTTTCTTTATTTGTTGTTTTTTAGTGTTTCGAGGAAGAAGATATGCAAAACCAACATATCTCAGGTTTTGTACAAAATACAATTACAAAGATTAGAAAATTCACCGACGAGTAAAGTAGACTAGGTCCTGTGCGCTTCTTTGACTAGGTGTGTTTTGACAAATCAAATCCCTTTGCAGCCCTGTGAGAAAAAAATTGTATCTATTATAATTATAAATAAGGGTGTCACGGGTGCTATCTTGAAAGCTTTGTAACCAGATCCACACCGCTCAGTCAAAAAAAAAAAAATGAATTGGGAATTCCCGGAGGAAGAAGAAGATCGATTCTCCAAATGCCCATCAAAGAGGAGACGTTTTAGAAATTCTGATCAAAAGCTACAAAAACACATAGCACCCAAAAAAACAAATCCAGTATTCCCTCTAACAACTTTGGCAATTTCAGGTGATGGATTATTGTCGTGCGATGAATGGTTTGACGCGATAGCAGAAGGACGCAGAATAAGAAAGGCAACAGCTGAGTCGGGTTTTACAGTAACTCCGTTCCCACCGCTTGGAGATCTCTTAACCATTACAACAGCCGGTATGGTTCGCTGTGTTAAACATTTAAGAGGCGAGAATAACGCACTTAACAGACGACTCTGAACTTGAAAAAACATTTCCCGGACCAAATGTCTAATAAGTAAAAAAATACCTGTAGTATTTTTTAATTTCCTATCAGTGTTATTAAGTTTCAGTCACTAGTACTAAATAAGTAACATGTAATTACAGGTAAGCTCTATTTCTAGTAAGTTTTAAGTCGCTAGTACTCGTGTAACATGTAACTTCAAAATTATGTTTCAATATATATTTAATTCAGTACTTCAGCAGTCCTATCTTTTGTATGTCGAGGGGGTACCCCAAGACACCTGTCGGTTATTTTCTAATAATTCTCTGAACAATTCACCCTCAAATTTCATCTATAAAAAAAGTTCCCCTTGTTTGATACACTCCCATCTGTTCTTACGTTGAAACAAATAACTCAAAGATGAGCACTGTTGGCCAAAACTCTGATTCAGAATCTGATGCTGTATCTTGTAACATCGAAAATGTTCGTATCAAAACCAAAGCTGGGAAGAAAAAAATGGTGGAAATTGAAGCAGAGGTAAGTTTCCCTTCAATGTCTGTTTCAGTAGATGTTTAAGAGTAATAATGTGTTTAACCAACCAAAAAAATGGATTTTGACAGGAAACCTGTCAGTTATGTGATACGGCTGGACATGCTGCTAAATATTGTGTTTGGATGTACAGTAGGTGTAGAGAACCATATTGTGATGGAATAAGAATGCTAAATGTTTCGAAACAAGTGAATTCATATGGTGCTCAGTTCTTGAGTTGCCAACATTATAACTGCAAAGGTTTTGAATGGTTTGATGAAGCTAAAAGGAGAGCTATGTCATCTACAACTCGATATGTGTACAAGGAAGGCTGTGATGGATGCGGCGATCTAGATCACGCAATGAGGGAACTGTAAACTCAACAACATTCAATGTTTTAAACCTATTTGTGGTGGTATGTTGAATGTTATGGTGTCGCAAAACAGTCATAACAATGGAGTTCCATATATGAAATGCAGACGGTGTGGAGACTTCACATGGGTGGCTGATTATCTATTCTCTGGCAATTCAGCCAAATGCAAATTTACTTTAGATGAAATATGTCGAGGTATGACACAAAAATTAAACATAGAGTAAGTCATCATTTATGTAGTAGAGGCAGGTGATGTAACAAAAAAGATGTTTTTATTATATATTGTCGATACATTTGATTGTTGTGCTCTGCAAAATTACAACATGGACAGATTCAAAGGAACATAACAACAACTATACAAAAACATACAAACATATAACAAAAGCATTCTTATGAGATACTTGCAGAGATGGTTTCATTACTCAAGGGCGGCAATTCTTAGATACTTCATAATCATTCAAACTCTACCACGACTAATTAACCCTCTTTTAATTGATACTAATCATACATAATGTATTAAGAATACTGTAGATACAAAACAAATATACTTCATTGAGAATACCTGAAAATACCAATATTCATACTAATAAATAGAATCAGCAAACACCCAAAACATGATACTAATTTCCCTCAAGGATATAACTATAGCGTCATCAGCTAGAATAGCATTCCCAAATCACTACGAGTTGGAAGGAACACCCAAACATGATACTAATCTTACAAAAAAAAACACCAAAATCAAACAAATCGGAGCGGTACATATACCAAAATAAAATAAAGTCATCATACCTCAAGATCTTCCATGAATCAAGTAATACGCTGTCAACACACAAATACAATTGATAATTAAAACCAACAAATAAACAATAGGAAAACGGAAGCAAAACAGAAATGGGGATTTTTTTTTCTTCAAACCCAAACTCTGAGATTAGAAACCCTAACTTTACCTGTAGAAAAAATGAAGATCCAAACAGCAATAGTTATAATCAAAAAAATAACGGGGTTTCAACCAAACCCGAGATTGATTGAATCATGATAGATCGACTTTTGTCCAAGGTATAATGGAGGTGGTTGCCCGTGAAAATGGTTTTATTTGGTTTTTTCTGCTGTTGTGGTGTTTGGTTGACAACGGGAGTGAAATGGACTGAATAAAGAAAATTAAAAATGTTAAGGAGATACGATAATAAATACGTGGCACGAGGTTAGACCATCTTTTTAAAACGTGGCGCAAGATTACCACACCAAATCTTTTAACGGTAATGCTATTTCTCTTTGCAAAGCCTGTCAAGTTCCAATCCTGAAAACACGCCTTTCAAAAGCTGAAAGTACAGACATAGACAAAACAATATGACAAATGCGAATCCAAAACTAAAACCGTCTCATGAGATGTGCCGTAAATTATTTTTCAAAAATCGAAATATTTCCATGTCACAAGAAAAATAATTTTCTTTCAAGTTTCACAATTTATAATATTGTTTTAGTTAATCACCTAATGTTCAAAATAGTGTTGTTTGCAAATTTCTTGTACCTGTCAGGCAAGTTTGTTAAGCTTTCAATTAGCATACGGGTTGTACCACCACCATCCATCCCACGTTTTTTTTCTTTGCTTTGAAGATAACTGCAAGGTCTTATGTACGTGGATATCTCATATATTTACTTTGCCGTTTTTATAGTTGAGATCATTAAGATTTTTGCCGTTTTTATCAATATTTCTAAGAGCATCTCCAAGGTGTGGGTGCAAAAAAATCCTACATGGAATTTTTATTTAGATCCTTATTTATGGGGTGATTTGTTTGTGGCAAAAATAGTAATGCTTAGCTCATGAACTATCTCCAATGGTGGGGGTCATATTTCTAAGATTTGTTATTTTTGGATAATGATTAAATTGATTCCCTTTTTCTTATTGGTTTAGAAAAATTTATTTAAAGATAAAAATTTTAAATATAATTAAAACGATGACATGGAGGTCATTGCCAAGGTCTAAATTTTGAAACTAAGATCCAATTTATGAATTTTGGGTTGGTATCAATTTTTGTGAGATTTTGAAATGAAATCTGAGATGATCAGAATTCAGCATCTCAAATCATTAGGAATAAGACTAAGTATAAACAATGAACCGAAAGGTGGGGAGAGAGATTTATTTATTTTTGTTGTGGTTGGAAATGGCGAGAATGAAGAGTGAGAAAGTATACGTGTGCAGTTTTATGTTACAGTAATCATGTGAGCTTCCACGTTTGCTAGCCACGTCACCTTGAGCTGTGAGTAGAGTGCTAATTGGAGTGGGGAATAGCATTACCGTTCTTTTAATATATGCATAAAAAAAAATTAATACTCCTATGGATCATGAATCTACGGGTCACGATAAACCATATCTTTTAAATAATAGTCTATCACAGAAGGAAAAAAAGTGGACTAAATAAATGCTCTTTCCGTCCTAAATTATTATTCCGCTTTAACTAAGTCAGGATATTAAGGAGACCGGAGGTATGAACATAACTAGTTTAAATGCTATGTTATCACCAAAATTAAAAATACTAGTTTCTCACCCGTGTTAGATATTAGTTTATTTTGCCTTTTCATACTGTTCATGCAAGTCTTCTCTATTCTTCTTTTTGTGAATTTGTTGTTTTTCTGCCATTTTTGTTGTTCTTTTTGATTACCGCGTGTAGGTAGTGATAGTCGTACTTATACATTACGAAGCTCTTCTAGCTTTATCGTTTTTTTTTTTTGGCTAAAGATCGCTTACACTTGGTTTTTATATACAGAAGATAATTCGGGTTTAATGTTTTTTTTCTCCATATTTTGTTTCCATATTTAATCTAATTTTTGGTTAAATTCTAAATATATCTCTTCTCGACGGATGAAAAGGGACAAAGGGAGTAATAAATAGAATAGAGGACACAAATTTTAGGACAAAGGGAGTAATAAATAAATTTTAGCGGGCTAGTATTTTATGACTGACGAAAATAGAATAGAGGACACAAATTTTAGGACAAAGGGAGTAATAAATAAATAAAAAATAAAAAAATATATTTGAGTTAAAACAATAAACAAGAACATTATTATTTCTGATGCGAACCTATTTCACTACCTAACTCACTTTCGTAGGAATCACGGTTGCACTTAGCATGTGCAACAAGCCTTTAAACCATTAAGTGTACCTAACGGACGAGTTGTAGTCTCGTGAGGGTTTACAAAGAGGTATGCCCACAAAACCAAGAACAAACTAAAAAGAAGGTCCATAATAATCCAAAGGTAAACCATCTGAGTCAAACTCTTCGACGTATAGGTCAGACAATTCATCGTCGTCGGGGACTCTTCTAAGATCTGTTAAAATGTCTGGTAACTTAGTTTTCAGATATTCAAAAACTTCAGCGTGTGGAAAATCCAAGCCCTTTGCTCGACGGTACCTCGTTCTTGCCCATGCCTCCTGCAATATTCAAACGTTAACATTAAATCCATTTGGTCTAAGTGAAAATCAAGACTAACATATGGAATAAACATTTACCATTTTCTGAGATGTCATCTCTTCGGGATTAGGATCGCTGTTGAAAGCCATTACTTGGTAGGCATGAAAGAGATCTAGTTCCTTTTGGATAACCGAATGTCGTTCCTTTAAATCTTGTATCGTTCTTTGCCGATCAGTTCTGAACTCTCTTTTGTAAAACAACCATATCCTACGCCACAATTTTCCCTGTCTTACCCTGCCTTGTACTACGTTTTCACAAGAGGTTTGGGTCACCCAAGTTTTCATTATTACCAAATCCTCTGCGGAATCAAATGAAGCCATTTGAGGTTTGGTTGGGTTTTTTTTTTAATAAAAACTTACAATCAAATGAAGGAAACAAAGGGTATCAATGTGTGAGACTATTGGGTAACCATCATTTTTATAGGCAAATATATCCCGCGTGACTATCCTAAAAGAATCAAAGACATATTTTCCCGAGTACAAAATAATTAAAAGTTGGCTTCACTGTTTCACACCATGTCATCAATTAATAAAGCAAAAACTTTCATCCACATAAATTATGAATGATGTTCTATTGACAATTCACTCACTGCATCTGGTCATTGATGTGTTTTGGAAAATCACGTAACTAGTCATTGTATGGTCATTTCAAAGCTATTCATTTGGCGGGTGTTATGTTGTCGTATCATGTTATCGTAATTATTGAAAGCTGGACCCCATATTGTATGGTCAATTTAGGTTTGAGTAATCGTACCTAAACGTGTACAAGTCGTTGGTTCATGAAATTTCCATAGAGACACTTCATTACCAAAAGAAAGTACATATCAACTTTTTAGATGCCATCATAAAGTTGAAGCTAAATGCTTTCATCAAGGAGTTTATAAAGATGCAAGATAACCCTTATAATATTCCACATCCGCCCGCCCCACAAAGATTTGGCAATTAAGCACAAGTTCAATTTAGAACTCTTCCCCATAAAATGTCATTCTCGAGAGAACAACAAGAACAACCTTTCTTTCACAAGAAAAGAAGGATTTCATTGGACATTAAAAAATCACATAAGAGTATGAATTTTTATCCAAAAACTCAATTAAATTAACCACAAGAGAACCCTTGATTAATTTAATCGGAAATGCTCAAATAAGGGAACTTACGGAGCCGCACAGTACATACATAAAAATGTGGATCAGGGAAGATCAATACTGTATAGGACAATCAATACTCGTACTACTCAGCTTATGCAGTTGCCATTAAGTCATCCAGACACTGTTTTGGATACGATACTTATGATAGAAATCTTGTTATCCTTATCAACACACTGTAACGACAAGATTTTTTAAGGGGGATTTCCTTTATAAATAATATAAATTTTTTCCTATAAATACACTCAAAGAAACACACCATCGAACATAAAACCCTTCTTCCAATCTAGCCGGATAAAAATGAATTCTAATCGCAAGGGAAAACAAATTGTGTGTGTAGAAGCAAACCAAATTTGTCCGCTCTGTTTCCTTGAAGACCATTCAGCCATGCAATGCCCTTGGATGTATTCCAAGTGCCCTTGAGAGAGGTTGTCCCTTTAATAAAATTCTTAATAGAAGCGGAACCTGGAAAAAGAAGGTACCTTCGATGCCAGTTTGATAATTGCCGTGAAGAAGCCCAATGGTTAGAAGATGCAATCAAGTTTAAAGATGATAAAAATATTAATGTACTCTGCAAAAACTTCAAAGAGAAAGTTATGATTAAGGTTGAACATGAAAAGGGGGCGTCATGCCCGGTGCCCGATGTAGGTTTTTATGAAACTACATCGTTCTAAAGATAACAACACCTATGGTAAACAATTCGCAATGTCCTGGTGTAATTTGGTGGAATGGGCCGAATAATTAAACAATCTGTTGCTCTTTAATAAGTTGTGTTATGTTATGTGTTTATGATGTAATGTTTAATCCGTGTTTAATTCTCGGTCAATGAGGCGCGGTCGATGTAAGGTTTATTTCATATGTATTGTGTATTTTTATGTTGTTTACGTATGTTAACGTTTTTTTGGGTTTGTTTATGTATGACTGTTTTAGGACCTCAAGTTAGGGACACACTTCTTGGCAAACTCCCAAGTTATTTCAACTTAAACTCCCCAATGTGATGAGTGATAATTAAATAAAAGGGATGTAATTCAAATCCTATCTTTACACTTTTTGTCGACATACAAGTGGTGGACAACTCAATACTATGTTATGAAAACACATCTAATGATAATTGTAGATGTCGGAGAATGTACACATCTAATGTAGTCTTTAGCTGCCTCTTCTTGTGTACTTACTTCTATTTGCTAAGAAGCATATAAGACAATCGGATCCCGTCTACGAAACCGATGAGGTACTCGAAATTTGCTAATCGTGTGTACTTACTTCTATTTCTCCTGTCGCGATTATTATTTAGACCGAACTTGTTATACTAAACCTACTATTTGGTTTAGACAAGTGCGTCTCAATCGATAATGCCTTCAGGACACTAGTTTGTGTGTTGGTATATCCGAAGCTTATAAGAAAATCGCATTCCAAACCCAAAACCGACGAGGAACTCGAAATCTACCGAACCGATTTTGTGCGTTACTTCTATTATATATAGGCGGAATTTTGGTTTTTGTTTGTCTCACTAAATAGGCGGACAAAGAAGTTTCATTTCTAACCCCCGTATGATCCGTATTAAGAAAGAAAATAGTTTCATTTTTAACCCCCCCAATTTCATTGGATCCGTATGAGAGGCGAACAAAGTTTTGACCATTGATTAGGGGAAATATATAAAGATTAACGGTGATCAAACTTCCTAAGTTAACGTGGTTAAATTTTCAACCACATCCGTTTTTTTTAGGCCTCGTCCATAACGTAACAAGTTTGAGAAAACAAGATCCCCAATTTTCCCCTTCTATTTTCTTCTACCTCTCCAAAAATTCACCAAATTTCTTCTCCCGCTTCATTGGATTTCAAAGAATGGTTTTAAAAATTCAAACTGTTAACGAAATTTCCCTCCCACTCTTATATCTTTTCTATATAATCTGGTCTCCAAAGAAGTTTCTAAATTTTCCCACTCTTAAACTTAGGGTTTCTTTATCTCTTAGGGTTTGTTTATCTATCTTTCAAATCTATTGCTCAAAGTTGCTTTGCATCTCTTAATCTGGGCGGTTTCATATTATCAATTTCTGGTACTACGATGTCATGAAAAATGGTTTTGGGTTTCAATCTGGAGGAGTGAAATCACCGATTGATTGTGTTCATGGGATAACAACAATGCAAAAGAAGAAAAAAATGAGGAAATTGTTAATGATTCATATTTGCTACTTAGAACCAAAGCTTCGCTTTCCTTTCCAAAACCCAATCTCGAGAGGTACATTATTATTTTAATTTTTTTTCTTTCTATGTATCAGATTTGCTTTTTTATTTTCCGATTTCTAATCTAATGAGATCTGATTAATTTTTAATTTCTGTAAATTTTGTAGGCACCGAAGAGTTTATTGAGTTTAGAGGCGATTTTAGATGAGTATATCTGTTTGAAAGAACAAAAAGTAGTGTTAGATCATGAGAAATGTATGGTTGAACAATAAAATTTTTGGGTTGAGGTTTTATTACAGGGTATGAAAGATGTTATGCATGGTATGAACAACAATGGAGGTGTTTCTACTTCACCTTTGATGTCACGTCTGATTCGGTGGGTTTAGTTTCTCAATTAAACCCTAATACTCCTTGTTTCATAATAAGATTTTGGTACTGATTTTTCTGTAATTCTCCTTTTTTTTCAGGGTTAGTTTGGAATTACATTTGGAGGAGTCGCTGTGTTCAAAGGTTTGTGAATCTACCTTTGAATATCTTGCTAGTTTTTGATTTTGTGATTTTTGAAGTAGGTGGTTCTTATAGTTTTCGTTTGGATCGATGCAGATGGAAACCGTTGAAGCCTCTACAGATACAAACGTTTCTTCATCTCAAACTAGTGAATCTGCTTATACTTCTTCAACTACTCAAGCTTTTAAGTTGTTAATTTATTTTGGATTTGGATGGAAGCCGTTTTGTTTTGGATTTTGATTTAATAGGACAATCAGTGGTTTTGTGAAGTTTTTAAGTTGTTAATAGAGATGAATTTACAAATCTGTTTGTGTGAGTTGGTTTTGGATTTTGATGGAAACCGTTTTGTTTTAGCAGATAGTTGCTACAGCGCGAACTGTAGTTCTCCCTTCCTAATTAGTTGATAGTTGAAAACTTGTATAGTTAGATAAGTCCATGAAATAGTTGACAATTGAGCATCGTAAATCTATTGATCTTTTAATAGTAACTGTCTCACATTTCTAATTGCTTATTGGTTCTATCTTTTTTTTTATTTTGTTAGGAGATATAATCTGATGATGTTGAATCATACTAGAAATTGTTAGGAGTTATAACTAAGTCAAAGAGTACTTGCATTATTATTGCTCAAGAGTTCCCGTTTTAGTACAATCATATATTTTTGGGATCCCGTGGATGTCTTTGCTTGTGTTGAATCATACCAAATTGTTGTCCTGGTTTTGTTGGTGGATATACTATGACAATCTTTTGCTTTTACTGAGATTGAGTTTAGGAATTGGATGCATAGTTCATGTGGATTTTATAGATACGGTAGTCCATCAAATACAAAACAACCGTTGGTCATGTTCAATATGTTCACTAAAAACAAGTAATTTGAATTCAAAGAGGTCTAAAGAAGATCATCAAGGACAAATTTCATGCCTTGCTAGAGGATGAAGCCATGGTTCAAGCTAAAATCACAAATTAGCAGAACAGATCACTTGCTTGCTCATTTGAAGTGTGCGATCTATACAAAACGTCCTAAGGTGAAGGTGATATAGGTCTTTAGCAAATAAGTCTTGACCTCGGGTATGAAATTTGTAGTGATAGTCTTGCTCATTTGGAGACTCCAAATTAACATGGGACAACTATTTTTTTATTCAATACATGAATTTTAATTGCGTATCCCGCAGTTGTCTTGAGTGTCCATACTTGAGGTTGAATCGAAGCTTGAGTACCGCAGAGGTTGATGTTCCTATACGCAATTTTGTGTTAGTTGAAATTTTATGTTAAAACAAATACTTTGTTTTAATTCTTTTGCCTGCGACGTGCTCTAATTTTAGACGAGACTTGTAATATCTCTGTTTGTCGTCAATTTGTGGAATTCACAATAGATTTTAGGCCTCAAGATGTTTTAGTGGTATTAACTCATACGATTAAATTTTATACTCAACTGTTCATACTCAATGATCTTTTTTTTGGTGTTGCGCCTTGACCGTGTTCAACAGTTCTACGAAAAAATAGGTGTCATTCGAAGAGACGAGCAATTTGCAAATTGAATTGCACCACTTCACATTTTCATGATCATACAATTTTTTTGGTAGGTTTTGCGTAAATGAGTTAACAAAAACTTTGAATTTTTGTCAAAGATCAAGAAAAAGTAGACAACTGCATTAAATTAATGTTGTCAAGTAATCGATAAGTTTCTTGCATACCATGGTTTTAAGCATTTGAATGATGGCAGGATTTCCTTCAACTGTTTTATTTATTAACAATCTTGCAGACATCAGTCGTTGGTAATAACACTTCAATTTTAAAAGTATTGGAGCCATCACTAGTTGGTAAATAACATTAATTTGAAATTGAAGGTTTCGGAAAATGAAAGTACTTGGAAACCGATTTCATTCATCACTTGCCCACCGCCCGGTGAAATAAATGCTTGGCGAAACCTTTCTAATCTATACATCATGAACAAAATATCCACATATACATATACAAAAAACAACACCAAAACGATCCTAAGCCGCTCCTGGGTGAAACGACCGTCAAAAAATATTCACACAGTGTCCGAGAACCAAACAACTTCCATATTTTTTAGTCACATGATAACTGCACCAAAGATAAGCGTGTTATACATATGATGATGCTCAAGTCATAAACAAAGCAGCTTCGACAATTTATTTTTACCCGAATGGAATCTCTCTTGAACAATCGTATAGCAAATTCTCGGCGATATCGAAGAAGATTTTCCTTTTAATACGTGACAAAGGAATCCCCTTGATCGGATACTCAACAAATTTCAATGAATATACTCCACACGAGGAGGCCGCAATATGCATAAATGGATAATGCATCGTAAACTAATTTCATTTTCACTTGAATTTGCAAACGGCAGACATTGTCTTTGTATTCCTGGTCATTTCTATTACTACTTCGAGGTATACTATATACATAGGGCGTTGGGGGTGAAAAAATGTGCTTTCAAGAAGACAAGATGCTTACCAATCGTCTTGTTGAGGGGGCTGGGTGTCTCAAATCCAAAGACTCCATAAGGTCCCATCGTACCTTTTGTATAAATAATCGCAAATCAATCTGATCTCCTTATAGACTCTGTCTGACTGAGAAGTTGATCGAGGTCTAAGGGAATCATATATGATTATTTTCGAATCCTTCACTTTAATACATATTGCGACCCAGTGCTTTCTCGATGGTATGTTCACCACGCCATACACTACATCGACATCTTCCCAAGGTTTACTGCATTCGGGCAAAACGCCATCTACATATTTATTGGCAACTCCTAATTTGTCACCCGTTGTGAGCGCATTCGCCGAAGTTCGGGGAAGATCACTTAATATGCAGAAACGCTGTTGAATACCCAATTTAAGTCACTATTTTGCAAAGAAAAAATACCACAAAGAAAGTGTCGATGGTTGTCCATTTTCCATGGGGGCACATATTTGATTTGCGCATGAGGTGCAACATGCCGTTAATATGCTGCAAGACAAACCAAAACAGATTTGTTAACAATGCCACAACAAAAATTATCATCAAATAGTTAAATCGTTTTTTACAGGATCAGCGGATCCAATGTAACTTACAAAATCAGAGAGCCACCCATTTGGATCCGGTAGTTTTTGAATTCATCACAATTCGCAAAAAGGGTCATCTCGCCTTGTCGTCAACACTATACCACACAAACATACATAACAACACGAGAGTCGGAGTAACATTCAAAATAATCGGGTGCAGCCAAAATAAACAAATAAATATTGGGGAGATTCACCCTTGATGGATGTAATCGTTTACATCCTCCACATCCTTCTGTAATTTGATCATCCGTTCAAATATTCAAAGTAATCTATTTTCACCGCTTGGCTTATCGGGGTATCATTTTCAGAAGAATAAACTTACGCTTCTTGGATTTACTCTCGGACCCAATTTTACTACAATTGGCCTTCTTCAAACCCTTATTCTTAATTAGAACAACGTCATCTTCCACAAAACCATCTTCCGCAAAACCAACCTTATTCTCAAACCCACGTCCAATATTCGAACGCCACAGCCCAGGCTTCCGAAATAAGCATGATAGGGAGTCTCGACACTTATTACTATCCTTCCTTATTCTGCCACCATTTGGGAGAGAGTTCTCATTAGCACACAGTGGATGCTTCCGCTTCATCATTATTTCTTGTTTTCCCTCGGAGATTTTTAAATCGTTATCGTCCCGCATAACCGGGGACAATAAAGAAGAATTTTAAGAACAGATTTTTGTAAGTGCTATGGTAAGATGTAAATGATACTTCATCAACAAATGACTTATTTCATTATTCAACAAGCAGTAATGAGCCCATTTACTAACAACCAAACTACTCCATATGATTACCAATGTTTACAATAGAGTATCGAGGTAACTATGAAAACAAACAGCATCGGATACATAATGGCAAAACGGAACACTCCACATAAACTAAAACAAAGATTACATCCATGCACATACTTAACCGACATTTTTAACCAATAATTAGTAACTTGTTCAAAACATGTGTATAATTACAACTCAATAGAGAAGACTAAAATGTGTTTATATTACCTAGTTCATAGTCGGACTTGCAACACCAAATTATTTGAACTACGGACATTATGTAGACACACCTGACTGTGGTTTGTCTATTGTGACCGAACGCAGAATTAATATGAAATCAGTACATGCTAATGTCCCACAAAAACTAGTTATTCTAAACTTCTATTCATACTCATACACATTAAAATTCGAGCAATAGCAATGGACAAACCTCTTCGTATTTCTTAGTCGGAGTATTGTATGGTAGTGATGTATTAAGAAGTTCATCATCATTGTGGGCATAAGCATCATCGTGGCATAGAATGTAATCGCGCCGTGTTTCAGCTTCATCATTGCCCACAATTGCTTCACCAACATCAATAATAGGATTCTCATATAAATCAACACCAACCTCTTTACCAACCTCTTTTCACTATGTTATTTGGATTCCAACTTGCCCCATCCGACATTCCGTCACCGTTGCAATTCCCCATAAATGGAGGACGAAAATCACACAATAATTACCGCAGACTCAACTTAAAATCCAATTATGAATACGTTTTAAAAGTTAAATCCAACATAACAAAAGGGTTACAAATAACTCACAGATCTTGACTTTAGAAATGAAAGCTCCTCCTTCAATGCGGTGCATGTATTGTTCAAATGGACAACTTTGCCACTTAATTGGGTAACCATACTATTGATATCTACCACCATACTCAAAAGTTGATCGTATCTAACCTTCCAAATATCAGGATCAGGTGAGGATTAAAAGCCGCAGACTAGCTTTCTCACTTGCCACGACCCTCCTTAATCGTATCGTGTACATTGACTTGAGAAGCATTAGGTTGCTGTACAATTGGAGAAACATCCTCCACCACCTCTTTGTCACTCATGGGACCCTCAACTGACCCGAATTAAAAGCCTGGTCGAAAATGGTCGAAGCCACAAAGATGTCTTCAATGATTCGAACTTCACAATTACCCCCGCAACAAGGCGCAGACATTTATAACAACATTAAGTACAAATTTTCAAACAAACACAATTCAAAGGACATACCCGTACAGTTCCAATGCTTCGACTTTCTCGTAGGTCAAAGCACCGGTGCAACACACAGTAAAAATATAGGGAAGCCACCCATTACTAGCTTTCTCAAGCGCCACACATCGCAAGCAATTTCGGGAAGACTTGAACAGCCCATACCTAAAACACAAACATAAACTATTAAAACAACAATTCTGAAAATAATCAGCATAAAATATCAACAACTATTGAAACAACAATTCTAAAATAATCGGGCATAAAATATCACCCAAACTACTCTTACCACCAACACGCCCGGCATTCCTTGAGGATGGATGCTCGGTAACTTAGTAGGTTTTACTACAAAGATCATCATATTTATTCATTTGAAAAACAAAGGCAGCGTGGGTCTTTTCAAATGTTTGCGTATAACCTACGTGTCCCCAGGGGATAATTGTTGAAATTGACAAAGTCTTCTACCAAGTGCCATGTTATCGCCTCAATACATGTGATGTCTTGGTGCCCATATATAAAACGGTGCACAACATAGACTAACGCAAGCTTAACCCCCTGTCCCGAACATTCTGGTTTCATCCTCTCTTTAGGTCCAACTTTCACACTCTTTTCTTTCACACTCTTTATCTTCCTTTCGGCTTCTATCCTGTTTTTTCTATCTTCACTTTTTTCATCTCTTCATCATTTAGATCAACTGGCAATCGTATTGTAAAAAGGAACTCGTACAATTCTCTTCCTAGG
Source organism: Papaver armeniacum (assembly GCA_023531295.1). Classification (NCBI taxonomy): domain Eukaryota; kingdom Viridiplantae; phylum Streptophyta; class Magnoliopsida; order Ranunculales; family Papaveraceae; genus Papaver; species Papaver armeniacum. Next base: position 63,842 of record JAJJWW010001137.1, on the reverse strand, counting down.
TTACTTTTTTCCAAGACTAAAATACTTCTCCTTGCATATGCCCCCACAGGGGGTTGGACATACGGCGTATCCAACTCCGTGACTCTAAGGCCTGATATTGCGGCAAAGTGCTGCTTCCTAAAGCATATTTCCTTACCCCCAACTTTAAACCGATTTCTTCATCTCCCCGGTACCTCAATCCGCCTAGTCATTAAGAAACTAAATATTGGCCTGGACATCTTCGATCGTCAGAATGTCAAGTAAATGACCAATTTTTGTTTCTCGGAACATGGCTTTCTCAAATCGACAATTCATTGCGTATGGAATTTAGTACATTGTAGCCGGAGTAAGAATTTATTTCACAAGAATTGGTCCTGTACTTGTACTCATCCGGGTAAACATAATTCCTACATAACAAAAATAAAAATTTAGAACAAAACCATGGAAAAGTCTAAAAACAGAATATGATTTTATTAGTTAAAAGATCTTTACTAAGAAACTATAAAACTCACTAATCGACTCCTAATTCACATATTTACCTTTCCTCAACTGAGTTCGCTTTTCTAACAACACCCATGCTTGCAACCTACAAATTGTTGCTTTGCTTTGCTTTAGTGCTTACCCACATTCAAATTGTGATATCAATTCAACAATGGAGATATTTGTTACCACATTCCTCAATAAAATTAATATACAAAAATCGAGCATTCTACCAACACTATCAATTCAACAAAATCGACACAAAGACGTAAATATGTCTTTGTAAAAACATGCACATACACGAAAAAATAGGTTTTCACATTACAAAAATGAAATTGAAACAGTTCAAAAAACTTTAACAAATAAATTCCACAATATACCCAACAATCATCTATTATTTCTTTCAATACAAAATTGGTTTTTACAAAGATGATTGAAAAATAATTGGTTTCAATCATTTTATTCCAATCTTTCAATCATTTCTTATTAATTGATGAATCAAAAAATAATGAAAAACCCTAAACCCTAGATAGAAAATTTACCTGATTTTAATTGCAATCGATTTGAACATGCGGTCTTCTTTTTACAAACTTCTTTCAAATGATTGAAAAATAATTGGTTTAAATCATTTCTTTGGAAGTTTCAATCATCTCTTATGAATCGATGGAATCAAAAATAATGAAAACCATAAACCCTAGATAGAAAATTTACCCGATTTTAATTGCAATCGATCTCAACATGCCTATCTTTTTCAACTTCTAAGCAACTTCAAACATTGGTAGAACACCCATGGAAGTTCTCTCGCTTCATGGCTTCGAAGTGAGAGAAAGAGTTACAGAGATGGAGTTACATACGAGGGAGATGAAGAGGAAGAAAGAGTTTTTACTCTTTTTAAGATTTCTTTTAATATCCAAGAAAGAATGTGCATGCGATGTGGACACATTGTGGCATTAGAGTAAATATACTAGCAAATTTGACCAATTTGTTAACCATATTACTTGTACCAAACATTTTTGGTAATTTGAAATATTTTTGGTAATTCCTAAATAAAAGAAGACATTTCCGGAAATTTCCTCTACAGGAACCCACAATTCCACACATGTCTTGCTCAAAATTGAAGTTAATCTTCATCTTCTTTGTGCTGAATGTAGGATCACCGTCCTCATGGTACTCGGTATAATTGATCTCTTGAGTACTTCCGTCAAAGAAAACAAAACTCAACGGTACAGAATCAGAAGCATCAGCATGATCAAGTTCAAGAGGGTGATGCGGCGGCTGTGAGAATCCACGACCATGCTGTTGCAATAGCTGTTGATTAGCGAAGTAAGTAGTATTAGCATGATCCCGTATGAGATTTCTCCAAGCTCTACATACGAGTTTACAGTCCAATACCAATTCAACACGTAACCTAGAAAGTATATTCAATGTGAGTTCTTGAGGGAGACCGTTTAGAGTACCGTAATTCATCTCCGCTGCCTCTCCTCTACTGAATCTCATTAGGGTATGTTATATATTCGGCTATATGCAGTTATTAAAATAAAACCCTAGAAAAAATTGGTGGACCTGGTGGTGCTAGTGTAGTTGTGTGCCGCCATACAACCAATGTCAACATGTTTTTACTGGACCGGGGCATTGATTTGGCAAAGGCCACCGAACGGATCAGCTATTAATAGGACTAGGTCTCTGGTTTACTTGTTCAACAGCTTCACACATTCTAAAGGAATGACCGAGTCACATTCTAATGACCGAGTTAATTAATCGTATCGGCTACTATTTGATGCCTATATTTCTGTTGGGGTTACTCTAAAACTGTCATGAAGTAGTGGTTTAGGCTAAGTCTTATGAGTTAGATATCTAACTGCTGGATTGGCTATCCTCGTCAGCATGAGCAACCTACTAAGTCTTATGGGATGGCGATCTAAGAATGAAACATCTGAACAAGATAAAATTTACGCTGGATGGTACAACATCCAACGCCGAACGGTACAGCGTTTTGAACAAAACAATGACAGCGTTTTGAAAACAGCACAAAAATATGCTTGAGAACTTCACACTCTTCCACGTGGAGCCATCTCCATCATTGTTCTTCCATGTGATCACTGTACTTTACCCTCAAAGACCCACTCCATTTCAAGTTACGTTCTGTCAATGCTCCCCTTTTAATTAATTACTACTAGTGGGTCTGTTTAGTACTCGAGTGCTGAACCAAAAAAAAATACGAAAAAGATGGAAACATGCAGCGCTTAACTGTTCAGCGTTTGGATTACTTTTTGGATCGTCTCAATCTCGCTGCTAGTTGAACTGTGAGCAATTGCTAGGAGAGAGAAAGTAGCCAGAAGCTGTGTTAACTTTTTTCCCACACTTTTTTCTTGATTTGCAACATTTTTTGTCAATCTAGCAATTCAATCTAGCCCATAGAACTTAGCCTTACACTTTTATGGAAAGCTAGGAAAGACGACTATACATTGTAAGAGATAATTGGCTAGCTTGAGATTTAGGACTAGAAATTGTGGGCACAACTTACACAATCATTTCTTATCAGAATGTCTCCACGAACAAAAAGAACTAAAACCATACTATCTGCTCTGTGTTTTCCACGTTCTCGGTGAGCTTTTTGCTTTCTTCCGTAAGCAGGGACGGTAGGGGTGGCTTACCCAAGTTCAAGCCCACCCAAAATTTCTAAAAAGATGTTTTGTTAGTGTAATTTTTAACATTTGTAAAATTTAGTCCAGGTGTAAATTTTAATTAGCCATTAATTGTTAAGATATGATTCTGCGTGGAAGAAATCAGAAGATTTTGGAATTTAAGCATACAATGAGTAGATTCTGAACTGTGTAAGAAGTTTTAAGAAGATCCAAATTCCAATAAGAATATTTGGGCTTATCAAAACTTCATTCATTACAAGTTTTAAATGACAATCTCATTCTTGCTGGACACTATTTTCCATGGGGAACTAAAACGTTCAGTACAAACAAATCAGACTAATGAAGACTAATGAAGAGACAAAAAAAAAAAAAAAAAAAAAAAAAGATGTTAATACAGGGAGGGAGAGTATACATTTCCATAAACAAAAAATCCAGAGTCACCAGCTTGTACTGAAACTCCTAAATGTGACATCTGAGACCCTTGTAGGGTAAAGGTTTAGCCAAATACATTAAGAATTGAGAAACATGTGTAAACTCAAGAGAATAATTTACATAAGAAGATCTGATAATTTAGTGGATGAAGTGTACAATTGACTGAATCCAACGTAACCAATTTAATACCGACTTTAGCCATAAGACAAGCCATTTACGGCACCTACACTGCTCTTTCTCAGTTCGAAAAACGGTTAAAGATACCAGTAAGAATGTCTGACATACATTGCAATATATACAGTGAAATGAAATAGGTCCGCAACAGTTAAAATATTGCTAAACATATATGAAGGAGAGCCATTACTTAATAACCCAGCGTTGGGAGTTCATGTGATAGTTATATATACACATAAGAAAAATTTTAAAGCACTAATATACTACCCCCAGAAAGGGGTTTCAAACTAGTCAGCACACGCCCAAGGTAAGACCCATCCAAAAACACTACGCCACCTAATGATTCATTTTTGCAAACAGCGTGAAGGTCTTAAACCAGATCCCAGATATGCACAAACCACAAAATGTAACAAAATAATCATGGGATCAAATCAACATACTACCCCCAGAACCGTCCTCGTGATATACATATTAAACAACACAAAATACTAACTTCTGTGCTTTCAGGGCCTGCCGTAAGCTCTGCCCAGCTTACTGCTGCAAGCTCCTCTCGTTCTCTGTGGGAGGAAAACAGGAAAAAGGAGTGAGCAATGCCCAGTAGGAGTTGATGGCAAAAGAAAAAGTGCTTGCGGAAACATAAATAATACACAAAGGCTCAAGAACATTTGTAAAAGAAAATGCAAACTTTGCGCAATTTTAAATCAACAAGAAGTAACTCTACAATTTCATTCATGGCCTGTTGCCAAATTCAGCTACTTTTTATGGCCAATTGCCAAACTCTTCTAATTTTGATGGCCAATTGCCAAACCGTAATAATTTCTATGGCCAATTGCCAAACCGTAATAATCTCCATGGCCAATTGCCCAGCTCTAATAATTTCCTTGGCCAATTGCCATGTCCTACTTGTTGTTATCAAGTTATTCATAACACGAAAGCATTCAGAATACTAATGAATAAACCCAAAAATTCCTTTCAAGACACATAAACGAATTATTGATTTACCATACACAGACATATGATGCATTGACATAAATGTAAAGCATGAACAGAAATATGCCTAATAGATTAAATGATAAGGTTGTCCAGAATATTAATTAGTTACAAAACTAATGAATGCATAACTCATGAGCAAGTCAGGTTGCACTGCATGTTTAAACTACTTAACCCAGTGGGTCATTCTTACAAACGGATATGAGGCTGGCTTAGAAAACTCGAAATGAAAACTCGAAGTACGAAGGAATTCAAAATTTGAGTTACTGTCAACAGTTTTAATATTTACAAACCATTATAAAATTCAACTTTATAAACATTTCCATATGCTATGAGAAAAACACTCAAGTTCACATGAAAATATAACTCTCCACTCACTGGTTTGTAAAAGTCACAATTTTTTTTTAATGGATAGTAAAATCAAATAAGCCAAATTGATCAACGCAATTAGACCCATGATTCTTAAAACAAGAGAAAGCCCCTTTTATGTAAGCACAGAGCACCAAAGCAGTAAGCAAAATCAACGAAATTGAGAGAGGAAGAACCCGTACCTCTGCAAAAGGCAAACACCACTGGAAACAGAGAATGGGTTGAACTCAGAATTTAAATTAGAAGTCCCCAAAATTTTCCCTTTAATTTCTACAGGTTGTTTTTAAGTAAGAAATGTTGATAGAAATGAGGGGAGAAGGCTATCGTTCCAAAGCCAAACACCATCCAGAGTCCAGACCTGTCTCTCTTAAACCCGGTTGGAAAAGAAAAATAAAAGACTGGAATGTCCCTAGTTGTTCATGTCTGACGCGTGCCTTTCATGCTCAAAGTATCCGGTTTCTTCTTAGAGCATCTCCAACGGTAGGTCAAAAAAATCCTATGTGGATGTCATTGCTAGACCCCAATTTATTTAGATTTTATCCCTGGATGTTAATAAGACCCTTTATACTAAAACTCATCTCCAGTAGTGTTTGCACCCAGAAATATTTCCGAGTACTAAACACGACGATCTCCGTGTTGTTGATGAAAACAGGGTTTGAAACATGAAACAAAGCGTAAAGAAAAGAGACACGGATTACGCGGTTCGGCATGGTTTGCCTACATCCACGAACGAATCCTCTTGGGCAGTGGTGTTTTATTGATAATAGAATTACAGTGGATTTTTCCTCTCTTTCGCTACCCCTCTCTTCTACTAGGGCATCCCTATATTAATACAGTTTTTTTAACACCTAATTTCGAGATAGACTTGAATGGCATTAATATGCCCACCGCAATTAATTCTCGCATGAAACTGCTTGCATGCCTGGCTGAATCAATTTCGCATGAAATCCGCTTGCATGCTCGCTGTCCATGCGCCGCGTGCTTCTTCGCCATAAAGCGCCTGCGCATGGCTTCGCATTAATCTGCCAACATGCCTACTTTCCGTTGTTGACTGTCAAGCTTTGAATGCTACGACCTTCTGGCAATCATGGCTGGAGACTGGATGGAGGCCGGTTGGCATTACATATGACTTTGACAGTTGACCGACGGTTGACTTTGACCATTGATCATGCGTTGACTTTGGTCATTGACCAGGTGTTGACTTTGATCGTTGACCAGACGTTGACTATGACCGTTGACAAGCCATTGAATTTACGTAATACTGGGAAGGCTGGTGGACTGCTTCGGTTGACTGGTTAGCGGGCTTGGATGACAGCTGAATAGTGGCCCAGGCAACATTCTCGGCCCAATATGTGGCAATTTTACTCATAGTACAAATATCGCCCCCTCTTAACCTCCAACTTGTTGCGGGGTTAAGAAGTTAGTTTTCCATTTTGTATTGACAGAGTATGATAAGATTCGCCTTCAAGTGTGTATTATTATTGTTTGAAGTAAATGAAAACCTTCCTTGGTCGCTTGCGGAAATCAAGACGCCCCCAAGAGTAAATTACTCATTTGAAGCATAAAGCAAGTTGCCTTCGTTGATTGTGGAAATCATAACCGAGTCGCTTCGGTGAGTCTATTGTGACTAGAAGATGAGCGGGCAACGATTGAGTATGATCAACAATCGTTGTATGCAAAAATTAGATCCGAAGGATGAACTAGCCTGTAACGAAAGTGCGATACTGGAGCGGATTAGTGTTGAAAGTGAACTGTATTTGTTGATGTAAAACTGAATTGAGGCAGTTACGTAGAATTATACTGGTAATAGTTGTTGGAAAAGATGAGTTATATTTGAAGTCACTCAGCTGGAATCTGTGTCGGTTGTTGTTGTAAGCAAAACTTGAATTTGCCAACTATCAGTAATTTCCAACCAAACTGGGTATTAGCAGCTGTTAGTATTAAGCTGCTATCATTTTCGGACTAAGCTTCGGTAGTTGCGAGCGATAGGGTGTGATCCTTCAATAGTTGAGATGGTAACAGACTTTGTGTGTTGTTGGACTCCAATGGTCTTGGTTGTGCTACTGGATATGACATCGATCTTTATATGTTATCAATAGTTATACTAATCAGGATAGAAGCATCGATGTAGACTAGATCACAATAGTTGTTGCGGAACTGGATTGCAATGATTGCAAAATCGACTTGCCGAAGGCCACAAAATCTGCCATTCTGCAGAATGAGCACAATCAAAGTTGCAACGACTTAGGACAAAGTTGGACATCGCCGCTTCGATCATCTTGACCGCATGAACTACAAACAGCCGGATCAGAAGCGGTGCGATCGGTTGACCGCATGATCTACGAAAGAGATGAATTCATACGCCATTTATCACCGGATCACAAAGAACAACGAGCAAACCGATCGCATGAGCCGTGTTCGATCACCGATCAAGCAGAGTAGTAGGCTACGCACACTAAAGAGCTGGCGATCACCGGATTTAGGGAGCGTGAACATAAATGGATCAGTAGATTCGATCATCTCGAATCGTAGCCGAAGATTAACGTAGCCCCGCTCAGAGTAGTCCGCTATCAACGGATCATGAGAGTCAGAAAAAACTGCCAACATGCCTACTTTCTGTTATTGACTGTCAAGCTTTGAATGCTACGACCTGCTGGCAATTATGGATGGAGACTGGATGGAGGCTGGTTGGAAGTACATCTGACTTTGACAGTTGATCGACGGTTGAATTTGACCATTGACCATGCGTTGACTTTGACCATTGATCGGGTGTTGACTTTAACCATTGACCGGGCGTTGACTATGACCGTTGACCTGTCATTGAATTTACGTAATACTGGGAAGGCTGGTGGGCTGCTTCGGTTGACTGGTTAGTGGGATTGGATGACAGCTGAATACCGGCCCAGGCAACATTCTGGCCCAATATGTGCAATTTTACTCATGGTACAAACAAGTAGTTAAGGTTATACAATGTATTTTAGATTTAGATAAACATTAAAAAAATAATATTTAGCTTGATTCCATATTAAAAATTATTTTTTTAAAATAAAATTGATGACATGGAATTACTTAAGGGTCATCCCGAAGGTGTAGTTAAGACTTTCTTTAACACCTTCGTATTTATTATTTGATCCCTCATAATTTGTAGGACCTAACCATTGGAGATGCTTTTATACTAAATGGGGGTCTAAAATCCTATATGTCATTCAAAAAAAATATTTTCACCCTCTGTTGGAGATGCTCTTAGGTAGGCCTGTCAATATTTGTTCGATATCCGGATTCCGTTTCCGAATATTCGAGATCCTATAGGATTTTATCCATTTTATCGGATATCGGATATCAGATCGGATATTTTGTCGGATATTTCTTCCTTAACATATCGGAAACGGATTAGACCCCATCCGAAATGTTAATATCCGATATCCGATAAACTTATTTGTAATTTATCCTAATTTCGAGTCTAGTATCGGATATTTTCGGATAAATATCCGATAAGTGTAATGTTTTACAAGGGTTTTTAAGCTTTTTTGGTATAAAAGGATATTATCGGATATCCGACAGCTTAGCCTATCGAAATTGATATCTGAGTTTGATATCCTAAAGGATATTATCGGATATCGAATATCCGATAATGCTTAACTCGCTTCGGATATCGGATTTCTAAATATCCGACGGATATTCTTCCGTTGACAGGCCTACTCTTAGGCCTATTCCTATGCACATGCCAAAAAAATCTGTTTGGCATACCAGGTGGCATGGAAAACCAATTTTGTTACTATGGGAAACGACGGAACGACCGAGTTTCTAGCGAGCGTTATTGACTCAAGCGCTGACGTTATAATCAATATCGCCAACATTGTACTTTATAACGCCTATAACTAATGTAACTTGTTCTCTTCTTTTCAACTCTTCTCAAATCTTCTACATACGCTTTGTTAGCCACCTCAAGTTTTCTGTATACTTTTGTCTTCGGTTCATATAAAATAAAATCTTCATCGCCCTCCCATAAAATCTCATTGTTCTTGAAACTCCATACTAAATCCAGAGACCTGCAACAAATTATACATTTTTTGGATAATTGAGAAACTTTTAATCCAAGATTCTCGCACTTCGTAATCTTTCATCATCCATATATCAACACGGATGTTTAAAACATGAAATACTAAACATAAGAACCCTCCCAGTACAACCACATGCAAAGTGAACATATCTGAAATTCAATAAATTTTCGGATACTATGAATTAGCTACAGAACTTACATCCAAATGAAATGTACCTTGAAACCAACCATGTGCTTCCCTCTCCAGCCAGTAGAATAAGTTTATTGATTAGTACCCCAGCCACTGGAATAAGTTTTGTTTTGGATACAAATTATGAGTTTGATAATGTCAGACAAGTAGCCGGTGAAGGTATGTTCTTTAATCACCTATCTGACTATGAGGAGCGAGTTAATTTGGTACCTCTAAGAGGTGGATGGACTGAGTTACATACAAATAGTCAATTCCTTCCCCTGTTGTTCAAGAGAGAGTTAGAACATACCCTTGGCGACATCTATATCATATACAACCTAGAAACCACAAGAATCAAGGAGTGTTGAGGTTATTAGTCCCACATTGTCTGGGCATCTAAGATCCTGCGGCTTATAATTCCTTATGGCCTCTCCACTCATTGCCAATTGGTTTTGAGTTGGATGCCCGTATTCTAACATGGTATCAGAGCAGGCTATTTGCGACGAGTCATTGACCGCGCCTTTACTCCGCGTCGCCCGATTTAATTGTGTCCACGTGTTAGACCCAACGAGGCTACACGTGAGGGGGCGTGTTGAGGTTATTAGTCCCATATTGTCTGGGCATCTAAGATCCTGCGGTCTTGACAGTAAAACAAACATGGAGATAAAATCCATCATTTTGTTTTCAGAATAAAATCCATATTAGTGGAACAACATTATCATTGAATTAATTTGATACGAGACAACTCATATGGTGGCATCCATACGATTCTTCCAAGAAAATAAGAAATAGGAAAAAAAAAAACAAAAATGAAATTAATGATGGTCGTTTAAGAGAGATTTCACTTGTGAAAACTATAGATTTAGAACTAAGAAAAAGGTTGACGATTGATTAGTCAATGGCAACAAAACAAAAAATTTTGTTATGCTTGATAGGTAAGATTAAGATCTCTGTGTAGAATAACAAGCATAACAAGTGGACACTGTCATGCTCACAACTTGTTATCGAACTGAATGAGAACAAGAGTCTGGACTCCTTCAAAAACAAGGATTAAGCAATAAAATGAGAGTTGATTTGTTTCCGAAAGAAAACATATATTGATTAAGTAATAGAATTTTTGGTGGCAAACTAAGATAATCCAACAAAACTATATTGAACCAAAATTGGTAGAAAAACAAAAGATTGTATTAATCTTTGATATTCAAGAAAGAGTAAAATGATCAAGTGAACAACAGATAATCAGAAAATACTTTACATGAATGTTCTTGATAAAAAGATTAAAGAGTCGAGACGTGATAAGACTTACATCTTTCTTAAATAATAAAGATGCAAGGTTTATTTAGTTGGTAGTATGATGATCAACTAATTGTTTAAGGAATATTGGCTCATAAAATCATAGCAAGCCGCGAATGATAAGATCTTGGGGATCCTAGATAATGATCTAAATGTAGATATATTAGATCATTAAAAAGAGTTTTCGTTACTAAAAACTGATTTGGAAAAATTTTAAGGAAACGCATGATTAATGGGTCGTAAGTTAATGAATCAACCCTTAATATGTCCCCAAAAAAATATGGGACAAGAGCATGAGAGAGTCATGGTTGATAACAACCAATAACAAAAGATTGAAGAAAAAAAAATGGTTTGACTTAAGAAGATCTTTAAGAAACAACCAAAAATAACTTTTTTGACTTAATGGATTCCCATTAGTCACGGCTATAGATGAGAGCCAATATTAATGTGTGGTTGAATAATTTGTGACACCACAAATGGAAACAATATTATAGAAAATAAAGGAAGATTTTCGGCGTGCTATTGACCAGAAGTATGAAAACAGGTGTTTCATAAAATTAAAACTCAACAATAACTTGAGCTTTGTTGAGACTCATCATCCATTGAGAAAGGAAAAATAAACAGATGGTTACTGAAGAGTAATCCGAACAAAATCGGCCAAAATAATAAAACTGATTTAGATGGGTAAATCAAAATTTTGATACTCCGTGGACATAGAAGATCGCAATGTCCAAATGATATTTGGAGAATGTAAGGACACAAATCCTTTCCAAATATATATATGCTCAATGCGGATAACCAAAACAGAAAGATGTGTGATATTGACATGAGATTACATACAAAAAAAAAAAAAAAAAAAAAAGACCAAAGATTCTCTAGTTATTGATTTTGATGCAGAAACCCATTATGTTGATGTGGTGCAAAAACATCAAAGGAAAAAAAAAAGAAAAATCTCATGATCCAGTACAAAGCTAGAAACCACGGATAAATGAAAACACAATCTTTCGCTGAAAGGGGTAACTTTCCATGATCAAAGACTTGTTATTATGAGCCTGAAATGGTTTTGGACGTGAATAAAACATCCATAGAGATGTCCACAAGGATAATTGGAAAGAGTCATACGATTGATAACTTTGATAGACTGAACTAAGAGTTATCAATAGAGAAAAAGAGACTAATGTTCACCATTGACAAGAGCCTACTGATAAAGAGAAATATTAAAACAAATGTTAGAAAGCGGAAGCGATTTCGAGCGGATCTCCCCGCTCTGATACCATAATAAATTATGGGTATCATTGAGTCGGATCATCGATTAGACGGAAAGCAAATCAAAGAAGACAAAGATTGATCATCATTAGATACTGATGATCAATCTAATTTCACCCTAAGGGGTTTGTCAGTGGACGTATGCGTTAGTGTCGAACCACTTTAATCTTTGTCTTCTTTGATTTGCTTTCCGTCTAATCGATGATCCGACTCAATGATACCCATAATTTATTAAGGAGTTCAAATAATATTAGAACGATTGTGGAAGACTACAAACACGTTTCTATTTTAAGGACTTTGAATGTGGTACGTCAGTTTTTTCTAGTAATTTAATTTTTAGATTATGTGTTTTGGTTTATAAAAATCAACAAATTCTAATTATAAATAATTATTGTTAATAATAGAAGTTACACCGATAATTATTGTTAATAATAGGAGTTCTAATAATTATTGTTAATGATAGATTTGTACATGTTAACGGGAATTCCATGTGCTGGAAACTTACTTCCATTTAACTAACTAAATTGGTTATCAGAAGATAAATGAAAACAAAGGCTTCCCTTATATTCAAGTGATGTAGAAGGAAATGTTTCATATAGACAATTAAAAGCGCATGTGTTAAAAAGTGGCTGGGTTGAAAGAATTTTTTACACGTTATGCTAGGAAAATGAAAGAAAACAGTAGCTGGTAATGAATATTTGTTCCCCGACCATTATGAAGAGCTCGAACGTCTATTTGTATTGTCGACACTAGGCCAATGTTTATTTCCAAATGCTAGCTCAGTGGTGTTAATTGGGTTTCTCGAAGCATTAGAAGATTTAGAGCAAGAACCAACAAATGATTGGGTGTCTTCCATTTTATCAGAGATTTACATGGACCTCGGTGATTGCTCGACATGTGTCAAAGATAGTTTTAATGCATTTTGGGGAGTTCTGGAGGTAAGAGCCAATATTTTTCACAATATTTGTTTGATATTTTCACTTGGAAAATTTAATAACCAATAATGTTATTATTTTAAGTATTGGTGGTATACATGGTTCCGTGTTTCGGAACCTTCTCTTAAGAATCATACCAATATATTTCCGATCATACAGAAGTATGAATCCGAGAATTGGGAACCTACACAGATTGAAGATGGTCAACATACTGTTATTGTTCATAAGATTCAGCAGTTCTGTAGAACAAGCCTTAACCTTATCTCCTAGCCGTATGAATAAATACCTGAGTTTGAAGAATAACAAGCTCAGAGAATGGTACAGTTAAGCCTTACAAGGATGGTGTTATACAACCCTATTTCTGAAAAGGGTGTTTGGTATTATGGTGAAAGACAACTTCTTTAGTTGCAAAGAAGATCAGTGATTGCCGTCAACCGTTATCCAAGTTCAGAGGTTTTAGAAAACGATTACTTCAAATTGATAAGGGAAGGTCATCATTGGCAAGAAGATGATGAACTGATCCAGGAGCCAATGGACAGAAATTAATACCTAGTTTGGTTTAACATTATTTCCAAGCCCAATATTGTTATGCAACCGCAAAGTTTGGGTCGGATGGATTTCCCAGCTTTAGGTAGGATGCCACTTGCCAATGAATTTATTCCTTCCTAACCTCCATTAGAGACGGTGACGCATTTCATATCCTTCTCAAAGTTTATCGTCAACCATGTCACCATTTTCTTGGGAAGTACAGACTATATCCATCACATATGGAGAGAATTTTAATTATCCAATTGCTTCAAGTGCACTTTATCGGACTTATCCATACTTGGAGATCAATGCTACAGGGTTGCAATATCAGAACCAATTGAACGATTATCATGTTCTGGTTCAGGGATTTCAGAGATTGCACTTGGATGAGTTGCAAAAATAGAGGGAAAGCATGATGTTTGAAATGAGTCAAGGATTTGAGCTTAATGATAGTATGGGAATGAGTCCCAGTGTTAGTGGAATGAGTCCCAGTGGTAGAGGAATGAGTCCAAGTGGTAGAGATAGTAGAGGAATGACTCATTTGAGTCCCAGTGGTAGAGGAATGACTCATTTGAGTCCCAGTGGCTGAGGAATGAGTCCAAATGGAAGTCAGCAAAGTCGTGGAAGTGAAAAAAGATTGAGACGTCATTCTATGCATGAGTTACCAAAAAGTTTTACTCCAAACCTAGTGTTAGATAGTCAAGTAGTACGTGGTGGTGAAGAAAACATTGGCTTGGATACAACTATTGCACGTATGTTTAGTCATTTTCCAACTGATATAATGACTCCAGGCGGTGGTTTGAACGTGGAAGCAATCGAATCTGTATACCCCAATCGCCTCTAACGACACCCCCCCACACACACATATACACCCCACCCACCCCACCACCATTTGCCTCAAGCTCAACAGCATTTCAACCATTACGACAGCCATTACAACAAACTCCTCAAGAATATCAACAACACGTATTTCAAGATTTGTATCGTGTTCCCATGCGCCTGAACCCATTTCTTATAAAGCACCAAGTGATTCCGATGAGACTCAAGCAGCAAGTGATTCTGATGAGACTCCAGCACCGAGTGAGTCTCAAACCCATTTCAAGAAAACGCAGGCGCAGGCAATTGGATCTTTGGTTATGGAGGAAATGGACAAGGTAAGGAGTAGTTTAAATGTAAGAAATTTAGTTGAAATGTAATATTTTTTTTTAGATTAATATTCAAATACAAACTAGTTTTACATTTCATTAAAAATTAATTTTGATTGCATAACACAATACTTATAATTTGAATCCCTTCACATGAACATTGTAGAATTCATAACATTCATCGTGACTAAGCCATCTTACGTTGTCTTCGGCGAATTAAAGTACGACTCTAATTATTAGTTTTTCATTTTACCACCCAGGATTATTTCGTTTTATCAACCACATAATTTGCTGATAGTTTCTAACATTGTTGTTGATGAAACAATACAATTTTGAAGACACTGTTCTGGATGGATTTATGTGACTTAATGTCGTAAACCTTTGAAATACAGTGTCCCATAATTTAAAAGTCTCTAAATTGAAATCTCAATCGCTTGCAACTGAAACCCAACATCGAATTAGATAAACATCTTCCTCTCGGAGTAAAATCCAATTCGGTTATGCGAGCACTATGCATGTTGAAATGAATTTGAAGTTAGGTTGGAATGGGTAGAAATTAGGTATCTATAGAGGGGGAAAATGGTAACCGTTGGATGAAGATCTGATAAGAAATGATCAGAGAGCCGAGCGATAGCTTGACTAGCTCTGGCGCTGGAATGGCCAGCGAGAGCTGACTTGACCATAGAGCGATTGACACTCTATCGCTCACTGGAAACTCTGTCGTGTATGTCTATATGTTATTCTTGACATATAGACATATGAGTTTGGAAATTTGACATACCCATAGTGGATGCATATATGCCAAATATCAGTGTTTGGCATGTGCATAGGAATGGGCCTAGCATCTAATTACTCATGCTCACTAAAAATGTTAAGGATGACTACTTAGCTTATCAAACAATCAGATGGGTTGGGCTGAGTCTCAAAGCCCAAGAAAAATTATTTGTGTTGTTACAATGACTCTTGGCAACAAGGCATAAACTCAAGTTTTCGCCTCTAATTAAATATTGATCATAACTATATTACAATCTGTTAACAAATACCATTATTAACAACAACAACAACAAAAAAATAAAAAAAAATAAAAAATAAAAAATAAATCGAAATGTGAAGTTCAAATAACGAAGGCGTAATTGGGGGATACTCAAAGTTAAATGGGTTGTATTTTAGTTAAGGGATCCTTTTTTTAGGTGGGAAATAACCATATTATCCTTATCCTAATAAATATTCAAAAAAAAGAACAAAAAGTCTATTTTTGTTTTTAGTATCCCCGCTTCACTTTTTTTCTCCATCAAAAAAATCGCATAAATCATGTTGTATGATTTTTTATTTAGGTTATCAAAAAATCATTTTGAGTAGCGACGCAAATTATGATAATCAAAATGATTTGAATTAAAACCAACTAGGTTATCAAAAAAACTCGAAATTATATTTAAAAAGGAAAATCAAATTTGAATTTTGGTAGCAGGTTAATTAACATTCGATATTCTTTTGTTGGATGAATACAATACCGAAATTACTTTCGGTATTGTTTTGTTGGATGAATACAATACCGAAAGTGGCTCTGTAAATGTAAAATTTTATTGACTTAGTGTTTGAATTGGGATTTGGTTTGGGGTTTTTTCATAAATGAAAGTTTGATTTTCTACAAAAGGTTGGAACTAGGAGTCATTAAAATCAATTTAAACGCCTTCTCATATCACATACATCTTCAAACACTAGTACAAATCTTCACATTGGCCACACTTAATCACCGTGTCCATAGGCTTTTGGTCATGGATTTTTTCACTCCAAAATGTGGCATCGAAAAGCCGTGGACAAAGAGGTACCTTTATGGCTACACAAACTTTGAGTGGCTATAAAATATGATTTACCATGGCCGTAACTCTATAACCGTGTCTATATGATACTCATTATTTCTTTTGTAGTAAAGCATTTTCACTATCACCATGGCCATAGGATCCTTATAGACACACAAATTGATTATATGTGGCTAAAGTTAACCTTAAAGTCACATGAATTATATTTTAGCCATGGTTTTTTTCATCAATTGGACACACAAAATTCATTTTATCATGGCAAATTCATGACCTTACAGCCACACTAAATTTTCTTAACCATGGCCATCGCTATCATTTGGACACGCGGAAAATAATTTAGCATGGCCAATACATGACTTGTAGTCACGTTTAATCTATAGTTCCATGGTCGTCTATGTTTTTGGACACGTGATAAACATTTTACATGACCAATTAATAAGTTATGGATACTAAGAATTTCTAGCACCGTGGCTAAAAAATTTCTAGAGACACATCAAGTGTTTTCAGTGTAGCCATTATTCACCTTTTGGACACAGAGGATACCACAAACTATGGCGATAACCTATCAACATGAAAAATATTAGCTTTTAGCCACTCGAAAATTGCAATTTTTGTAGCTCTATTTATTCTTTGGCCATGGTTTAAGATCTAAATGGTGGCCGTATTTTATTTTCAACCACGTGAATGCAGTAATTTATCATGTGTAGCAAAACTCACCTTAATAACCATCCATAAAAATTAATCACACTACAATTAGAATTGAACCAAATTTTTTTTATTATTATTAATAATATGATAAACGTCTCGACATATGATTAATTGTGCAATAACCTTAAGATAACAAAATTTCAAAGGAGATTTTAAAGTTTAAACATCCAAATTCTACGTGTCCATAACTATTTCTTTTGATCATTAGGGTCAGTAGTCTTGAGTCTCTTGCCGATCTCCGAGACTTCGCTTCCCACTCTTGGTATCCGAAGGTTTCTTCTTCTTTCTCTTCTTAGTCTTCTGATCGCATCATTATCATCAAAGCCTGGGGAAGTGGGCCGGTTTTGCGACAAGAAAGTGGATTTACAAGGCAACAAAGTCTTTGGATCAACATCATCTTCATCGTGGTCCGAAGTGGTCAAGTTCTGCAGAAGCAAGTGGATGTATAAGGCAACAAACCATGCTAACAGCTTATATGCTCTGGATGCATAAGGTAAATGTTCTCGTTAACTCGCCTCAAAACATGTAAATAGTATATGCTAATGCTATATGCTTGAAGTAATGTGGGAAAATATGTGCAAGTGGGGACAAAATACAGTTTATCTCATATTTGCTAGAGTTGGTTTCAAATTTAGCTAGGATGCGAGAAATTAGTAATTGTACCTGTATCACACATCACACAAAGATTATAGCATTCTAAGCTACATTACAAGACATAGCATTCAACGATTCAAGCATGTTTTGAGCTGGACACAAAGCTAAACAAGCATGTACATGGTTCCACATATTTTGTTATAACAAATCTACTAAATCAAGGAATAAAGGAACTTACAAAGAGAGCAACAAATCACAAACTCTTTAGGCCAAGCTACAACTGATCCTTGAGCATCCTCTAATTTTTGAGATGAGTTGATGGGTTTGGCAAACAATGATTCTTAAATATCGATTTTCAACCGTCACTCGACACAATCATCCTTGAGTGGATCTCCATGTACTAACCGACCTGCACCGATGGAAGAACACTACCCCATGCAATGATATTTCGCAGTGTAGCATGAGCCAATTTGCATTTACCAACTGCAAAAATATATGCTATATTGACATCAATGTATTCAACTCTCAAAACACCAAGGATTTAAATACCTCGCGATAATGACATACCGTTGAAAGTTCGGTTTGGTCTTTCAATTGAGATTCGTCCGAGAATTAAGGGGAGGACGCTCGGATGCAAGAGACTTTTGTTTGTACTTTCCAGACCGCAAAAATGTGCTATATTAACATCAACAAATGGAACTCTCAAACACTATATATTTAAATACCTACAAAAAAACATACCATTTGGAGTTCAACCCGTCTTTCGATGTTGTAGACTGAGATACGTGTTGAGATTCAAGGTACTTGCTATTTGTATTACATTCCTGCCTTTTGTCTGAGAATTGCTTATAATAGGGGCCTCATGCATAAGAGATTTCGTAGAGTGCAGTTGACATATTAGATTCAATTTTATTAGGAAATATATACTTAATCAAAATTACTTAGATAATGTTAAACATACCGTGCCTTTTTGCTCTTGGTTTTTTTCTTTTTCAATACTCCTTGAGATTTTAGTTGAGACACTAAGTCGCTCATCATTTTGCTTGCGTATTCATTGCTTCCTTCATTTCCTTCATTTCTTCATCCTTCCTCTCTCTCTCCTTTTGGTTTGCGCATCTTTCATCATCCAAATTGTTTCTTCCGCCAATGTGCCCTTGACGCTCCTTTCCGCGGCATGTGCCAAAAGATGTTGTTGGAGTCACTCCCTTTCCCGCACATCTTACACGCCCACCATGTTCTTCCCCAAACACAAGTGTAATAGAATCGCGTGCAGTTTTTTCATCAAAGTTCCATCTTCCAATTTCGCTTATCAAACTCCTCCCGCACAAAAAAATTAGGTATTAAAAGTGTTCATCAATTAAAACCAACTTAGTTGCACATTTACTCAAGCACATAACAAATAGCTGGTAGTTTCAAATGTGTTACAAGTTGTTCTCCGCTCTTTTTCCTAACATCATCGTCATCGTATTCTCCATTTTTGTTTTGATGTGCCTTCCTCCATATAGTAAAGACCGTGAAGGATTTTCATCTTCACGAATCTCTTTTCTTTAATCTAGCAATTATCAAATAAACAAGCCCGATATTAGATACATACTCTTCGTATCATTAGATGTACTCTTAATTAAGCATACAAGCTAACGGACATTGGTGTATGGAAATAATACTAATTTTTGATAAAAATCAGATTACTAATTTTTCCAACAGCCCTGAATACTGCTCTTCCCGTCCTATGGTTATATTTGTGGTTCTCGTGCCTTAACTCCCTTACCGGATAATTCCCGAGCATACGGATTCAAAGAATTTCATTTCATAAGAAAATTAGACTGACAGATGAAATTATCAATAATAATACTAAAACGTGTAATATACAACCTTGCATTCATCGGATAAATATCATGCTATTTAACTTGTCCCAGTTGTTCTTGGTTAACAATAACACGATATGGTTTAGGAACAATATTAAGTTTAGCAAAATTTACCCAAATTGGGCACTATAAACTTTACATACAACTTTCTTCTGAAGTTGCGCAAATGTTCACCAAAATATTTCATAATTTTTCCTCTCCTAGTCTCCTCAATTTCATAAAAGCGCTGCCAAAATATGAGTGGGATGTTAATGGCGGGTTACCCAACAAAAATTAATAACAAATATAATATTAAATTGAATATAAATCAACATATACATACCAATAGTTCGTGCCATAACTTATCCCTCAACACCGACTTAACTTCCTTCCACTTCAAGTGCTCCGAGACCTCGTCTCGACGTACTCAATACACCCATGTAACTAGCAATTTCGCATTTATACTCCCCCTTAAATCGACTCAAGTTTATCAAATTCTATCACGTGTTTCTTGCCTTTAAATTCTTTCTTACTCTTAAGTCTAGTTAAACCTCGAATGTATTCTCCTAGGACTCTCCACCGTATTGTTTGGAGCCCCGTGTCTTTATAGTTTAAAACCCCAAATAAGAATAACATGGTGTAAGAGTATACTCATTCAATTTAAGTCCAAAACAAACAAGCTAGTATAACAAAGATGAGACATTACGGATGTTCAGACTTTCAAGAGATTCATCATCGAATCGAGCTATCACCATCGGAATCGGAGCTATCACCATCGAATCGGTGCCACTACCATCGCTATCTTCGCCTTCATCCTCTCGACTGTCCTACATTCTCAAGGCTTGAACTTCCAGGCTGCAGCCTCATTGTCAAGATACTCATCATCATCATACTCGTGACTCCCAACTCGAATTCTCGTGTGTAGGCATATCGTAAACCGCATATACATATATATGATTCAATCAAATATGGTCCAATTCTTTACAATCAAAAGACAAAAGTTAATAAGCTAGACACAAGAAAAGGATTATATTATCATAAAACAATAACAATCCTCTATAACCTAATTTCAGATTCATTTTCAATTAATGGATGCATAGCTAGGGGAAACATACTGTGTCTTGAAAATAACTCGAAAGGATAGCCCGACTATACATAGTCCAATAAACTCGCTCAAAGAGCGTATTTGGTACTCAAACAAGTTATGGGCTCAGTCATAAATGCTAAAGAGTATTTCCTATTTCATTGTCTGGATGTTGATCGGGCATGGGTAAGAATCTGGAGTTATTCGATTTGATACAATTTTATTTGATACAAAACCGAAAGTTAACAAGAACAAGAGAAATATGAAGAAACCCATAATTCTAAGTACGAATAGTTGTACAATTACAAGAAAACAAAAGTGAGTTGCTGAAAATTGAACGAAACAAACTGTTCCCAGAGAAACATAAATTCTCGCTAAGGTACACAATAGTGTCATATACAGATAAACATGCCTATGATGCATAGTTAGGGATAACCAAAAACAAAATAATCTCAAGATGAACCATCCGCCACTCTAAATAAGAACCCAATTTCATTCATTTTGTATTGTATCTTTTAATCAAAGATAATCTAATAAGATTGTATTATTACAAAACTAATATCAATCCTATGTAACCCAATTTGATTCAATCAAATAGTCTAATATAAACTCATGCATCTTTCAAATCTAATATAAACTCATGCATCTTTCAAATCAAATATCATAGGTTATTCAACTATAGATAAGCATGAAAATGATATACCTTGGATGTTTTTGATCTAAACCGATAATCTAATCCTACAAAAAAGTTGTATCTCTTAACATCCCCCGGACCGATTTTAGGGTTGAATTTATAGATATTCCAAAACATCAAGCGGAATAATCGCTTAAAAGGATTTTCGTTTGATTTCATGCCACCCAAAATGAAAATTTTAGGGTTGAAATCGAAAAATAATTGACCGAGATTATTCCCCCTAGATGTTCTTCTTTCACGGTGCGTAAATATTTCCAAAATTCCAGGACTAAATCTTCTATGAATAACCCCTAATTTCCCTTTTCCTCTAACAAACTTTCCCTAATTTGAAGACAAAATATTTCACGAAATTATCCTCGTAATCTCCGCCTCTCTCTCGTTTCTCTCCGCAACTTCGTTGTGGGAAGGCAAAAGAAAGAAAAAAATTGGGGAGTATGTTACTCTCGTGTGAAAGTTGGGAACAAAAAGTCAACATTTTTAATTTCGAGATGGACTACTCTAAACCTTTGTGAGTACGTGGCTTCCATTTATAAGCCTTTGTTAGTACGTGGCTTCCATTTATAAACCTTTGTTAGTACGTGGCTCATCTTTAGTGCCCATAGGATTAGCAAGCTAGGACATATACAAAGAAAAAAATCTTTGTAATGCTTTCTTTATTTTATTTGTTTATTTTTCTTATTCATATTTTAATTTTTTAATTATTATTAAAATGTTATTGTATGGAGTTGGTAAGAAGCCTAGCAACAAGTCATGCTTCGTAATTTTCTCGATTTATCAGCCCTTTTTCCACAAGAAATTTTCTTAGTGTGGCATTAACATCATAACTAGCTAAAAAGAAAATTCTTCAGGAAAACCACAGGTGACCCCCGAAGCTCGCCTAAAGTTAAGAAAGTCAATATCATGAAATGGTATCCATCGAGTAACATTTGGATAAATACTCACCATGACTTATTTATCCACGTGTTTCCCAGAAGATTACTCATTGTGATTATAATTATCATCTAAGTCCATCCAGCTGTGCTCAATTTTACAAAATTTAATCAAAACTCACTAGATCATAGTCACTATGAGTGATAATACCCGACATGACTAAAGTTCCAGTTTCTCGCGAAATCTTTGAACTCGTTCCGACTCGATCAAATAATTGAAGTGTCGAGTCCTATTTACTCCCTCCTTTACAATTTAGATGATGTTTTTGGCAGTTTTCACGCAGTTAAGAAATGGAGAGAGATATTAAGATTTTTCATCTACACCCTTAAGAAAAGTCTTCAAACACTAAATATTATTAGTGCATTAAAAAAAAGCTTATAGTTCCAGCTTCCTCGCTTATACTCGAACTCATTCCAACTAGGTCAAATTTTCAATATGAAGTGTTGAGTTTTGATTGTGTAACTAAATTTTGATGCAAATCGCCTAAATTCTAAAGGATAAAATTATTGTTTCTTCAAGTTTTCCCAAACTCATTCCAACTCAGTCCAAATTTTGAAATGAAATGTCTAATCTTGTTCATGTAACTAAATTTTGACGCAAATCGCCTAAATTCTAAAAGATGAAGTTTCAATTTCTTCAGTTTTCCTCGAACTCATTCCAACTCGATCAATTTTTCAATTGAAGTGTCGAGTCTTGATTATGTAACTAAATTTTGATACAAATCGCCCGAATTCTAAAGGATAAAGTTCCAGTTTCTTCAATTTTCCTCGAACTCGTTCCAAATCGATCAATTCTTCAATTGAAGTGTCGAGTCTTGATCATGGTTAACTAAATTTTGACGCAAATCGCCTCAATTTGAAAAAATGAAGTTACAATTTCTTCAATTTTGCTCAAACTCTTTTTAACTCGATCGTTTGAATTCGAATGGATGAAGTTCCAGTTTCTTCAGTTTTACTCCATCGTTTGAATTCGAATGGATGAAGTTCCAATATCTTCAGTTTTACTCAAAGTCGTTCCAACTCGATCAATTTTTCAATATGAAGTGTCGAGTCCTGAATTCTAAAGGATAAAGTTCCATTTTCTTTGATTTTCCTCTCGAACTCGTTCCAAATCGATCAATTTTCCAATTGAAGTATCGAGTCTTAATCATATAACTAAATTTGACACAAATCGCCTAATTAAATTCATAATGATGAAGTTACAATTACTTCAAGTTTCCTCGAACTCATTCCATCTCGATTAATTTTTCAATCGAAGTGCCGAGTCTTGATTATGTAACTAAATTTTGACGCAAATCGCCTAAATTCTAAAGGATAAAATTAATGTTTCTTCGGTTTTCCCGAATCCGTTCCAACTTAGTCAAATTTTGAAATGAAATGTCTAGGCTTGATCATGTAACTAAATGTTGATATTGCCTGTAACATGCCATGTAACCCCAATATTTAATTGCCAATTACCAAGTGGTCTGGTGGTTGGCATGCTCCCTCCCACTATGGAGGTAGGGGTTCGAACCCTGTAATTGCCAAAGGGGTTTGGATGTAGTCTAGGGACCACTAATCTAGGGTATAAAAAAAAAAAAAACCAATATTTGCTTACGGCGCAACTTGTTGCGCGTTTCCTTTTCTATCGATGGAATTGTTAATGTTATTTTTAATTATAATAATTTAAAAAAATATTTAACAAAAACAAAAAGAACGGCCCCTAGCTCGGTGGTCATCCCCGCTTCCCCAAAGTTTAATGCGCTCCCGGAGGTTCCGGTTCGAGTCCCCAATGGCGTGATATTGGAATTAACATGGAAGGTAGTTGTTGCCCCCCTTGTGACACAATCTTTTAATTCCCCTAATTCCCCATGAGGCCGTTGGTAGGCTAAACAAGAACCCCCTTGTTCAATTAATGTAGTAGTATGTCGTTGGAGCTTAGCTTGTTAGGCTTCCAACTTATTAATGTAATAATCGTTATTTATTAAATAAATAAATAAATTTAACAAGAAAAAAATTTTTTTTTGCATTTTGTTTGAATTGGCGTCAGTCAATCTTAGTCAAGGATCATTAAAAGTAAAAGACCAAAGTCTTTACTTGTGCCGTGTACGCCCAGCTAAAGGTAGGCCCAACTAAAAAAAAAAGAAAAACAGAAAAACAGAAGCGTGTCTTTGATGTGAACGATGTAAAAATAGTTTTATCCTCAAGAGTGAAATCTAGATCTAGCATATTCACTTCATCCCCATCTCTATCTTAGGTAGAAGATTTCTCATCCATCTGATATTTTGCCAGAAAATGAGGGGTTATTCATTGAAGTTTTGTTATACAAATTTGGAAATTTCTCTGCATCACCGTAGGATGATGGTGTTGAATGGAAGAAAAATATCAAGTGGTAATAATCTCGGTCCAAAAACTTTCGATTTGAACCCTCACAATTTTTGGGCGGGATGTAAATCAAAAGAAAATCCTTTTGGGCTGCATTATTCCCGCTTGGTGTTTTGGAATAGCTATAAATCTCAACCCTAAAATCAACTGAGAGGTGTTAACAGATGGTGTATCTTGATATTACTTCTACGTCGACTGTGTAAGAGTCATTCTTATTTTTTAAATTCAACAGCATTTGAATCTTCAATATTTGTTGATTGGTGTAAATTCTATCTGCAGGGACTAATTAAAGAAAGAAAAGTTGAAGAAATTGTTGAAAATCAATTAGATTCAATCAAAATTGGGGGAAAAGGTAAATTTCTGCTTAGATTTTGATTTACAACTTTGATTTACACCACCTTCTAATCAAACAATAATCATTCCTGCCCGTCACCACCATCCTAACCAGCACCTCCGACGTCTCCATCACTATCAGGATTCAGGACCAGAACCCTATTGGATTTCAGTCTGTGCCAATTGTGTTTCCGATAATCCCCACCATCACTACAAGCACCAGGTACATAACCATCCTCTTTTTAATTACAATCTATAATACAAACGCAATTAGATTTCCAACCAATTTTTGAATGGGTATAGATTTAATGGTTTTTATAAAACGAACCTTTGATTGAAATGACTGATAATTTTGTTTAGTTGTGTAAATTACTTTTTTCATGCATTTCAATTGTTTGAGAAAATACCCAAAAAAAGCTATGGCCACACCAGCTATCAGACCAGCTATGTTACCTGCCTTCTTCCCTGTTAGTAACAAATTGATGTTGAGTTAATAAATTGGGAACTTTAATTTTCTTTTTCAGTTTTGTATGAAACTAATTCACTTTCAAATTTCATTTCTTTATGGTTAAATCATTGCTTTCAGTTCGGGTTTCAATTACAAATATCACTTCCTTAAGGTTTAGACCATTCTTTGCAGTATTGTAGGCTATCTCGGAACACTGTTGGTTTGTGTAAGTTTCACTTCCTGATGTGTTACATTGAATTTGCCTTGCATATACAACTTTCTGGCTAGCCTGAATTCTAAACAGAACTTGGTGTCACAAGAGTACAACAAATTAATTTTCATGCTTACTTTTCTGTTCTAGACTTTTATATAAAATACTTGAAGACTGGTTTTGCGTCTAAAGATTCACTCACCAAAATCTTGTTGTGAGTGTTTATCTGCTTGGTCTACTTGAGCTGGCATTTTGAGATGGGCAAGTTGTACTGATCTCCACTGGGTAATGTCTTCGAAGTACGTTGATCCTTGATATGACTGGTAATTGCATAGTGAATGTCATTTTGATGTCACTAGAAGCGGTGTTTCGTTTTTTCTGTGGTCGGGCCCTCCCCACCGTGGAAGCGGTGTTCTAGTAATCCTACAGGATAGATTCACATACCCATCTCCATCATACTTGCACGCAGTAAGTAAACAGTCTAATCAATGGTTGAATAATCAACTATTACGTTGATTCACACCCACAAACGCTCGACTAATTATTTGAGTTTTGTTCTAACTTACTAGTGATATCCAGCCACAGGCATGAACTTGGATTTGGCCCGAATTAAAAACTCTCCAGTTAGTGCTTCCTGTACGTAGCATCACATTAAAAACTTGAGATCTATATGTATGTGGCCTATGTATGTCTATAGTTCTTAGTAATTTGTATATGCATACATGTATGTGCATGTTTACTTGTGTGAAATGAGTATTCTTTCTTATCGGAAGGTATCCATTGACATTGAGATTTGGATGAGGCGGATTATCCGATTCCAAAACTTCTGTGAGTAGCAAGCTCTAGATTATCTGAGAGAGAGGGTTGAGTTTTTGAGATCCAGAAGGGAAAAATGAAAACTGAAGTTTGAAAACAGAAACACCCTTATGGATTTTTTTCATTTTTTTTTTAGGATTAGTTTACCAAAATACCGTTGTCTCGGCGAATCGTTCCGGCTCTCGGCCGAATCAACCGAGTTTCCGGTTACATTCCGTCTTGGCGAAATCTTGTGTTTCGTTTTCTGGTGATCCGAAAACCGAAATTCCACCGGAATTCCGGCCGAGATGTCCGAAATTAACTACATTGGTAGTATCCTTACAGTGCTGGAGTTTGGCAAATAATGATTATTATGAAATTTAAGCTCTTTACAATTGAAAAGAGCAAATTTCTAGCTTACGCAGTAAGGTTCCTATTCTTGCTGATGTTCTGCTTGTTGTGCATCTGACAGTGCAAAAACTACTTTTTAAGCTCTTGAAAATGGGTGCAAAGACCATTCTTAAAAGCATTATACCTTGAAACTGAAAGTGTTGTTTGTCATTTATACTACTGTTTGTCATTTGTCTAGTTTATGGAATAAAAATGAAACTTTAGTTCCTTAATTTTTTTGTATTACCCTTAGTGAATATATTTTGTTGCTTAACTGAAAAGAATGACACACTCCCGCTGGTACGTCGCTTTATTTCCTTTAATCTGTGGTTATTCAGTTAGTGACATGATATTGATAGAACGAAAATGATAGACCTTAAGTGCATTGCATGGAGGAGTTTGTATTGTGTAGCCTGTGTGAAGAATAGTGAATTTTAATCTCATTTTCCTTGTTCCAATTTTCACCCTCAACCGTGTTGAATACCATACTTGACAGGGTTTTTCCCATATCTTGTGAAAGTCCTCTTTGTAAGAAGTCTTGACCACAATTTATGTTGAGTTGGGCTGACACCTTGTATTAATTGTTGTGCCCTCGTTCTTTCTTCCTTGTTTTTGTTGAAATCAGAACCCTATTTTCATGTTGCAGGTTCGTTGTGGCTATTCAACACTCTACATTGTCCCTGAGCTTTGACGAAGTCATTTTTATGCCATCAGATGCCTCTATAAGTTAGACACTCGAATTGTAGGACACGAACTCTGCATCTAAAAGATCAAGAATTTGATTATGGGATTGTTTTGTCTTGTTATATAAAGAGCAAAAGAAATGCATTCCTACTGCAATCGCAGTTTTGGAGCGTCTGGCTCCGATATCAATTTGATGTAATATTTTTGTTTTTTTTCTTTTCGAAAGAGGTAAATAAAAAATATTGGTTGTAGATCTAAATTTTTTCATTAAATATATTGGATAAAGATATACAAGCTTTTGTGAATTGAAAAGTTAAACAGGTTTGGTTGGTCTCACATATGGGTCCCATCGCTTGCAGTACCTTATGGATTTGTATGAAAAGTTTAAGATATGGTTTCCCATTTTGGATTTTTGGCGTGGTTATCAATAATGTATATCGGGCATTCTAGGAGAAAGGAACATAATAGAACTCCACTATACATGTTTTATTTTCACAAAACACCCGGCTGCACCCGTTGTATTCCAATTCCTTAGAAGCCACAATCACTTGTAATGTATCCTTCTATACACCAGAGCTTGAGGTTTCAGATAGAAGGAACAAGCATAAACATTATCCCAGCATATGTTTATTGAAAATTCAATCTCATGTGTCTAATGGATCCGACACTATGGTCACAATTTGTATTTCGTGTAGCCCTTTCATAATCCTCCCAAAAAAAATATATGGTGTAATCATATGTCAATTTTTTGTCATGTTTGATAAAATGTGACAATTCCTTAGTATATGCGTGTCTAATAAATGAGATATTATGGACACATAAACAAACCAATGTGGCTAAATAAATCCTCTTTCCGTCACGGATTAATAGGTGTGTCTATTGCCATCCTACACTTTCGACACATACAAAATTATTTAATGTGGCCGTATACGCATCTATGGCTACACGTGATGGATTAGGACCGAAAATCGTGACCAAATGATACCCTATGGCTACGGTTGATGGGTTTAGGATTAAACCTATGACTAAATGGTGCACTATGGCTACATGGTAACCCAAAATGTGGCTATAGTTATACTTATGACCAATAGCCACGCAAATAACCCGAAACGTGGCTGGGCTGTAAACCAAAAAACGTGGCCTATGTGAAGGTTTGTACTAGTGAAAAGTTCTTCTTCTTTTTCATCTAATCAAAAAACACACTTGGATAAAGGGTACTTCAATTACTACATAAAAATTCTTAAAATTCTTATTACATAAAAATATTACTGCATAATTTTTTTTATTAATTTTTTTTCCAGAATATCCCCAATTTTTGGAGGTATCCCCCAATCGTGTCTTCCAAATAAATACGAAAACCGATTTTAGGATTGCTAAATCTATATATAGAAAATCAATCCACACCATTTAATCTACTGAATTACAAAAATCTATAGTCATACCAAAAATTCTATAGAGCCGCAATTTTGTTCCCAACACCCAGTGTGGGATTCATTCTGGTTCCAATTAAGTGTCCTCCCATCAAGCGCAGGAATCAAATTAAACCTCTGAACCATGAAAATATAGGATGGCACGGAGATGGTTACCCTTATCGATTTCCACCAACATCTTAATTAGACCAATTTTGGGCCTAGACAATTTTGAGGCCTACCATTTTCTTCTCCCCCAATTAAGGGGATAAGTGTTGTTTAAACTAGGTTAAAGTACTAAATTATCCACACTATTAAAATATAATTTTATGCCTTATCCTTCTAAATTTAAAACATATTCAAATCATTTTTCTGACAAACTAAAATTAAAACCTAACTATATCAATCGATTTTAACTACATCGATCGATTTAAAGGAAATTTCA
Source organism: Papaver armeniacum (assembly GCA_023531295.1). Lineage (NCBI taxonomy): Eukaryota > Viridiplantae > Streptophyta > Magnoliopsida > Ranunculales > Papaveraceae > Papaver > Papaver armeniacum. The sequence continues at coordinate 34,625 of JAJJWW010001137.1, read as the reverse complement.
GCATCCTTTTTTAGTATTTTTTCAAACTAAACATCGTCATTTACAACACATTCATCTTAACTATACTTATTATTGGTTTATATATTCAAAAATTTAAAATTATAAACAATCTTGGGTTTATATCTTTAACCATAATCGGCGACATTCATATCCTTAATATTGTACAATTCTTATGATAATCGGTCGAAATTCATGACCATATCAACCGATTTATTTGTATGTGTTTTCTGGTTGAAGAACATTTAACCAGAATTGGCTGACGTTCATGCTCGTATGCCCATATTCTGGTATGGAAGAAATACTATGTTTGACGTATGTCTTTTTTCTCCTAGAAGCGGATGTGATTGTTCACATACACCGATTATATAGATTTTGATTTATTAACTACTAAGCCCATAACTGGTTCATGTGAATGTCTACATAAACCGATTCTTAGTGGAAGAAAGCTCAATTTTTGTGTATAATTTTTAACATAGAACCGGTTTATATGTACATTTATAATATTTGTTTCTTACAATAGGGTAGTAAGTAATATGCATTGATTATGGATGTTCTTCGTGAACTAAAATATTAACCCAGAATAAGTCTACGAGTGCATGAACATCCAATGATTCTGAGTTGAGTTTTTTCTAAAAGAATAAAATTTTCTTTCATGTTAACGATGAATTGACATTATATGATTTCTAAATTAATATAATTAAACATCTTTTAACCAATCGAATTATCACTAATTAATTAAGGGCAAATTAACCATTAAGGAAAATAATTTGCTAAGAATTCTCCATTTTTCCTTAAATTCTCTTATTTTTTCTTTTAGTGATAGGCCTCAAATAATATCTCCCGAGCCAATTTTATTGTGTCCCTTATTATTTATTTGTTTGTTTTTACTTTATAGAGCTACTTTATAAAGTGCCATAAGAATCATCCCAAATTAACACATACAACCTAAGGTTTTTTTTTTATTTTTATTGGTGATTGAATTTGTAAATAGTTACAGAGAAGTAAAATTTTCAAGAGTAACTAGTTAAAAGATGGTGTTAGATAGGCTGCGAGTGAGGTTAGATAGTATTTTTGTTTTAGACCTCATTTGTTGGATCCAAAGCATATATCGATTCTTTATTAACATTCTTAGCAAATCATATATCGATTCTTTGTTAGATATTATTTTTTGTTTTTATCTGTTTTAATGAGCATTTCTAGAGTTCTCTTTCCTCCTTTCTCTCCAAAATAGAAGAAACGAAAACCGACGTACTTTGAGCGCCCAAACTGCTCAGATCGGCTCCTTTGAAGCATATCTGAGCGGATCAATCAATAACCAGAGCAAGTTTACCCCTTATTCACCCTTTTGTAGCTTTTTTCAGTTGATTTTTAGTCTTGTTATTGATTTCCGGCGAGTCCCTCTGCTTTCTTCTATTATTTGTTGAACTCCGGTTGTATGAAGTTGGTATGTTTCTTATTCTTTTGAAGATAAGAGATTTAGACATACAGTTGTTTCCAGAGATGATCTATGTCCAAGTAGAAGTTATAGCTCCATCTCCGACAACTCGAACAAGGTCGGATTTGCTACTTGTTTATGTTCCATATTTACTTTTTTTAGTTATAAATCTGTATGTTTTGTTAATCTATGCAACCCTTACAGTCTTCTCATATAGATTACTGTCAATATGTAATGGTAGAAGGGATCAATTAATTGAGATTTTCAGGGACCAGCCTTTTCACGGCTGTGCTGTTTTTCTCCGGTCGGTGCTTCGACGATTTCTCCAACCACCTCACTGCTTTCAGGCGAAGATTATAGCAGAACATCATCTTACTTGCAAAGATCTTAGTGGTCTTCATAAAAAAATTAAAACATGTTTTAGGGTTGTTGATTCAATGTTGTATTCTTCATTTCCTGTAACTTTTATTTATGTTTGTTTTAATGTAAGTTTAAGTATTTATCTAGATTTAGTCTTAGGTTTGCTTGCTTTAAGTTCAGGAATGAAAACAAAGACAACATCAGCTTGTTCAAGATCATCTTCAAGTTCACTTATTACAACGACCGTTACCACATCTCCAATGCCGATTCAGCCGACAGATTTGTTCCGTTACAGACACCTAAAGACCGATTCAGATTACTACTGCTACTTCAGACACTATGGTTAAGATTTGAGACACTATGGTTACTCCTTGGCTCCTGTTACTACTAGTTTGGTCGCTGCTACCTTGATTGCACTCGGCAATCTAAAATTGAAAAACTCCAGTTCATGTATTATACATGTTATGATTAATATAGGGTTGGATTCTATCCAGTCAATGCCTTGTGCTTTGACACAAACTGAACTTGTTTTCAAAATCAGTTGGTCCCTAGATGTTTGGTCCTCTCCTTTGCGAGAGAGAAGGTTTTCTGAAATTTTTCTTAAGTCTGTAGGGTTAGAATTGATAGGCAAGAATTGGTGGAGATACTACAGTTTGTATAACTATTATATGATCTTGAAAAATCTTAGTAAGGTACCCGATTTCCTAAATCGTCTTTCTAATTATATGTACTGAGGCTAGCCTCTTTTCCGAAAAAAAAAAACATAGGAAAAAAATCGGTTTCATACGACATTTGTTTGTAAATGTTAGCAATCTTACTCTCATAGCACAAGAAGATTGTATAGATAAATTGGAAAAATACTTTAGTTTCCACCAACATCTTAATTAAACCATCTATTTGAATCATATGGTTGTTATTGAAATGTGCAAGAATGGTTCCTATTTATAAACCATTGAAAAGCAAAATCCAAATGACAATTAGTTTGCCATCAAAATTACGTGTTTTAAAAAAGTTTTTGATCATACATTACACCTTCTTTGTAAATGAATTTTAAGTGTTTCCTACTTCCGCCAAGAGGCCGTTGTTGTAGTCATTCCGTGGATTTTTTTTTTTAGCAAATTGCACAAGCAGTGCGTGCCCTCTTGTTACCACTACAACAAAATGTGCTATAGATCACATACTAAACATCACAATGTATGAACACTTATGGTCTTTTAAGGTCTAAAACTTAAAGACCATTAATATTATAGTGTTTGTGATCTTAGATATAAATACCTATCCATTCATCTTATACATTTTAAGAAGTGTGATCTTACAATTTGAGCATTTGACTACTCTAACCACTATTTTTGTGATCAAAAATCTGTCCATTAAGAGTTTTTGATAAATTTTAAGAAATATTTGCAGTGAGTGCGGCTCGAACCTGCGACCTTCAGGTCCAGTAGAGGAAAAAAAGACAGTCCATTGGGGGGTCCAATAGCAAAACCTAACTTCTACTCACCTACTCCTCGAATTCTCAGAACTCTTTTCTCATTTTTTTTTCACTCTCAAAACTCTCTTCGTCTCTCTCCCTCCATCAGCTCTCGATTTTTCTTCAATTCATAGAGAATTCAAGCGAGTTTTCATAGAAATCGCTAATTTCATTTGGATGCAGGTATGATTCAACTGATTCCCCTCTTGTTTTGGTTTGATTTGAGTAGTTTCTTAATGTTGGCGTTATGATGAGGTTTGGTTTTGGTTTGATCTGCACTGGTTTTGAGTTAAGTTTGTATATTAGGTTTTGATTGTGATGGAATAATTTTGTTTGATTTGAGTTAATGATTTTGAAGAGTAATATCTTGATTATTAGGGAATTATTTGGAAATTTACTTAATAGAGGTGTGGAATGTTAGGGTTTTGTATAATTTGGCTGGGGATGGGGATGAGATATTTGGGGTTATGGTTAATTAGTATGAAAATGAAGGATTGGTTGCCTAATTGGGTTCAAACAGACACGGTAATGTTTTCGATTAGGAGTTATGGTGCTAATCCAGTGGTAGTGGTATAAGATGTGAAGTGGTATAAGCTTAGTTCTGCATTTTTGTTGGTGAACATGTGAACAGAGATTAGTTTATATAAGATGTCAATCTCGGAGATAAAATCATATGCAAACTAATGAGTAGAACCAGCCATCCATTGATCCGTGTGCATACACATTACAAAGTCTCTTTCCATATGATTGCCAAGCTAGTTTTAGATAACGTCAAAAGTAAACGCCCATTTTGAGTTATCATTATTTGTTGTATACTAATAGATCTATGAATTAAAGATGTTTGTAAAAATTGCTTGTATAATTTGAGAAATCCTTATTTTAGAAAGATCATCCATCAATTGCAAAACCTCATGGCGACAATATTATAACCTACAAACCTTTGGATGTCAGGAGAAGGACATATTATAATAACTATGTTCTTGTCACAGTTGATAGATTCATCTGTGGTCTTTTTGGTGTATGTTATGTTGTACAATATCAGTATATTTCCCATTTCTGGTACTTGTCTCACTAATGCTACTATTGGCATCTCAGATCTTTCTAATTACTGGATTTGACGACGGGAAATCAACTGCGGATATTGGTGTACACAATGGAACTAATATGTACTCAGTTGCGGTAATGAAAATCTTGATCCCATTTTGTAATGTTTTAATTCAATTTTAAAGAGAGTCATGTTTAATGGTTTTTTGTGTCACTAACCACTATAGGCTGAGAAAACCTAGAGTTGGTTCTGGTACCTAACTTTGCCCAGTTGGCCCTGCCATCTTAGTCGTTGGCCTCAATTTCAAGCAAAATATCTATGAACATACAAGTAGAAATACCATCTTGATGCAGGATCATAATAAGATATCTTTAGAAAGTTCTTTAGTTTAGGTTGCAAGTTATGGTTATTTTTTATTAGTTTCTATCTTTAGCCTAGGATTTCCTTAATTACATTTCTCGTTCTATTATGAATAGGCTATTAGGTCTTTTAGAGAAAACAAACTTTTATTATAATTTCCCTAAGTTTATAATCTATTGATTATATCAAAGAGTTAGGTTAACCCTAAACTCAATTTATCTACGTTTTAAAGCTATCAATTCTGTGTTCAACTCTAGTATCTTTGTTCATTCTCCCTAGCTTAGTGTTCTGATTTCTAAAACTGCATCACATCTTCATCCCCAAAACTCAATATTCACTAAATTTCTTTCAAATAAAATAATCTCATATATTGGGTCAAGAAGCGAGTTAAAATAATCAGATAAATTGACAGCGTAAAGTGAAATTACAGTGCTTTTGAATGGAATTTCAATAAAAGATTAAACGATAGTCATAATCGACAAGTGATATCACAAAATAGTTAGTAAAACTAGATCCACAGATAAAATATGTTAGTAAATAATTGCATTCATACTTTATTATTCCTTAGTTTGGAAATGCTATTGATCAATTTCAGAACCTCGTGTGATGATGTTACTCCTAAGAAACTTTCGAATGTTCGCAATTGGACATAGTATTAATAAGAAGAATGATAACAACTATTTTCTGGTTACATTCATAACATTGGATTCTAAATTGCGCGGAACCATTAGGTGACGGCATTGCTCCAATAAGTTTCAGATGTCAGCAGCAGGGAACATGTGAACAGATGGTGGAAAGGGAGATTACATTGTAGAACTAGGAAAGTCTGTCTTTCTGACTCTTGAGTTGTAGAGGGAGATGGTGAAGTGAAACTGCAGACCAAGGGGAGGCCTAAAGTTTGGTGTTATTACGGAGTGGATGAACATTCTGCAGGTTTCTCACTTCTATACTACTTTCAAGTTCTTGTTTTTATCTTTAAAGATGTATTTTTTGGTTTCTAAACTACCATATAAATTAATGTATAAAGTGTTGATGAATCAAGGCCGCAAAAACATAAATGGGTCATATTCTTGGTCGGTCCTTGTATCACCCATGGAATTTGTTTTAGGGTGAAGTTTAATTTAAAGGACCTTATTAATCCTTCCTGATGCAAGTTCATTTAATCTTCCCTCCACAACTTTAGCTTACAAATGTTCAGAATTTGATTTCCCCCTAAAGCTGGACTAAGTTTGTTTTCCCGTGCTTATGGTTGATGACTGAGATTTCCCCTTTTGAAACGGAATTTGCAACTTGAAATTGCATTATAGTTTATAGTAGAACTTTTATTCATGTAATGAGATTTATCAATATGTTTGGTCTTTAAATTGATAGACTCATTGGACTGAGCATGCATTATAAATATGTTTTCCATTCGATAACCGCAATGCATCTGGTGGTTGTTCACTATATACTTTGATCCGATGTAAGATGCCTAAGACTCTCTTGAGAAATGTGTATTTGATTCTGAATATGTTGACATGCAATGAATTGAATTGAAACGGAATTTGCAACTTGATTGCTTCCTCTTTATATTTGACTTTCTGATTTGATTTATAGGTGCAGAAATGGTATGGGTTACAGGTGCAGAAATGGAATGGAATGTATTGTTTGTATAGGGTAGATTTGGATTGAAAACTTAGAGGAAAGATCACAACTTTGAAAACTTTGTCTTTTAAAAACCTTGAGTTTAGATCACTACTATTCAAAACTTTATGTTCTTTGAATAGGCTAAGATCACACTTTTCATTGCAGAAGAGTTGTTATCTATAAATCACCTTTTAGATTATATTGGCAAAGATCACAGACAACCAGTACTTAGATCACACTTTTTAAGAATGAGCCATGTGTGTTTTTGTTCTAGTGCACATAAAAGAACACAAAAAATATTTGAAGGCCTAAATCTTTCGATTCCAAATGAAATCTTTATTATTATTATTTTTTTAAAGAAAGAGAAATTTATTAGAAAGAAGAATGTACGAAAAACTACCAGAGGTAGATTACAAAAAAGAAAACAGAAAAAGCTAAGCAAAAGTTACATTCTAATTGAAAACAATGCCAGTAGAAATCACTCTTTTTTCGAAAGCACCAGGCCAAGACAGAACTAGCTTTGTGCTTCAGTGATAAGATCTCCATCTGTTTTAAAAAGGTAATTTTCTTCAAAGACACGCGAATTTCGTTCTCTCCAAAGAACCAAGCAAATTGCAGATGCGACTGAGTCCCATAAGACTCTTGCAGTAGGAGATAAGCTTGAGTTGTGCCAACAATGAGCAAGGTCATATAAAGTTCCTGGAAATAACCGATACCAATTGGAGGAAGGTAACAACTGTATCCAGACCTTATGAGCAACCTTGCAATGTAACAATAGGAGGTATACAGATTCATTATAGTCACCACAGAGAATACAACCATCATCTTTAATAATACCTTTTCTAGCAAGCATATCAATATTGTTAAGCTTACCATGCACAACACACCACATGAAGAAATTAACCTTAGGAGAGATAATTGATTTCCAAATAAAAGTATAAGGAAAATTATCAATACCTGCATCTTCATTCAGCTTGGAATACAAAGATTGGAGAGATGATTGATTTCCAAATAAAGGTATAAGGAAAATTATCAATACCTGCATCTTCATTCAGCTTGGAATACAGAGATTTCACCGTGACAACAACGTCAGCTTCATTAAAAGAGTTTTTTTGGAAAAGATAAAATTCATTCATAATGAAGTGCTAAGATAGCACTTAAAAGGACCAACAAACAACCATCCAAACAAGATAGCTCAAATAGAAAAAGGGGGATTACAACAATGGAATCATTTCCCCTAAAACAAGTTGAACCTAGTTACTATTTAAACACCCTCCAATCGTGCATGAAATCCATAAACTTAAATTGTTTAAAGGATTCATGAACTGTCGCCCAACTAAATAAGGAAGCCTTCACTAGAATAATAACCCTCTCTTGTTTTCTCTTTGTTGCGAAACACTCTTTCGCTTCGTTCCTCCCATTTGATGCCGAGATAGCGAAAGGCAAACAAAACTTGAGAAATTCAATTGGTTGAGTCTTTAGTTTCATCCGCTATGACACTAGGAAATCCAAACATGTATCCCAAGTGACCTCCATCTTAACTCCAACAAGTTTAAAAATGATCCCACACCTTCTTAGCATATTCACATTGAATAAAGATGTGATATTGATTCGTTTTGCAGATTGCACAAGTAGCAGTTGATATTTGTAATTGTCATACCTCTTCGAAGTAAACGATCATTCGTTGGTAATCCATTCATTGCCGCAACCCAAACTAGGAATGAAACTTTTGTTGGGATGGCTGAATTCCAAACATACTTTGACGGCATTCTTCTTTGTCTTGCTTGAGCTTGAGCTTGTCCTTGTAATTGTTGTTGCCGATCAATCATTTCGTAACATGAAGAAACTGAAAAATCTCCATTGTTCCCCGCTATCCATGATCTTGTATCCTGTTCTGTTCCTAAACTTCTAGGATCCTCAATTGTTTCAATGAGAGCTGCAACATCACTTATATTTTCTTCTCTAAAACTCGACTTAAATCCAAGATCCCATGCTGGAGTTTGCAAACCATTTATGTGCACCATTTTCCGTATCACTCTTCCTTTCTTGCTCGAATTTCTCCAGATTTTAGGAAAAATCTCACTCAAAGGTTGTCTTGTTTTCCAGCAATCTTCCCAAAAACGGATATCCTTACCATTCGATAGTACTTGTTTAGTCCCCTTTTTTAGAATTTTCGATTGCTTGAGAATATTTTTTCACAACTCACACCCTTGAGTCTGATTTGTTTGTGGAGCATTCCACGCATCTTCATCACCTTCAAACTTTTCTTGGATGATTTTGCGCCATAAACTAGATTTCTCTTTTCCATATCTCCACAGCCACTTAGTTAAAAGAGCTTGGTTCATCAATCTTACAGATTTCACCCCTAAGCCACCCTCTTTTTTCGACTTGCACACCTTCTTCCATAAAACCCAATGCATTTTCTTTTTATTTTCAGAGTCTCCCCGAAGAAAATTACACATGATTTTTTCCCAAAAGAGTTGAATACCAATCTATATATTTGAAGTAGGACAAGTTACTCTCCAATTGGGTGAAGTCTTTTGAATTTCCAGAATTTGTTGTTATCGTCATCCTTTTTTAGGCCTCATGTCCAATTTGTCGCATAATGCAACATTGCAATCAATGAAAACTATGATTCCATGTGGACACCATTTTCTCCCAAAATTTGTTCTGGGTGGTAATCCAAGGGTTCTCTTGAAACACCTCCATCATTTGTATGGTAAAAGATAAAAAAATTTCCCAACATTTTGTCTTGGTCGGGAGTCTCGGGACAAATCTCGGAGAATATTCCTAATGCAAATGGTCAGACGTGGAGTTGAATTGTATAAAATTTGTTATTCTCATGGTCTTTTAGCCTCATTCAATTTGTTATAAACTTAGAACCATTTTTAGGGGACCAGCCTTTTTTGGGACCATTCTTTTATTTTGGGTAAGATATTAGAAGTAAATCTAGGTCACCCCTTATCTAGACATTTATGATAATACCTAAATTACCCTCTGATTATTTTTGGTTATTTTTGGTTAATGATTAGTTAGTATTAATATTAGTTAGTGTGATTAGTGAAATGATATTGAATAAAAATTTGAGATTAAATAATCAGATTTTTAAAAAAGAAATAGAATTATTGAGAGAGAAAAGTTAGAGAAGATGAAGAAGAGAAACATGGAAAATATTTTTTTTTTTTGAATTCACTAAGCTAGACTATTCAAGTGATGAATTATTTGTTAGATGGTGAATGTATTCTTCCCCAAAGCAAATCTCAAGATCAAAACGATGGATTTTACCAATCACAACCGGAGGAAGACTATTTGGGTACCCAGGTGTTGATGGTGGTTTTTAAACAAAGGGTAAAATCGTAAAACCCCAAATAATCTAATGTCACCGGTGACACATTTATTAAAACATTTAATACACGTAGTCAGTAATTAATAGGTGGTATTTTTTCAAATTAGGGTTACAACGAGCAAAACCCTAATTCACCTCCGTGCCAATGGCAAATCATGCCAGCCACACCTAGTCCAAGCTAGCCGCGCCATGCCAAACGCACTGCCTGGCCCTAGCTATGCTAGTCACACAAACGCGCCAAAGCATGCCAACCATGCTAGCCGCACCTCCCCGTGCCAATGGCAAATCATTCCATCCACACCTAGCCCAAGCTTACCGCGCAATGCCAAACGCACTCTGCCTTGGCCCTAGCTATGCTAGTCACACCAAACGCGCCAAAGCATGCCAACCATGCTAGCCGCACCTCCGTGCCAACGGCAAATCATGCCACCACACCTAGCCCAAGCTAACCGCGCCATGCCAAACACACTCGCCTTGGCCCTAGCTATTCTAGTCACACCAAACGCGCCAAAGCATGCCAACCATCCTAGCCGCACCTCCGTGCCAATGGAAAATCATGCCCGACCACACCTAGCCCAAGCTAGACGCGCCATGCCAAACGCACTTGCCTTGGCCCTAGCTATGCTAGTCACACCAAACGCGCAAAGCATGCCAACCATGCTAGCCGCACCTCTCGTGCCAATGGCAAATCATGCCCGACCACACCTAGCCAAGCTAGTTGCGCCATACCAAACGCACTCTTCCTTGGCCCTAACTACGCTAGTCACACCAACGCCAAGCTTAGCACCCTTACCTTGGCCCTAGCCACGCCATGCCAAAATGACGCCCGCACATAGGCTTGCAAACTGTGCAACCTAGGCCAAATTGGCCACGCATGCCATAAGCACATGCCAACACGCATCGCTGGTAGCTTTCCTTACCAGGCCGTGACCCTAATGGCCACGCATGCCATTGGCACATGCCAACACGCATCGCTGGTAGCTTTCCTTACCAGGTCGTGACCCTAATGGCCACGCATGCCATTGGCACATGCCAACACGTATCGTTGGTAGCTTTCCTTACCAGGCCGTGACCCTAATGGCCACACATGCCATTACCACATGCCGACACGCATCGTAGCGCCTTTCCTTACCAGGTAGTGACCTAATGGCCACGCATGCCATTGGCACATGCCAACATGCATCGCTGGTAGATTTTCTTACCAGGTCGTGGCCCTAATGGCCGCGCATGCCATTGGCACATGCCAACATGCTCGCTGGTAGCTTTCATTACCTAGGCGTGGCCTTAATGGCCGTGCGTGCCATTGACACATGCCAAACACACACGCCAGTAGCCTAACTTGCAAGCCGTGCAACCTAGGCCAACTTGGCCGTACGTGCCATTGGCACATGCCAAAACCCACGCCGGTAGCCTAACTTGCAAACCGTGCAACCTACCACCAAGGCATTCCGCACATGCCATTGACACATGCCACACACGCCACTAGCAAACTCCGCATTGCCATTACACTCAACGTGCAACCTACCACCAAGGCATTCCACACATGCCATTGGAACATGCCACATACGCCACTAGCAAATTCTGCATTGCCACTTGCACTTAAGGTGCAACCCGGCAACAAAGGTATTCCGCACATGCCATTGGCACATGCCACACGCGCCACTAGTATCGCCACTTGCACTCAAGGTTCAACCAACACTCGAGACATCAACACAAACTGGGGGATGCTTTCCAGGTTCTTGGTTTGGCGGTCACAGCATGCAGCGTACAATACACTCACATTAAGAAAGCGTGAATAGGAATAAAGTGGTCAAATAAATGAGGAAATAATGGTGAAAACGTTTTCACCCATAAACACCATGCGGTTACCACCTCCTCCCATTATTTCACCCTTTACTCTCTTCCTTCATGAGGCCGGTGCGTTTCAATCTCGACTTGTATAAATAGGTCTTACCTATTTCCACCCCGGACAACAAGTCTCTTTGTCGGGAGAAAAACACAACACTCTCGAAAAGGAAACTTTGCAAGCTCTCCAAAAAAAGCTTTCATCTCTTGCAAGCTTCAGAAGATTTCACTTTCTCGATACAAGTCGAGACACTACTCTCCCAGAATTATTTTGGTCTCAACACCTTTCTTTGCTTCCCTCCCAAATCAACTCTTCTCCTCCACTTTGTGACCGAAGCAAGTCTGAACGGCCATTTCTTGGTTTAGGCCGGAATTGTGCAGTTGATCTCTCGAATCTAGAAAGTGCTCACGTGCGGCACATTTGTTTAGGAGGGTTTAAACCGGTTTCTCACTCACCTACAGAATCTACCAAAATCGGGCGGAAACGATTTTTACCCATAAATAATTGGCGACCACAGCGGGAGGATTGATCTATCGGTTACAATACCAACTCCGACTCTGATTTCGTTTCCCGAACGTCAAATCCCAACATGATGGAACTCGGTCCTGAGCGGTCGCCGAGAATACCGGATAGAACACATCCCCGATGTTAGCGTCTCTCCCAATAATGTTGTTGCATCACCTATCGACTACGGTAACATCGAATGCACTCCCTCAAGCGTAACACCGCCAATCACCAGGGCTGCAGCCGCTGCCTCCTCTAGTGTCTCTCGCACAACCCTCTAATCACGACAACGAAAATATCTCTTCGATGTCATGCCACCAGTCACCGGGGCCGAGCCGCCGCTGCTAATGCCCCTCTAGCATGGCGCCTCCCGACCAAAACTAAGGTTACAACTACCCCGCCGATGGGACGAGAGACCAGGAGGGACCAGAGGAAGTCGTCCTTATGTCACCATCGTCGATTTGATGGAACGACAGAGATGCTCGCCGAGAGCCCGACGGATATGGTTTCAACGCGAGAAGGAGGTACTCGTCTTTCTCAAGACCCCGACAGAGCGACTACCACGTGAGTCGCGTCCTCCGCGCAGCTTAGGAACGTCTCCAACAACCCCGACGCCAAAGCACCTCGGGCGGAGCACGCCTCCACGGATGAGGAAACTTCGCCTTTAGAATCCCGTTGAAAGAAATCAGCCGCCCAACTTCGTCACGCGAGAAGATCTCGGAACAACTTCTCCCGAAACCAAATCAAGAATGATGAATTGGACGTGAATCAAACCCCCTTACCCATCCTAAATGCGGAGAATACCTCTCCCAGGGGGTACTCTTATCCTCAATTCACCACGTACGATGGTACCCCAGAGTGCACATGAGCATGTCTCCCGTTTCCTGGAATCCCTAGGTGAAAACGAATATAATCACGTTCTTCGTTTAAGGGAATTCTCAAAATCACTTACTGGAAGGGCGTATACATGGTACAACCGCATCCTACCGAATAGCATTCCCAACTGGAGTAGCATGGTCACTGCGTTTTACAAGAAATACTTCTTCGTGTCTGAACAAGTTAATCTCTCAGACCTCGAAAGAATGTACCAGTGGGATAACGAACATCCGAATGATTTTGTCAAAAGGTTCAGGGTTCAAGCACTCGACTGTCACGACCCAAACGTGACCGAGCAACAACTGGTGAACGCGTGCATCAATGGTATGGTTCTTATTTACCGCGCCTTGCTAGAGAACTTGCGCCTAAACATTCTCCGAACTCCATGAATCCGCTGACGATCCGCAACAAAAGACCAAAGATTATCGGAAAGAGGTAGGCCAACTCGAACCGAAGACACGCGTGAAACTCGTGGGAGTAGACGCCTCATCAGCAAGCAATTTAATGCCGGATCATCCTCCATGAACATAGTAAATGAAAGGGAAAAAGTAAAGCCCCAACTACGAGCCACCAAAAAAACGTGAAGCGTCACGGCGGGAACCCCGCCACGAAATACCGTCACTAAAACTCCCATACAACATCATGAGACCGAAGGAAATAACCTTGATTTCCCGTTTCCCATCAAGGAGGTGATTGACCTCCTAGAAGCCTGGGTTCAAGATGATATTATCAGATCGCCGCCTCCCAGGACGTCCACCAACCGAGGCCGAGATGGCGAACCCCAAGCACCGCCATTACCACAAAGTTCAAGCTACCCCCACCAGCGATTGCAACAGACTAAAACATATTTTCAAAGAAAGGATAGAAACGGAGAACTCCAACTAGGAGACGAAAGAGTGCATCGAGACCCACTCCCAATAAGAAACTGCGGGTCCTCTCAGGGACTCCGTGCATGATACTTGTCACAATCCATGATGCAACATGTATGCGAAATTCTCTATCTTTCCAAGGTGCGGCGCCAAGATATTTTCGCAGCTCTCAATCGCGTTGTATCCAGAAACGACTTTTTCTCTCCTCGGAAACCACGTGGGGGACCAAGCTTTCCAAACAGGGCGGAACCAAAAAGGAGAACGGGACTTCGACCACGTCCCGTTTAAGAGGTAACGAATTTGACGACACGCTCATCGACACGGCCTCGACCTCAACATCATTACTTTCAAGACACTAAAGGCGGGGAGGATTTACAAAACAAGACACTACCTATTCCCCGTCCGTGATTAAGAACTTGAGAGGAGAAACTTTGAACGTGCATGGCTACATCAACCTAGAGATCAAGATGGGAGACGCTATAACGCATATCAAATTACACATTGTCAAAGAACTAGATCATGACATGATATTGGGACGCTTATGGGTGCTCGAAAACAAAGAGAAATTGGATGTGCACCCTCTGCCGACGTCCACGCCCGAAGGAATTTCCAACAAATCGTCCCATCGCGGTTATCGATCAAAGAACTATTGAAGGAACCCAGACATCCGGAGAGGACCCGTTGGCGCTAGCTCATAGTTTTCAAATGCAAGTAAGTCTGACTGAGCAACCTTTTCTGCAACCAGTCTTTCCTTCCCCCATTCCGTCGTGGGGACTCAGCGCGATTATTGGCACGAACGCTATCAAGTAATGTGAATGTGAAGCTGGACCATTTGAACACTTTGCAAGAAGCTTGGAAACTTCTATTGAAACCAACGAAGCCAAGACTCAAACGGTTGCACGACTTCAACCCGTTTTCAATGAGATGTAGTGGTTAAGGAAAGCTCGTTTCAAGTTGGGAGGATGACGGTAAAAATGGCTATTCAAACTGATTCTAATGAAAGAAAAGACATTTATATCTCGGTTGCGGATACCCTTTTGGGGAGGATATTGCAAGCTCATCAATGCGACACACACCGAAGGCGTGATAATTCACTCACGATGGCTCAAGGCCTCCAATCCCTAAAATGTTGTACTTCCCAGTCACTCCCCCTTTTAGTATTTCCTTTAACAATTCCTCTTAGTAGTTGTACTCCCCAAAGATGAATACACCGTTTGTATTTTTCCTTGAGGATTCCCTTTTCCGTCAAAAAAAAAAAGGGGGGCATAAATACATCTCTTTCCAAGCAAATTCTCTAGATATCAGAGAAATACATCAGATAAACCCAGAAAACCATTGCAGAGCCATGATACCACAACCTCTTTCAAAAAATATATATGAAGCAAAATGTTGACTGATGAAGAAGATGGTAAAGATGAGTTTACGAAAAAAAAAAAAAATCAGGGGAACTAAGCAGCTAACAGAAATAACAAAAGGGAGGAACTATCCCTCGAAGGATGGAGCACAAGTCCCCTCGGGCAAGGCTATCTTCAAGCACGTCCCTCAAGAATCCCTCGGGCAACAAAGGTTCCATTCAACGGTGTTAGCAGACAACAACCTCAACATCCCATCCCGAAGCAACCACAAAGACATCGTTGTCCTCCCCGACGACCGGGTCCAAAGATACGCCACCATGACCCCTCCCGGTATCACCAACGACACCTTTGGCATCAACTTCAAAGGCCTCCGGTCATATGCTCCTTCGAAGGTTTTCTCATTGACACTTCGAAGAAAGTTTTTGATTCATCCGCATCAAAATCAAGAATCATGGCGCTCTCCTCCAAGAGCCTCACACGTTCGCTTTTCCGTCGCTTCGACCTAGAAACAGTTCGATTCGCCCCATACCTGGACCGAGGAAAGGCTTTGCCGCACTGAAACTTCTCAATATGCCAAGACTCTTCCTCGTTCTCTCGCCCCTCCTCCATGCTCACTGAACCCAAGAAAGTCCGAACATGCACCTATTCTTCATGGGGATAGATGGAAGAGAGGTCCTTAATGATTTCATTAGCTTCATGGAACAGATTCAATCCCAACCAATACGTCCTCAAGAAAAGAAGATCGATCTCCGCCAATTCTGAAGTCCTTCTCCGAAGAATTAAAGGCGCGGCCATCCCTGGAGGGTCCCATCATACACTGCAAAAAATGGGAAAAATGATCAAGTTTCATCCTATCTATATACATATAAAAAGAGGATAACATGAACAGAGAATAAGAAGAAAACATACCGGTGTGATCTTCTTAGCCCGAATAACCCTAGTCGGGGTGCTTTCGCAAGAGTCGGACCTCGCGCCTTCACTTGGAGAATCGGGCTGTTTAGAGGATGATTCGTCTCTAGGCAAAGAAAAAAACTCAACAAGAAGAACCTTTTCTCAAACAAGGGAGACGGTACAATTGCGTTGGGTATGAATACGGAACCTTAAAAAGGAAAGGAAGCAATGAGGGACATAACGCTTCCAGATCTTATCATGGATAATGCCCTGATTGAAATCGCGTGTGAAGGAAGGCAAAATATGGAAACTTTGCTATCTGTAGAAACACCTACTCCCTCCTTGTTTACACCGGTCCTATCAAGCTCGCGCCGAGTTTCCCAATCTCCCAATCCACACCGGGTCCCACCAATTGCGCCAACTTCCCAATGACCAGCCAAGTCGCGCCGGCTAGCATGATCGGCTTCCCCACCTTGCGCCCGGTCCCACCAGCTAGAACGCTCAGTTTCCCAACTCAATGCCGCCCAGCTTCATGTCTCTCAATGATGCTGACTTCCCAATTGAGCCAGCCTCCATATTTGTGCAAAACTGCCAGAGGCAAGGATTCCAAATACTATTTATAAAAAGGTCGACAAGCCTCCTCAATTCTCTTTACGATTTATCACTATAGTTTGTCACCATCTTATGCTTACCTCGCAACAAAGCTCCCGTTAGAGCTAAGCAAGGGACTTAATGTTGATGGTGGTTTTAAAACGGAGGGGTAAAATTGTAAAACCCCAAATAACCTAATGTCACCTGACCCATTTATTATAACGTTTAATACAAGTAGTCGTAAGAATTAATAGGGTATATTTTTTCAAATTAGGGTTACAACGAGCAAAACCTAATTCACCTCCATGCCAATGGCAAATCATGCCACCACACCTAGCCCAAGCTAGCCACGCCATGCCAAACGCACTCGCCTTGGACCTAGCTATGTTAGTCACGCCAAACACGCCAAAGCATGCCAACCATGCTAGCCGCACCTCCGTGCCATAGAAAATCATGCCAGCCACACCTAGCCCAAGCTAACCACGCTCATGCCAAACGCACTCGCCTTGGCCCTAGCTAGGCTAGTCACACCAAACGCGCCAAAGCATGCCAACCATGCTAGCCGCACCTCCGTGCCAACGACAAATTATGCCACCACACCTAGCCCAAGCTAACCGCGCCATGCCAAACGCACTCGCCTTGGCCCTAGCTATTCTAGTCACACCAAACGCGCCAAAGCATGCCAACCATGCTAGCCGCACCTCGTGCCAATGGCAAATCATGCCAGCCACACCTAGCCCAAGATAGCCGCGCCATGCCAAACACACTCTGCCTTGGCCCTAGCTATGCTAGTCACACCAAACACGCCAAAGCATGCCAACCATGCTAGCCGCACCTTCGTGCCAATGGCAAATCATGCCGGACACACCTAGCCCAAGCTAGCCGCGCCATGCCAAACGCACTGCCTTGGCCCTAGCTACGCTAGTCACACCACGCCACGCCAAGCACCCTTACCTTGGCCCTAGCCACGCCATGCCAAAATGGCGCCCGCACCTAGACTTGCAAACCGTGCAACCTAGGCCAAATTGGCCACACATGCCATTGGCACATGCCAACCTGCATCGCTGGTAGCTTTCCTTACCTGGCCGTGACCCTAATGGCCACGCATGCCTTTGGCACATGCCAACACGTATCGCTGGTAGCTTTC
Source organism: Papaver armeniacum (assembly GCA_023531295.1). Lineage (NCBI taxonomy): Eukaryota > Viridiplantae > Streptophyta > Magnoliopsida > Ranunculales > Papaveraceae > Papaver > Papaver armeniacum. Next base: position 16,903 of record JAJJWW010001137.1, on the reverse strand, counting down.
CTTACCAGGCCGTCACCCTGATGGCCACGCATGCCATTGGCACATGCCAACACGCATCGCCGGTAGCTTTCCCTACCAGGCCGTGACCTTAACGGCCACGCATGCCATTGGCACATGCCAACATGCATCGCTGGTAGCTTTTCTTACCAGACCGTGAGCCTAATGGCCACGCATGGCATTGGCACATGCCATTGGCACCGCTGGTAGATTTTCTTACCAGGACGTGGCCCTAATGGCCGAGCATGCCATTGGCACATGCCAACACGCTCGCCGGTAGCTTTCATTACCTAGTCGTGGCCCTAATGGCCGTGCATGCCATTGACACATGCCAAACACGCACGCCGGTAGCCTAACTTGCAAGCCGTGCAACCTAGGCCAACTTGGCCGTACGTGCCATTGGCACATGCCAAAACCCTTGGTGGTAGCCTAACTTGCAAACCGTGCAACCTACCACCAAGGCATTCCGCACATGCCATTGGCACTTGCTACACACGCCACTAGCAGCTCTGGCATTTCCACTTGCACTCAAGGTGCAACCCGCAACAAAGGCATTCCTCACATGCCACACGCGCCACTAGCGCCACTTGCACTCAAGGTGCAACCAACAATCGAGACATCAACATAAACTGGGGGATGCTTTCCAGGGTCTTGGTTTGGCGGTCACAACATGCAGCGTACACTACGCTCACATTAAGAAAGCGTGAATAGGAATAAAGCGGTCAAATAAATGAGGAAATAATGGTGAAAGTTTTCACCCATAAACACCATGCGGTTACCACCTCCTCCCATTATTTCACCCTTTACTTTCTTCCTTCATAAGGCCGATGCTTAATGTCGACTTGTATAAATAGGTCTTACCTATTTCCACCAGACAACAAGTCTTAGTCAGGAAAAAACACAACACTCTCAGAAAAGGCAACTTTGCAAGCTCTCCAAAAAGCTTTCATCTCTTGCAAGCTTCCGAAGCTTTCACTTTCGGATACAAGTCGAGACACTACTCTCCCGCACTATTTTGGTCTCAACACCTTTCTTTGCTTCCCTCCCCAAATCAACCCTTCTCCTCCACTTTGTGACCGAAGCAAGTCCGGAACGGCCATTTCTTGGTTTAGGACGGACTTGTGCAGTTGATCTCTCTCGAATCAAGAAAGTGCTCACGTGAAGCACATTTTTTTAGGGTTTAAACCAGTTTTTCACTCACCTACCGAATTTACCAAAATCGGCGGAAACGATTTTTACCCATAAACACCAGGTATGCTTTAAACTTAGATAATGTTGGTTGAATTGGTCCAAATTTTCAAAAAAATGTGAATTTGTTAAGTAGATTTGGGCTTGTTCGGTTACCTTGTGTGAAGAACATGTAAACGAACTCATCCCAAAGTGTAGTTCGGTTACTTTTTCTAAACACGCGAGTTACCGAACTCTCCAATAATGGAGGTTTTTTTGAAGTTCGGTTAACGGACATGTTCTAGAACTTTGTAAATAGGATTACAGTGTTAAGTTCGGTTCGGCCGAAATGTAACCGAACTTTAGGGTCTATAAGTTCGGTTAGTTTGCAACCAATAGCTAACCGAACTTATGTAAAATAAGATTGCACATTAGTGTACAAAGTTCGGTTGTTTCGCAAACATCATACCCACCAATATCTAACCGAACTACACACAATTAGTTAAGAGTTCAGTTTGTCAAGGTTTTTTGAGAACAAACTGAACATAGTGGGACAAGTTCGGTTAAATTGAAACTCAACATAGTGGGAAAAATAGCACAGTTCGGTTACATTGGATTTTTTTTTTTTTTTTTTTTTTTTTTTGTAATATTGGTAAAGTTCGGTTAGAAAATAGTTTTAGCTTTCTTTGCGAACCAACCGAACTCTGAGTTCGTTTAAGAAAAAATTAATTCGTGATAACCGAAGTGTTCTTGGTTTCGAAGAAATGTTCGGTTAGCAAACTAGTTTTTTTTTAAACTATTCCTAACCGAACATGCCACCAGTAACTTCCATTTAAACCATATTTTGACGACTACTCGCTCAAAATTTCAATCAAAAACAATTAGAAGTAATGGGTTTGTGGGACAATACTTATGGATAGGTTTGTTTATAAAAGATTTGATTAATCGACGATGAAAATTCAATGAATCGACTGAAATTTAAAATTTGATGATGTTGATTAGATTTGTATATGATCGGGTTAGATGATCATAAATTGATGAAGAAGAGAAGAAGAAAATTATAGAATAGAGGAAGAAGAAGTTGTAGATTAGTTATAATTTTAATTAGGTAAAAGAGTAAATATGTTAATGATTTAAATTAAGTTATATATATAGAGGTGGTGGTGGGCGGCGGTGGTGGTAGTCGGAGGTGGTGGTGGTGGGCGGCGGTGGTGGGAGGAGGTGGTTATATATATATATAGGTGGTTATTAGGTTAGTTTTAAATTAAATTAGGTTAAGGGTAGGTTAGTCATTTCCACACTTTAGGACACCCCTTATAACTATAGGGAAGGTGGCCTAATAAGACCATGGTCCCCTCAAAAAAACCATGGTCCCAAAAAATGGTTCTAAACTTATCATCATGTTTTTGAGGCCTAAAGCTTTCAATTTCAAACCGAATTTTAGCTTCATTCTGAACAACCAAGGGATTCAAAGTGGTGAAAGCCCATCTGGTTATATTAGGACAAGTTACTTTCCAACTGGGTGAAGCTTTTTGAATTTCCCGGATTTGTTAATGGTCAAGCTTTCCCGGCCTCATGTTCTTGTTTTTGAACCTCATGTTCTATTTGTTATCTTTATGTTTTCTGGGCCTAATGTTCCTATACCTGTCGTGAACTCGGAGTAGTCAAAACTGACGTCCAAAATATGAGATAGTGTGGGAATAAAACTATGAATAGATTGGTCCTTGAACTTAAAACTCCATATAATAGGATCTATTTTTGTGCCATCTCATCTCAATGATCTCATCTAATTGAAAATTTTCCATCTCAATTGTAACAGATTCGTAATTAGTATTTCATTTTTTGATGTGCTGTCAACTTCTTCTGTGGTACACTCAATTGCCAGAGTAAAACCAAATGAAGTTGTTGTGGTTTAATGGTAACTACTCCCACCTGTCCGGTTTTTGCCTACCATGAGTTAGACGCGGACATGGTCCCAGAATAGACGTCTCAGAGCAACTGCAGTGGTGCGACCATAACCAAAGAGCAAAGAAAAAAAAAACTAAAATTTGGGTTTAGTCCGTGTTGTAACGATTGGAGGGAGACTAAAATTTGGTCGAGCGCAACTTTGAGTTACGCCCCAATCGTGCGCAATTCCAAATCTCGTCCCATTTCTTTTTTTTTTTTTTTTTTTTTTTTTATATATTATTATTGGGGCGCACCCAAAAGTTGCGCTAAGTTTTTTTTTTTTTTTATTATTGTTGGGGCGCAACTCAAGGTTGCGCCCAATTTTTTTTTTTATTATTGTTGGGCGCAACTCAAAGTTGCGCCCATTTTTTTTTTTTTTTTTTTTTATTGTTGGGGCGCAACTTTGAGTTACGCCCAATGCGCAACTTCAATTACGCCCGACTAAAGACCAGACTAAAGACTAAATATGGTCCTTGGTTATATAGTCCGGTTTTTGTCTTTACTCCGTCTCCATCAAGCTCGTTTTTTACCAAAAAATTTGGTTATACTCCACGACTGTGAATGCTCTCATAAACTATTGGTTCCTCCCAACTTCAACGGGAGTCACTCATTATTCAAGAAATGATATAGGTGAGGGAGAGGAGGGGTCATAGCCAACCTTGTCCACATCCTTTTATTCTGATATTTTCATACTTAAATAGCCTTGATATTTTTTGTGGTAGTAATCTTGATTACATTTCCATTCGACTTTAAGATATTTTATGTAGAGACAGATAATGACATGAAGATAACGTGTATATGCCCAGTGCACCTGAACAAGGCCGACATAATACCATACACAGTCTGATTGTTCTTGCTCTGTTTCAGAGCATACAAAACACATTTATTTATTTTATTTCATTTTAAAGAATGATAAATCAAGAGAATTATTAGAGACTTGGATCAAAAATTAAGTTTTTTATATATTTTTCCTGCACTTACAAGCAAGTTTTTGTGTTTTTGAGAAATTTGAGAAAATGATTCGATTTCAAGGGAAACTTGCGGTTTTATTTAACAACAGATGGTTAGTATTTGTTGCAGCAATGTGGATTCAGTCAGTTGCAGGAACTGGTTATTTGTTCGGAAGTATATCACCTGTAATTAAGAGTTCATTGAATTACAATCAGAAACAGATTGCGAGACTGGGTGTAGCTAAAGATCTTGGTGATAATATTGGATTTTTATCTGGATATTTATGTGAAGTTTTGCCAATTTGGGGAGCTTTATTTCTTGGTGCTATTCAGAACCTTGTTGGGTATGGATGGGTTTGGCTTGTTGTTACACACAGGGTTCCGGCTTTGCCTTTGTGGGGCGTAAGTGATCAATCAAACCTTTGTTTCCTTTATGAATTTGTGTTTCTTGTTTGATACTAGATTAGTTCCTACGTCTTTGTTGCCCGTCTAATTCGTCGCCTTCGTGAGCTCTAAGATTAAAATCTCTTATGGGAACATCATTTTGGATGCTAAGTTAAAAATTTCATCCATTTTTTTTTTCATTCAGATGTGCATTCTTATACTTGTGGGAACAAATGGAGAAACCTACTTCAACACTGCATCATTAGTTTCGTGCGTGCAGAATTTCCCGAGAAGTCGAGGTCCAGTTGTGGGGATACTTAAGGGGTTTGCAGGTTTGGCTGGTGCTATTATGACTCAGATATATGCGCTGATTTATGACCCTGATCATGCAGGGATCATTTTTATGGTTGCAGTTGGACCAGCGATGGTTGTTATTGCGCTTATGTTTATTGTTAGACCTGTTGGAGGTCACAAACAAATAGGACCTTCTGATGACTCAAGCTTTACATTTATCTACAGCGTGTGCCTTGTTTTGGCTGCCTACTTGATGGGAGTCATGCTAGTTGAAGATCTATTTGATCCTAGCCACTACGTTATCGTCGTTTTCACAGTTATTTTGTTTATTCTCTTAGTGATTCCAATCGTAATTCCAATGTCTTTGACTTTTTTCTCGAGTCGGAGATATCTTGCTCAAGAACCTCTTCTACCTGAAACTCCAAAACAAGAATCAACCAGTTCTAGCCAGGATTTGAATAATGAAGTTAATTTCAGTGAACTTGATGACGAAAAGTCCTCTGAAGAAGAAAATATTGATGTGAATGAAAGGAAAAAACGAATCGCACAGTTGAAAGCCAAAATATATAAAGCAGCTGCGGCAGGAGCTGTGAGAATCAAAAGGCGAAAGGGTCCACGTCGAGGCGAGGATTTCACATTGACACAGGCACTGATAAAGGCAGATTTTTGGCTCATCTTTACTTGTTTTCTATTGGGGTCGGGCTCTGGCTTAACAGTGATTGATAATCTTGGTCAAATGAGCCAATCTTTAGGATATAATAACCCACATATATTTGTATCCATGATCAGCATTTGGAATTTCCTCGGCCGCATTAGTGGAGGCTACTTCTCCGAGATTGTTGTGAAGTATAGCCAATTTCCTTTTAATTATATATGTATGTCCATAGCCTAAGTCTGGTTTTGTTTTCTTTTCTCATGCTTGATCTATCTCGATATATTACTATTGTCAGGGATTATGCTTATCCAAGGCCAGTGAGCATGGCTGTGGCGCAAGTATTGATGGCAATTGGGCACTTCTTCTTTGCAATGGGTTGGCCTGGGGCTATGCACATTGGTACTTTGCTGATTGGACTTGGGTATGGTGCTCATTGGGCAATCGTGCCAGCTGCTGCATCAGAGCTTTTTGGGTTGAAGAAATTTGGGGCATTATACAATTTTCTCTTACTTGCAAATCCAGCAGGATCGCTAGTTTTTTCTGGTCTTATAGCTAGTTCCATATACGACAGTGAAGCTAAGAAACAAGCGGGATTGCAGTGGAAGTTGTCACACATTTCCAGAGGCATGTTACAGAGGATAACTGATGTTATTTTGACTGCCAATGAACCACTTAAATGTGAAGGCTCTATCTGCTTCTTCCTTAGTTCCATGATACTATCTGGACTCTGCATTGTTGCAGCTGTTTTGAGCATGATTCTTGTTCACAGGACCAAAGTTGTATACACCGGTTTATATGGAAAGTTGCAATCCTGAGTTGAGACACTGGCGACTATACGCTTGATAAACGCCATGTTTTATGTTGGGCCGGTCACATGGACCACCACATTTCGAGAATAAGGAAAGTAACTTTTCAATGTTGAAGATTGTAATAAAACTAGTACACGGTTTTCTTGCGATTAAGGATCACATTGTCATCATAATATCTCTGTAACTTAGAAGTGTTTGTGTAGTATGACTTGAGTTCCATGTTGAGGTTGAAGAGTCATAACAGTGTACAGAGCTTGAGCATAAGACGCTGAGAGTGTTATATATATGATAGAATTTGGGAAACAGTCTCTCAATACCCTCAACTTCAGAACCTCAAAAGCAACTTCCATATCACCAGACTTCCAAAGTGTTGAAACAAAGGTATCCTGATCAGACCAGATTTGAGGCGTTAAATCCAAAAAAAATAAGAATGCTTCACATACCCGGCCTTGCAAAGGCCAATAACCAAAGTGCTGAAGGTATATTTACCTGGCCGAAAACCCGACAAGTAATTTGCTATTTCTTTGCGGGTATAACACCATGTTCATTGATATGTATTGAGAGACAATTGTTTTTGAAACTCTGTAATTTTCTACCCTTATTTATAAATTGATTTCTTTTGTTCAGACTCCAGAGTGCTATCCAGACTCTTAACACAACATGTTCAATTTACTGCTAAACAACTAAGTGAAAGAACAACGAGAGTCGTCTCAATAATTGACGGGAAAGATCGTTTCAACAATTATGTTAGCTTTGATTCGTAACCGAACTTTGATGCACCTCTAGCATAACTTCCAGAGATACCAAGGACCAACCCTCCTCGGTGTGTGCAAGAAAATAATACGGAAAATGGGTCATATAGCCAAAAAGGTAATATTTCTGGGTCAAATGGGCCGGTAGAAATATGGTCTGGGTCAAATGGACAGAACAAGTTTTGGACGGAATTACCCTAACAAAAATCACAAAAACTGTCACGTTCTCCCTCTCCTCCACAAAACCACGTTCTCCCTCTCTCTTCAATTGAAAACCACCAACGTTCTCTTCATCTTCTCACAAACCAGAAGAGGAACAATTTCCTCCAACCTTTTCCTTCCACAAAAACCACTTAGAAATTGATTTCCTCCACCGTCTCCTAACCGTCAACAGTAGCAGATTCATCAAAAACCTTCAGAAAATTAGTTTCATCAACCTTCAACAGCGTCGTGAAATTGGGTTTCATTCACCGTCAACAGCGTCGTGCAATTGGGTTTCATTAACCGTTTGTAAACACCATCAACAATACTCTACAACATCAGAGGTTTCTAGGGCTTCAATCAATCTATCAGTTTAGTGAAGAATTAGGGTTTGAAATCAATTTGGAGAATCAGGGTTTCAAAATGTCTCCTAGAACTCGTAATTTTTCAATCCCTAACTCTGAATTTCTCTTAGTTTCAGAATTGAATGGTTAATTGGTGGTTTTATTTTCATTTTAGTTAATTAATTTGTTTAAGGGATTTTTTATAAAATGTCCATGTGGGGAAATGCATTTAATAAAATGCCCACGTTTTTTTCATAATTTATTTAATGCCCATACTTTGACCATTTCCGTCCCGTTTTTTTGAAAAAACGGTTAACGGTCGTTAGTAGACAGGTGGCCTAAAATCGGTCATGTAAAAAGTCATTGTAGCCCCTGAATCGTTCGAGTGGCAAGACGAGTTAAAACGACAAGGGTCACCGCTGAGTTAAAACGACTCGAGTCCTTCTTGAGAGAAAGATACTTCGTCTTCTTCCTAATCGTTACTTACGGACTCATGTGATTAAAAGCACGGTTCTTCAATTAAACCAAACATGATAGTTTCTGCTCAATATTGGAATTAATTTCATCCTCATAACAACTAATGAATTAAGGTGATCTACGTAACACAAATTAGCTACTTTAGTATAGGCATGTTAGCGATTTCCAATTGCAACATTAATCAAACACCATAATACAATTGGAAAGTTCAGAAAATTTCCAGCCAAGCATCAAAATACATCAACGATTTCCAAACAACCTCCGTTATGCCCCCTCCAAGAACAACCTACGCCCATTTAAACACCATTAACTCTTCCACCACCTTCACACCACCACCACCAGAAACCCAATTCAAACCCTAAATGAAAACCCTAACACAAACCCCGTCGATTCCCAAATTGAAAATGAAAAACGCGATTTGATCTAACTAATCAAATTTGACCTAACTAATCAAATCAAACAAATAAAAAAAAATCTAAGTGATGGTAATGATGTTGCTCGGTGATGGAGACCATAAACGAGCAAATGAAGAACAAAGGAAGAAGAAAAAGAAACGAAAGAAAATGGGAAGTCGCAAAGAGAAATAGAGGAGAGAGGAGGAGGCGAGAAGACCAAATGAAAAGCCTAGGTTTTTTGTTTGGGTAAGATGCGTTTTTGTTAACGATCTAGTAGACTTAATCTTGAGCCGTTGATTAACGGTATGCTTGAATGGTAACGAGATGATTTAATCATCACCGTTGATTGAGCCGCATAGACGGTGTGTGATTTACTTCTAGATTTCTAGGCCAATGGGTAAATTAGTAATTGCACCCACTATTTTCTCATCTCTTGTGACGAGAAATTGACTAAGTAAATGAGTTTTTACCGAAATGGTGGGTCCGTACGAAATTCATAACGGCATGGGCATTAAATAAATTATGAAAAAAACGTGGGCATTTTATTAAATGCATTTCCCCACATGGGCATTTTATAAAAAATCCCTTTGTTTAATTGATGATTTTATTTTTCATTTCAAGTGGATTTGATGAAACTCGCTTGCATCCGGTTATTTCGATTTTTTTTTTGTTGAAATGAATTTGTTGAAGTGAGTTGTTGTCTTAACTTGGTTGCAGTTAGACTATAATGAGCAGATTAAGACTAGATGACAACCACTTTCATCCGTGGTTAAAATCGCTAACTGGATGAAATTTGAGTGTAAAATCAGAAACCAGTTTCATCCGAGTTGTTGTAAAACTATTTTAGTTTCATTTCGATTGTAAAATACACCATCAACTCCATGTAGTCATGCTTCTCTTGTTATTTGTTTATAGTTTGTTGTGAAATTTGAATAGATGTTACTCTCTCTATCTCGCTAAACTAGCATGAGTACTTGAATATTAGGTTGTGATAATGAAACTGGTTTCATTTAAAGTAATGTTAGGATGTAACTTGTTGTCATCTAGCATTAACATGGGATGTAGTTGGTTTTGCATCTGTTAGTGTACCTAATGATTAGGTTGTAAAGAAACTGTGTTGGATGAAACTGGTTTATATTCAGAACGGTCTATGGCATGGAAATGATGTGGATTCTTATATCGTGTAGTTCGCAATATATGGGACTAATAACAGCGTAGATATCAGCGTAAACTACTTGTATTTGATTCTTTAGACAATATTAACATTTATAATATATAGGATGTAAGTTGGTTTCATCGATACTGCACTTGGTTTCATCTAGCTCTTTTATATAGGATGTAACTGGGTTTCATCTGATTCCTGCAGAAACTGGTTTTCATCTAGCTTTGAAGATAGGATGTAACTGGGTTTCATTCATATTTTAAAATATGATTTAACTGGTTTTATGCCAAATTGTTGTAGGAAGCAGTAGCAAGAAGAGTAAGAAGAATGATGGTGCTGAAAGAAGAACCAAGAATAAGCATGATGTGAACGTGGGTATTGAATCAAGCACCGGGAATATGGATGATGTGGATTCAAAAGGAAGGAAAAAGAAAATGTTCCGAGCAAACATGAAACCGACAAATTGAGTTCTTTGGGTTCACCGTATTTACTGGAAAGACAAGAGGTTGCATTAAGGAAGACTAAATTTTGGAACTTCATTGAGGCGATCAAACAAGGAAAGGTGGGGAAGGTCGAATGTAGCAAAGATCCAAGGGCGTTAGAGTTCATCATAAAAAAAATTTGACCCAACGAGCTAATATTCAAGATTGGTGATCAAGTTTTCAAGACCGATGCAAACCATTTTGTTGTTATGTTCAAAATGCGAGAGAATACGTATGACGAAGAAGATAGGAAACTTTATGGACCAAAGGAAGACCCTAGTTTGAAAACTTCATATTATACAAAGTATTTTACGGAGCCAAAGAGAAGGGATGAAGAAAACAAGAAGAAGGAAGGTGGAGCGAAAAGGAAGAAAAAAGACACACAAAGAGAAGAACGCTAGTGACAAATTGGAAAAGAAGTACATCCTTGAAGGCATAAATGATGTTATAAATGAAGAAGGCAAAGAAGAAGAGTTGGTGATCTTGTTGTTGTTGTTCATGTTCGTACAATCTTCTTCATAAACACCGGAGGTATGTATGTCAACTACAAGTATTTGAACAACTTACGATCAATCGAAAACATTAATAGGGTCTCATGGCCGGATCTTATCCATGAGCATCTAATGCAAAGTGTCGCGGTCGTATGCAAGACACCTTACTCCATCAATGGTTGCGACTTTTATTTTCTGTGAGTATCATCTTTTATCATCTTCTTTCTTTTGAATTTTTTTCTTACATTAAATGAATCAATGTCGTGAGTATCATCTTGTATCTTTTGTTTTTTTTGCGATTTATGGATTTTTGAGCAAATCAAAGACATTAATAGGAAAGATGACGGTGAAGCGTGGCCAAGGTTTGCAAGATGGGACTTGTATAAAGTGTCTTGCGAAATTGAGGGAAAGCTTGAAACTCTTTCAAGCAATCAGGTAAAAATCTATCCATATTATAACTGGATGAAACCAGTTACATCTTCTATTTATTTAGTTTAGATTTGTTTTTAGAAATCTATCCCTATTATAACTGTGTTATCATATGATGTAACCAGTTACATCCTGTTTTAAATCGAAATGAGAAATATATGTTTACGTGTTTGCGCTTTGTTGATTTTGTTGCTAGCTGGAGTGAAGAGGAAAAACGATTATGCTTGTTTGATGAGGAAGAAGAAAACATAGATGAAGATGATATTTCAAAGTTGAAGAATGAACTCAAAGAGAAAGATAAGATTATCTCTCACTTGAATGCTGAGTTAGGAGCAAGAAATGAAGAGTTGGAAGCAAAGGATTTTGAGTTGGAGCGAAGGGTAAGACAAACTCCCGACTTGCAAAATCAATTGGAATCCTTGAAAGCGCAACTCAAGCCTCAACCTAAAGTCCGCTAGCTTCACCTCTTGATATGGTTGTTCATACTAATTCTACACCTGATGACGCTAGAGACAACTTTTTCAATCTTAAAATCACTCAAGAGATGAACGAACCAAAGGGACCGTGTTGTTCCCGGTGATGCTAGCAAGGAAGGTGAAACCGATGTCTTTGTTCTTGATGGAGCCGTAAATCCGATGCTCACGGAGAAGAACCGATAACACCCGAGGAGTCCTCCAAAGAAATCATCGAGGAAGAAATTATCGCCGGCAGAACCTCTCGCGCTCATGAATAAACTTGTAGAAATTGGATCGCTTGGAGAAGAGAGTGAAGAACGTCTATAAAAGGAAGACAAAGGATTTTTGGTCCTAGTTTGTAATGAAGCGGATAAGCGTACGATGAAGAAGCCGAAGAAAGATAAGTTGAAGAAGTTAACAAAGAACAATAGGTTGTGGAAAAGTTACTTGCAAGACGGAGAAAGAGAAGAGTCAAGAAAAGTTAATAAAGGATTACTTTTTAACTGGAAAATTGAGGTACGTACACGCATTTTTTTGTTGGTAATTCTTTTTTCATTCTGACAAAGTGTATCTAGGATGTATCTAGTATCATAATTTTAGAAAATGAACCATGTGTGCTTGTCTTCAAATTGGATGAACTTGTTTAAATGCGGCTAACGTTTGGAAAAGCGATAGGGGCATACGTATTAATGGAGAACAAATCCAACAACTTTTTTCAATCACCATTGGAGAACACAATTTTGGAGTTCAAAATGGAAAAATGGAGACAAATGTTTCAATCTGAGTGATGATACCAAAGGACACTTAAAGTCATTCTTTCTGCCGCGTATGCATGGGTAAGTATCTTTCTTAGCGCGTTTGAACCTTCATTTTAGAATGAATGATCTAAGTTGTGCAATTTATCTTTAGGGTGATGTCATTTCGGGAGATGAGATGAAGGCTGCAAACTATATATATGCTGAAGTGGAGAAAATTGATGTTGAAACGCAGCACCTGTTCATCCCAATGATAAACGACAAAGAACATGTCACATTTCTTCACTTTGACATCCATGGCAAAGAACTTGGACACTACAATTCTCTCTAGGTTCACAAACTACTTGGAAGATGCTAAATTTATGGCGAAAAGAGTAGTTCAGCTCGTTGCCCTTCACTTAGGAAGCAATAGTATGGATGAAAATGTAGTCGATGTGAAATCAGATTGTCCACGGGGAGAAAGGTAGGTCCTTAACTCTTCGAACTGAGATTATAACATACAAACTGAAACAAAGTTTGAACTGACATTACATATTCATTTGTGTTGCAGTCACAATTCTTTGATGTATGTTATCTACTACATGGAATGGGCAATGACAAACGGTTACTCCTTTGAATGCGAGAATATGACAGAAGAGAAGATGAACACAAAAAGAGTCGAACTCGGATATGAAATCCTAAGTGATGAGAAAAGTTGCTGGAAAGTTTGATCTATTGATGTTTCTGAAAAATTATTAATGTAGGATACTCATTTGTGATCTTTGGATCATTGTTAATTCAAAATACCTATTGATGTTTGTTAATTCAAAATACCTATTGATGTTTGTGAAAAATGCATATACTTTTATATTTGTGTTTGAATATGCGGTTGAAAACCCGTTTCACCACAGACAAAAATTCCAGAATATGCGGGATGAAACCGGTTTCATCATGAATAAAACTATTTTTCGTAGTTTTTGTCGGGTTACGGGTTGAAAATATTCTTTCTTAACAGAATATACATGATGAAACCGATTCCCGTCAAAATCTCTTTTTTTTTCGAATATCTGGATGAAACCAACTACATCCTAGCTTTAGTAAAAACTAATTGCATTCAAGTCAATGAAAATCGAAAAAAAGAATGTACAATGAAAAATCAAAAAAGATTCATAATACAATTAAAAAACCAACAAGAATATAAGATATATATTTTTATGAAGAAAAAAAAAAAACAATTCAAATGTAAATACTAGTAGCAAAAATATAATTCCACCTAAAAGAATCTTAAATGTGCAACAAGAGGCTGCAGAGAAGAATAGACTAATAAAATAAATCATAGTAAGACACTGCACAAAATGAGGAATGGAGATGTTCTTTAGCAGGTTCATTTTTAACGTTGCTTTTTTGCAGGTGGATGAGGACACGTCGTCTTGTTATGACGTGCCTTAGTATGGCGCAACCGTATCGTGGTGGTCTCGTGAAACTTGTACCGGGTGTTAGAATACGCTTCTTCTTCGACCTACCAGTTTTTTTCCTAGGGCCGGTTGGTGGGTTCACAATTCTTCCAAATAGCAACATCAATAGGCTTGTCGTGATCGGGATGGGCTTGATAGGACGATCATACGATGCACGAAGTTGGAAATCTTTGAAAAAGCAGTTAATGTACTCGTAAACATTGATCTTAGTCGAGACCATACGAGCAATAGCGTGATCACAAGGGAACTGCTCCGTAAACCAAAGCCTACAGTGCAGTGAAACATCGCAATATTAACGACATGCGAGTATGTCCATCGCCTACTTCCCACTCCATGTCACCAGACTTGGTTATTTTCCATTGGGCACCAAACACGAATGGAAGCTTTGCACTTTTTTTCTCTAGCTTTTCGGGACAAATAAATCCTTTATACGTCGCCCCTTAGCCTTCCTTTTACTCATCTCGATCCATAATCTTAGGTCTAATCCGAGTTAACTAATGTGGCAATAGGCATACCTTTCGCCTCCCTAATCCAAGCATTGAATGACTCTCGCAATGTTTGAACATATGTCGCCATAACGACAACCTTCACAATGTGCATTGGACCAACATTCCACCGGAAGGTCACTCAAGAATTTGTGAAGACCATCGCATCCCATGTCTTTCAACTTTTGCATACCTTTCATAAGCCTTCATGCGTTGTAAATAGAAACATTGTTTGAACAAATCCATTGCAAGACAATGCTCGCCTTTTTCTTGTTGGTCTTACTCATGGACATTGTTTTTCAAGTGTCTGGTAACAAAAACCATGATGGAAATGTGGAAAAACATCACGAATCCCTTTGGATCAAACCTTCATGGCGATCCGAAATAATAGTTAGTACCCGAGGACCCAAGATAGTTTTCAATTTCTCCAAGAACAATGCCAATTTTCAACAGTTTCACTTGAAACAATACCATATGCCACAGGAAATATTCCTACAGAAAACAAAAAAGAAATAAAAAAATCACCGAAACCGCTGTTGTACGAATGAAACCAATTTCATTCTTTGATCTGACTTCACCAATTAAGGATGAACTGGTTTAATGTATAATTTGACATCAAAAAAATTCTGAATTTCTTTCAAATGAAACTAAACTATAAGACATACCATTATTCACATTCTTCCTGAGCCGCCATAAGACAACCTCTAAATTTCCCGCTAGGAAAGTAGCATCCAAGAACAATCACGACAATGATACACAAACCCGAGATGCAAGCATCCAAGGCTAAGAACAAACTCTTGAACTCGCCCCTTGATGACTAAATCAGCCCATTGCTGATCGTGTTTCTCCACCACTCACACCACCAAACCAAGTCGATGTATGACTTAGTGTCATTGCCATACAACTCCTTGAAACATAATTCTCTACCATGCGCCTTTGATCATAGCTCAATGTTAAACCATAATCACTTTTGAAATCACCAACAATATCCCGCATTTCTTATTAGGATTCTCAGCTTGATCCGTCAAATATTAAACTCTTTACAAGTTACGAGTAACTCGGATCATCCTTTGTTCCATCACTATAACCAGCACAACATGTATGTTCCCCATTATAGCTTTTGAGATATAAATGGCCCTTCACATTGGAAGTCTTGAGCTGCATGGAACCTCCAATCACATTCCAATTCTCCTTGTAAAGACACTCCACAAAGATATCTGTCTGGATTACTCTTGGCGACTCTTACCTTGCGACCAAAAAAGTGGTTATATTTTTCAACAACAATACGAGCCTCGTTAGTCCTCCCATAAAAATCCCGACCAACACCTTTTATAATGAACTCCCATTCACCCGTCTTGCAAGATCTTTTAATTGCCATCTTTCCATTGAATGCACGTTCGAGACATGGGAATATCTTGTGACGAACAAGTTCTTGAGAAGAAGGTACAAGTGACAGATCTGGCTATTATCTTTACCTAAAAGCAACTCTCATTGTAGGTTTACGAGTAACTTTATTCTTCTGACGATGACAAGGAATAACCACTGACTTGTGCCGGGGCATGAAACCCAAGGCAACTCTGTCATGTAGGTTTACGAGTAACTTTATTCTTCGGAAGATGACAAGGGAATAACCAGCGGACTTGTGCCGGGCATGAAACCAAAGGCAACTCCTCTCATTGTAGGTTCACGAACATAATCAGAACACGAAGAGGAACACGTTCTAATAAACGAAGCTCCAAGAAACTCAACCGAAAAACATGACACATTGATATGACATATTGAATCTTCGCATCACATCAAACAACCATGCTTCTTCCATGATTGTCAAATACAAACTGGATTGAGTCTCATGAAATATAATTCCAATAAGAACACACATACGACTTCAACTCATCAATTGTTGACTTCGCATTAACGTGGTATGGACATGTATCGGGACCACGGATAACCACACAAAGAGTATTTTGAACCATCTACAAAAGGAAATATTTAAACAATGTAAATGAATATGGATGATATTCAATTGAACAAATTAAACAACCGTGGATGACTAAAAACCAAATTCAACAACAATTGGTATAAAAATACGAGGATGACATCAAAACTAATTTCATTCTCGCAAAAAATCTGGAAAATCAATTGTGACACCCATATTCATCATGGCAACCAAATTAGGGTTTTCTTCGAGCAAAATTGTAAGCAAACTCTAATCAAACACACAAGATGATGATATTATACCAATTCCGTTCACTTCCAAAACAATGAAAAACTACAAATCACTTTAATCAATTTGGATTGCATCTATGTATTGTTTATTGGTTTTAAACTAAATTTACTTTGATGAACAATCAATCGATTGGATATAAACAAATAATCACGTTTACAAGACCAAATAAAACCAAAAATTGGTTATTAGTAAAACCCTGGATAATCAAAATCAACAACTAAAACCAAAAATTGATAGAGAAACTTCAAAATCGATATACCATGCATATGCATTACAAAATTAGACAAAAAAACGAAATCGAAATTGATTAATTGAAACTTGAAACTTACCGATTTGCGTTCCGGATGTTGATGATGTTAGATGACTTGAAAGTTGATTAATCTAAACTTGATTCAACAATTGAAAACCACCATGATTGATCAACGGATCTGAAAATAAGACGAGCTCACAATTTATTCTCAGACAATTCTAAGGTGAGGGACGAGTTTGTGAGGGATCTGAAATAAAGAGAAATAAATTCTCTTTGAAAAAGAAGGGTTTAAAAGGTTAAGGGGTATTTTAGGTAAGATATATTTTTTTATCTTAATTTTC
>JAJJWW010001136.1:0-111676 GCA_023531295.1 Papaver armeniacum | reverse complement strand
TAAATGAGGCCTAAACATAATATATGCTCTTCGGCTAAGCTGGAAACACTTGATCATAGTCCACATATGAACCTTCAACCAACTACCCCTCCATATATATATATATATATATATATATATATATGTCTTATTGACATTCTATGAACTCAAACTTGGGGACCACTTTGATCGTGCTTGCTTCACTATTCATGGTCGTTTCCATGTACCTATGAATAACCGTCCATGATGGTTGTGTTTCCATTATGTCACACTAGGCCAATTTCAATATTTACAGCCATGATAGCTGCATATTATGGCCCCAAATACCATTATGGTGCGATATTGGCTACATGCCAATGACTGCGTAATCCGAATTTGCTTTGCTCAAGGCTATCCTATCAACTCGCCTAATGCACATTTGGTGGACATTGGCTCTTGGCCAACATAACTTGCAACTTGTACCCTCTTGGTGCAATAACGTCCCTTGCCCTATATGCCCAACGAGAATGCGCCATTTTGCAGCCTTTGCGATATTGGTCTTTGGCCAATATGCCTACACAATGTTCCATTTTGGCGCCACATCGCCTAGACAAAAATGCAACATAAGCTCGTATAAAGCTTCATCTAAGTCCATGACACATCTTTGAGCACTTCGCCATGCGAAAAGTGCAGGTGGTACATTATTTAAGAGTAAAACAAGCTTATTCTTTTGAATTCATATATTGAAAGTTAGATTACAAGTTTCATACTTGTTAGAATTCGAATCTTGATAATTCGGATACAACAAGAATGATCTTGGATATTGATTTTTAGATCGTCAATAACTCTTTTTACACAATCAGGTACAAGGACCTTTGGTCTATACTTATTGATTGTGGAAGAGAAAGAGAAAATATATAGAATTTGATTCAAGGGTCTTTATTGTGACCTACTTGTGATTGTATTAGGTTCCATATAGGTTTCGAATGAAAAAGTTAGTGGTGTGCTTGTACCCTCTGATTTTTAGGTGCTCATTACAACTATGAATAAATGTCTTCATCTATCAAGGGCGTTCAAGACACGCTTATGTTCACAAAATCTAGCATACACAAGAGTTCAAAAACTTCTTGTGCAAATACATCACCACCGTGATTCCTCAACTTTTCTTTGCTTCCATCCCCTAAGATCAACCCTTATCCTTCCTATGTCCCATAAACAGGTTTGAACGACCATATCTCGGTTTAGGCTAGCTTTTGCGATTTTAGGTCTCTTCTTACTTATACAGTATATTGTCCTTCCTTAGTTACAAAATTTAGGTACAAATACTCAACAATCCAAGATTTAATTTTGTTAGAGCATTACTCGCTTGAACCCACCATTTTTTCTATCTCAAGCTTGTTGTCAATATTAGGTGATCAATACTATATCTAGATTTCTAGTCTACTAAGTCAAGTTTCGGATATGTTAAACTTGTAGTTGAGTATCAAAGATCACCCTTAAAGACCCAAGGTTGACAAGAGATTTGGAGAATTTATGTATCAGGTATGTGAAGACTAAACCGTTCTATTTTACTCACTATACCATCATTCTATCTATTGAGACTATGTCGTATGACTTATAGTAGAATCACAAAATATATTTTTAGAGTCAAGCTTGTCCTGAAAAATCTCAAAATATGATTTAGTGATAAGATGTTCAAAGGTCCTTAACAATATTAGTTCTATGAATTAATTTGTGGATCAATTGAAAATGTCTAATTCAAATGGTTATATCACTTGGGAATGTTTCAAACAACATAAGAGAGAAATATGAAGTTGCTCAAATTTCTATCGGGGGTAGGTTGTGAACCAGTTGCAAACCACAAGTTCAGTTGGGAACAGTTCATGAACTCAGTTGTTAGAACCGTGAGTGGACTTAATTTCTGAAGTTGGATAAATAGGCTAACAGTTGGAGAACCTGGTTCACTTAACCGTGGTCAAGCGAGTTGGGTAGTCTAGTAGGGTTGGCAGAACTCGGTTCACGAATCAGAAAGACTCTAACTCGTGAACAAGCCCTATGGTTAGCAAACCATTGTACCAACTGTCCTGGCAATGTTTAGCAGATGCTTAAAGACTAATTATTTTAATATGTTTACCATTGCTAGAACTCTCTTAAACACTTCTAAGACTTCATTGATTAATTTAACACTTATGCGTTTGTATCATGATTAATTTCTTAGGTGTTTAAATGAACATCAAATAATCTTTCAGTTCTTTGGCTAACTTGCCAAACCTAATGTAGTCATTACACACGGATCCATAATCGAACGTATGTGTATAGTCTTCTATTGTATTTTGAAGACCTAAGTTGCTTGCTTGATTCTTAAGTTATCTTAGCTTGAATTATAAGCTAACTCACGGTCTTTTGAAAATTATAAATAGAGCATCTCAATCAACTGGGAAAATCAATCCTATATACTTTTGTTTCCTAGTTGATTATAGAGTTTTCCTATGTGAAACGTTATTAGGTCTACGACTAAAGACTTCTCTTTGGGGATTCGTGAATCCGGTCGACTATCTTTACCTCGATAGTTCGTGAATCTGATCTTGTTTTCTGTTATCGAGGTTCTCATCTCTCTCAGGAAATATAGATAGTAATCGCAGAGTTTTCTTTGTCTCAAATTTTGTGATTCCTCAAGATAAGTTGATCTTTCGAAGATTTTTTTTGAGAGGTGGTTAAGAATCTAGGCTGCTCTTGGAGTCATAAGTTCCAGTTTGTGAGGTTTGCTATCTTGTCTATTGCAACTTGATTTCCATCTTGATCTTTGATATAAATGGAAATCAAATAGGCTTATCTATTAGAGGCAGATTGGTATCGAAAGTCTTCACTTGGTAGAAGCAACTCTTAGGATGTAAAGGACGTCGGATAAGGGAATCAAGTGCGTAGAACCTTGTAAAGTTCAAGAGGCGTAAGGAGCACGGCTATAACTGAATCGCTTGGAGGGTGGTTTCGGTCTCAACTACATTCCAGTCCGAAGTCTGATAGTAGGTTATTGTCTGTAGCGGCTTAATATAGAGTGGTGTTCAATCTGGACGAGGTCTCGGGGTTTTTATGTAATTGCGGTTTCCTCGTTAACAGAATTTCTGGTGTCTTGTGTTTTTTCCTTTTCCGCATTATATTGTTTATCTTTATAACTAGATTTACACAGGTTTGTACGTATCTAATCTAAGTAGATACGTCCGCTGATTGTAATCAATTGAGACTAGTTTCTTATAGAATTCGTATCTTGAAAGATAGATACTTGAGTTTAATCACTTAACATAATTAGATTGAATTATTTGGATACAACTAGATTGATCTTGGATATTGATTTTTGGGACTCGTCCATGTACTATGCTTAACAATCGAGGTTTATGGATCTAGTCTATATCCTAAGTCCATATTTTATAACAAAAATGAAACAAATGAAGTGGCAAAAAATAATCCAAATAAGTAAATTGACAAAAAAAACGTTGTTCGGCAATGTTATTCGAAGGTTATAGATTCCCATATGTGATCAAAATTATTAGCCAAGACTTTTCTTATAAGATCATTGTTGAGAGGAGATCTTTTGAGTTCCGTTTTAGTTTTTTTTAATTAAAACTCATGAACCACAAAATTAAGACTACCAGCCCATGTTAGACTAGTCTGGACCGTTTGGTAGGGTGATACATGGAGTTGGTATGGACCGGTTTTTTGTGTCGTGTCCGAATCCAATTCATTCGATTTTAAATTTGGCATCCGATTCAATCAAATCCAACGGATTTGCATCAATGGATGTAGGATGAACATATGATTGGAATACGGATAATCCCGATGGATTTGTTTTAGTTAAAATTTATGATGAAGAAATAAAAATAAATATAGATTTACTTTTATAAAACCTACATTTTATGTATGTGTATAAATATAAAAGTGTCATGGACAACACTCCCAACAAACACTTTGAGAATTTCTAAACTATTTATGTATTTTTCAAAACTATATAAATGCCCTTAACCTAACGGATATGGATATCCAAGCGATTCAACATTGCATCAGGACCCAATCCGTAATCGTTGGATTTCAAAATTCTCATCCGCATTCAACCCATTAGCCAACGGTCCGGACATCTATCCGCAAAATACGGTTGGTGCCAGATTAAATCCCATGGGGATTACGGGCGAGATGCTCACCCTACCGTTTGGTAACTTTAAATATAAAATCTTGACTTCTTTGATTCATTCTCTACTTTAGAGTAGACAAGCCCACACAAATGACTTGCAGAGTCGGGACTAACTACTAGGGGTGAGCAGTTTGCCCGTAATCCGCTGATTTAACCGGGTCCAAACGTTCATTTAGGTTGGATGCTCCGACAGTTCATTAATGGGTTGGATGCGGATGGAATTTTTGAAATCCAACGGATTAGGGATCGATTAGACATCCATATCCGTTAAATTAAGAGTATTTTATAGTTCTAGAAAATATTATGGATCATTTAGGAATTCTTAAGGTGTTTGTTTGGGGGTTGTACATGACATTTTTATATTTGTATATACATATATAGGATATGTAGGTTTTATGAGGAGTCATTTGTGTTGGGTTTTTTTAATTATAAATTTTAACTAAAACAAATCCATTGAATTATCCGTATCCAATCATCCATCCGTGCATCCATTGGATGCAAATCTGTTGGATGTTGGATTGATGCTTGACTACCAAATTTGAAATCCGTAATGTAACGATTGATGCAGGATGGAGGTGAAAACCGGTCCATACCGCCCATGCTCACCCACCCACATGAGCATCGGGCACAAGCCCGGAGGATTTTACCAATCTAAAAGCCAGTGACTAACAAAATCTTTAAGTTTCGTCCAACCTTGATTTCTTTCAAAGATATGCAAGATTATGGTTGAGTGATCTCTGACTCTGAGAATCAATTTCATGGCATAAGGATCGTTTTGATGGAAAAATATTTTGAAAGAAAACAACATTTTTGCATATACTCGAATGAAATTAGTATAGATTTGCCTTTTTTCCTAGCATTTTTATGCTGACCCAAAGAATTAGGGCGACAAAAAGACAAAAATAGGATGAAAATACTTATATGCCCCTTCATAATGGTAGTTTAGTTATCTATTGATTGCAAAATCTCATTTTTGGGACAACTCTATATTCTTGTGAGTTATATGAACTATTTTGACTACCCAGATTATAGGCTCCAACCAAATTAGAAAAATAGAGGATTTTTTGCAAAATCTCATTTTTGGGGCAACTCTATATTCGGTAGTTATATGAATCTATCTTTGACTAGATTATGAAAGGATTTCGGTAAAGAGGCCTTTGTATAATCGGAAGTCGGGATACCTTCATTTTATCTTGATTGTAGGCTCAACCAAAAATTCAAAAAAAAAAAAGGATTTTTGCAAAATCTCATTTTGAAATTACTACTACATTCGGTAGTTATATGAACTATCTTGACCACTTAGAATATGGTAAGATTTCGGCAAAGAGAACCACTATAATCGGAGAGTCATGATAACTCTTCCTTTCTTAGATTATAGGCTCAACCAAAATTCAAAAAAGAGGATTTTTGCAAAATCTCATTTTGGGGCTACTCTATATTCGGTAGTTATATGAACTATCTTGACTACCGATTATGGTAGGATATTTGCAAAGAGAGCCACTGTATAATCGGAAGTCATGATAACTCTTCCTTTCTTAACGATTATAGTCTCAACAAAATTCAAAAAAAAAAAGATTTTTGCAAAATCTCATTTTGGGGCTACCCTATATTCGATTATGGTAGCATTTTAGCCAAATGTCTACTTTAATCGGGAGTCAAGATAATCTTTATTTACTACCGATTATAGGATAATCAAAATTCAAAAGATAGAGGATTTTATTTGGGGATACTTTATATTCGGTATATAAACTAAATTGACTCCGATTGTTGATTAACTACCGATTGTATAGTTATCTACCAATTGTAAAGAGTAGTTTGGCCATTAAAAAAACGGGATTATAAAGTTATCTCCGATTATGGATTAACCTTCCGATTATGACCTATTTTATCCTTTTGTGTAAGCTCTAATTCTTTTGGAGTCGCCCTTAAAAATATTAGGTTTTTTTTTTCCTCCAAAATAGGCAGCAAGCATCTACAATCCATATTTTTTAAAGAAACCTATTATAGGGGCTCCAAGAAAAGAGTTTTGAGGGCTTCTAAGGATTCAAATATCCTACAATAAAGATAAGGGGACCAATTCATAAGAAGAATACTAAAATACCCTTAACATATTAAATATTGAAAACCTAAAACTAATTTGTTTTCATTCATCTCCTTTAATTCTTCCATTTTCTTCTTCCCAGTCACCTCCATCGCTTATTTCTTCGATTAATCGTCAATTCTCAAAATAATTCATTATCGATTAACACCATTTAATCCACCCGCAATGACTTCAATAAGGTAAAAATCAAAAACCCATCTTATTTAATTGGTTTCAATGCATGGATAAGCGGAAATCGATCGAATTAGGTTTTTGAAAAGCAGTTTGAGCGTCTACGGTTGGGAAATATGAATTTTCCCAGCATTAGCGATGATCTGATGAAATATGAATTTTCTCCACCGTAGACGATCTGATGGGAAATATGAATTTTCCCAACCGGGTAAGATCTAATCTACGGTTGGGAAGTATGAATTTTCCAATAGTAGACTGGTCTACGGTGGGAAATATGAATTTTCCCAATAGATCTGGCTTGTCTACGGTTGGGAAGTATGAATTTTCTGGCGTAGGCCGCTCTACTGATTTTTAAATATGAATTTTCCCAACCTGTAGTGACAATCTTGCTTGTTTTTTGAAAAAATAAGTGATGGGTTTTCTTAGTTGTTTTTGTTTATGATCGTCATCTTCATCACGACGGAGAAGAACAAGAGAGAAAGAAAAATAATAGGTTTTTTTTTATGATCATCATCTTCATCATGATTTATGAATGAAAAGAGAGTGAGAAGACAATAGATTTAGTTTTTTTGTATATGATCATCATTTTCATCATGATTTATGAATGAAAAGAGAAAAAAGATAATAAATTTTATTTTATAATTCATGGAGGTATTTTAGTCATTACAAAAAATAGTTAGATATGGGGTTTTGTTGATTACTATTTCATAACTTGATTTTATAAATGTGAGCCCTCAAAAACCAAATGTTTGGAGCCCCTATAATAGGTTTCTTTTTGAAAACCATAACTGGACAATTACATTTTTAAGTTTAACACGACACCACTAGGCTGGAACTTAACTCCGATGGTATTCTACTTTGATATAGTATTTGATCCCCGAACACCGCTAACATGAAACAATGAGCTCACATTCAGATCTGGTTCAAACATACTTGGCAAACCTTCAAGGGCAGGCTTATGCGGCAAGATCTTAAATTGTCATACAATGTGGTGTGAAACTATCTTCAACTTGCAATACATCTCTTTACGCGTAACATGAGCTACAGTAACCTGAACTATGGTAACTCATGCTTATCAGCAGCATAGTCGGGA
The DNA here is from genome assembly GCA_023531295.1 of Papaver armeniacum. Classification (NCBI taxonomy): domain Eukaryota; kingdom Viridiplantae; phylum Streptophyta; class Magnoliopsida; order Ranunculales; family Papaveraceae; genus Papaver; species Papaver armeniacum. The sequence goes on along the minus strand of JAJJWW010001136.1, from coordinate 104,170 downwards.
AAAGAAAAAATACATTATTGCTATCTATTATTATTGTTGTGGGTACTGGTAGTACTATAATTATAAATGTAGCATGTCAAGTGAATTCCATGATGATTGAAGGCAGGCATCTAATGAGGCTTCTATCCTTTTAACTATTAGGGGCGCATGACTAAAAGAAGAATCCAAGAAAATGTTGGCCATCCATGTCACGAATTATATGAAAGGACTCATCTTTTTATCGACGACTCTATGTACTATATAGTAGTTAAATATCACAATCGGCTGAGTTATTTTGCAATTTAGCGACCCTAGGTTTAAACTAACCCCTCCCGCCACCCAGCTAAGAGTATCTAGAATGGTAAAAGCTTAAAGGCAGCCACCTCCAATTTGGCTTTAGCACTGCCATTTTGCCCAAAGTCTCACACATGCAAGCTATGTAGTATGTGTAGTATAAGTAATAAGTGGTGAATATAGCCGATGAATAATTTCTAAATTCTAACTATTGTATTTCTCCAACATTGCTAATAGAGATACCAATTTACTTAAGAGGGTACTAAATTTTATATAGTTTATGAAATTCGATATCCTCCCAGTTTACTGATACTCCATTAGCAACCATGTATTTCTCGTCTACCTGGGCATCATTGATCCATGTTTATAGCCCCAAAATAATTTCTCGTAAAACAAAGGAAAAGCTTTGTGAAAACACTGCAAACTCCAACATATATTTGGGAATTCCAATTTGGTGTCTATGAGGCTATCACTCAATGTCACTGACTCACTCCTTGTTCAATCTCTTTCCTCACTTTTGGGACGTACCTCATTGGCTCATTCACTCTTATCTCTCATTCAGCTATACCAATACAAAACACCAGGCCTGCTGTTTTTAGCTCCCCACTTTAATCATGAACTTCACCACTAACACACCACTTTGGCTCTTTTTTTCCTTTCTCTCTAGCTCATATGTAATCATAGTGTATGAGGAGGATTATGTCATTAGTCCACTATCAATCTATATCATTATCCATCCGTAATCTAAAATCTACAAATAAGTCAAATTAGTAGTATTACTTTTTATTCCATCATCAAATATACGAACAAAAGCAAGAATTTTATGGATAGGTTAGTTTGCCTTCAAATTTTGTACATTAGCTTTGGAGTAGGTCGACGCCAAGAGGCAATATCTTGAAGTCTTAACAGAGTTTTAGAATGTGAATGTCATTGATCAAAATGTTATTTTATATTTTTTCAAGTTTTTTCCGGATTACACTAACAATCTTAACTGTGAATGTCATTGGTCACGTATATCTTAAATGTGCTTCCTCACGGATACTTAAGTGTTAATATCATTGGCTAACAAATGTAAAACCCACAATCTTTTTTCTTCTCATTAACCCAAAATATATTTTAAAACAACAACAACATTACATTGATCACATAGGCACAGTTAGACAGATGAGAGTAAAAGGCAGGCGTGCCTGAAAAAAGTACTAAGAAAATTAAAAACTAGTCTGGAACATCTGCAACTGAGAGTTGTTTCAACCATTCAAATGTCCTTAAATGATTCATCAACTCTTTTTGTTTCTTCCCTTGTTCCTTGTCTTTCTTTATCATCTCTTTTTCATCATCAATGTGATCATCATCTTCTTCTTTCTTCATAATAACTTCTTCTTTCATTAATTCACTTCCATTACTCATCTTTTTCCTGCTATTACTCCTAATTACAACAGTTTTAGAAGAAAACAGTGTTCTCAACTGCATCAGTTGAACACTTGCAACTCTCAAACCCAAGATAAAACCTTTGCATCTTCTTCTTCTCCCCAGTACCCTTACTAATGTTCTTAAGACTACTACTTTTATTACTACTACCACTGCTACTACAACTGCCATTAAAACTCTTATAATTTCTAAGTCTAAGATCTTGCAACTCAATTTGAGGTGTTTTAACTAAACCCACTCTGAACAGACCCCATGTTGTTGATTGTTTTTTTTTTTAGTTCTTCCACTGATAACATTTCTTCTTACTGATTTAGAATTATTGGAAGAATTCCATATCTGGGGTTTTGGACTTGGATGACTATGAAATATGTTCTTCAATGGCTTATAATGACCAGATGTTGTAGTAGTTGTAGTACTTGTACTGGCGGAAGAAATAGAATTGTGACTTTTACTGCTACTACTTCTACTACTAGTAGTATAAACACCAGATGAAGAACGATCCAATGACGAAGATCTACTTGGGTTTATACTGGGATTATTACTGTCTTGTCTTTTTAATGAAAACCCATTTTCTGAACTTACAGAATGTCGTCTCAATGGAAGTATCTGACCTTGAAAGAAAACATCATCAGCTACACATATTTCTGATTCTGTTAATACTGAACCAACACAGGACCCAAATTCAAACTCTTCACTTTCTGCTGCTTTGCTGCTTTTGATGTTGCTGTTGATGGTACTCTGTTGATTAACTTCTTGTTTGATTGGAAGATCACAGAGTGACAGAGCTTCTTCTTCTTCTTGTTCTGAATTGTAATCTTCCATTAGTTTTCTATGATCATCATCATTGAATCTTGTCATGAATGCTGATATGCAGATGCTCTAAATTTTGGAATTTTGAATTCTGCTGAGAATGAAGAAATGAGAGAGATAGATTTATAGAAAGAGAATCAGACAAATATGAGAATTTAAAATTGTATTAAAGTAAAAGGTAAAGGTTGTTTTTAAATTATAAAGTAAAGGTTTACAATTTGCAGGCTAGTCGACCAAATGATGATTTCATTTTCTGTTAAGATTTTTGAGAAGAAGAAGCAGAATTAGAAGGTTGATTAGCCGGCCTTTACCTGACCAAGTGTGACAGACAACTCTCTGTCAAAAACCAAGAAAAAGTTTGAATCTTTTTGAGCAAAAGAATTTAAAAAAATCTTGTGTTTTGAGTGGGAATGAGAGCTAGTAGTGCTAAAATGATAGTGGGATGCTCTTATTGGTGTTGTGTGATTGATATTTCAAACCCTTGAAAAGGCTTCTTGGATGAATATGAAACGAAAAGAAAAAGATAGAAATACAGACACTGACCCTTTGTTGAGATATATGGTTGCTCGAGATTTTGTAGTGGTGATAGATTTTTAGAGTTGAATTTTATGAGTTATAGAAAGCAAGCATCTGAAGAAGAATTGTTGCGAAGGATTTTGGTGGTGTTAGAGCATCTCCAATGGTAACTTGGTGTGCATTTTTTGTGGAAGTTGTCTTTTCTGATTTAAAGACCAAATTTTCCTTAATTGGAGGAGATAAAAGAAAAACATCTCCAACCATAATCAGTATTCTTTAGTTCAACTTTTTTCACCATCGGGAAATTATGATTTAATCATACCCATGGATAATGATGAGTAAAATTTGTTCACATCCTCTAAGAGAACCTCTAAAACCAGAGGATGGCTTTGAGGATGTCTACATAACTACCAGACACATCATCTTAACTTTCTCCCTTCACATTCCCATTGGAGAGTATTTTTTAGTTAAATCATTAAAAATCCTAGGTGGTCTTAGAGCATCTCCAATCACACATCCTTGTCCTACATATATGGATGGATAAAGTAAACATCCTTTTTCTTGATTTGTACTAAAATTTCCTTAGATATTAGAGTTCAAGAAAATCATCTCCAACCAATAATCTAGTTGATTTGGGAATCTAGTTGGAACAATTTTATCAAGGGGCTACGATTATATTCTTTTTAATTTGAAAATATATTTTGTGGAACAAATAACTAATTTTACCTTTTAAAATCTTAAAGATATCTTCACATCCTTTAGGTGATCCTCTAAAACCGTGAGGTTCTCAAAGGATGTTAATCTAACTACCGCCAAATCATCTTCACAATATCTCTCCACATTCCCATTGGAGATGATTTTAGAAAAAAATAAGACAAGCCTTAGAAAAGGAACCTAACATCCTCCTATTGGAGATGCTTCTTATATTTTGGACATTTACAATGTCTCATTGGAGATGCTCTTATTAACTGTTCATGGACGGCTTGTGAAATGAGTGGAATTCATTTTCAAAGTTTACAGTAACTAATTTTTCTGTTGGGTACGTACTGTTGATGACGTGTTAAAGTAATATGGCGCCACGTGTGCACTAAGTGGGTCCTGCTTTTCTCATCTTCTAGCGACTTAGGAAGTTTTGACTTTTTGACTGCTCTAATGACTTTCTTTATTATAAGTTTCAAGATTTGATTGTTCGTCTAAAATCGGATTCCGTACCATTAATGAGGTTTGAATCATAGAATCTTGGTGTTTCTTCATGGTACGTAGAAATATTAAGGACCCTAATTTTGTGTGGTTATAGGCAAAGCCGGCTAGTTGCGAGTTTAGTACTACTGTGGTTAAAAACAAGGAACAGTATCATTTTTCATAGGCTGCTTGCTTTTCTCAGAAGCAACACCAGAACTGAAATCTGAGGAATGAATTTGGAGACAAATATTGCTGTTGCTATACTATTCAGTTTTCTTTTTTTCATGCACAGCTGATGAAAGCGCATTTGCTACTTTTCAAGACACTTTCCTGTTCATCAAACAGTGTTTAGTCCTTGATACTCCGTATTAGACTTTTTTCTTTAATTTGGAATACTATGAACAAATAAAACATACAACAACAAAAAAAAAAAAGAGAGGAAAAGTGAAGAAGACCAGTGGGTAGATCAATATTGTTCTGTTATTCTAACGAGAAGTTGTCTGGAGATTAACGGTAAAATGAATTGTCATGTTAAACTATGGTCGGTCATTAACCATTGGGTAAATCGATCTGCTGTGTAGTGTCCTGTATTAGTGGTGAATGCGTAATCAGATGGTCATTGTACTTACCAACTGTTGTTCGCAGTCCAAATTCATCGCTGAACCATTCATTGCAATGACATTCATCCCAACCAACCACCATCTCCATCACTCAGAATTAAAGATTGCTATTTACTTCCAACAGTTTTAATCCAATTTGTTATTCTAACTGAACAGAGACATCTCCATAATGACGATTACACCATATAAAGGAAGAGAGAATGACTGGAGCCATACCACAAGTGCATTATGTACAAATATGGACCCTGAAACATGCTGCATTGAATTTAATTTCAGAGAGAGAATGGTGGAGAATCACAGATTGATGAAGAAGTCTATCAAAAAAAAAACATTGGATACATATGCTCGTGTACCAGTTCACGGGTTATTGCTTGTGGCCTGATAACAATTGAATAAGATAGGTCCATGAGAGATGCCTTCACAATCACGTAACTCTTACCATTAGACTCCACAACCCTACCAAAGAGAATTTTCCAGGACATCTACTCAAGCTGAACCAAAAATAGGATAATCAGTCGAGTGCCAGCTTCTTATTATACACATCACACAAACAACGGTTAAATAAGTTGATATCTCACAACTACCAAACTGTCCGAGAAAGAAAAATTAGTTCAACATACTACAACATTCCAGAAAGAACTGGATGGTAATTAATTTATTGGTTTATGATGATGACCTATAGGTGTTCGGCAATATGGGCAGTCACCACATTGCCGAACCCATGGATCTAAGCATGCCAAGTGGAAGCGATGCTTACAGGGCAGGCAGATTAACCTGTCACCTTCTCCAAACTTCTCAAGACATATACTACACTCTGCCGCTTTTGAAATAACTTCAGATTCTACTTCGGTGCTGAAAAATTCTTGTGGTAGACTATTCACCTCTTCTGAGCTGAGTCCTGTTGCCCTCTTTGATTTTGAAACTTGTATTGATGATGATCGGGTAGATGAGTCGGGAAATGGGCTACTGACTTCAGCTAACCACTCCCTTGTTGTTTCAGTATCCCAATCCCCTGCATCAGTGCGCCTTAAGTCATCAGGGTAGGAGGACTCATCCAAAGAAATCCGAGATGAAAGCCTGTTATTTTGTCTAGCATACAATGAGAAAATGTCAGCAAATTTCCGGAAGGATATATACTCATCTGGATTGAATACAAATGTAAAAAGGCATCTCGAACCAATAAACCATTGATTCAAAAGAAAATTATGAACTTCATGTCAACAGGGATACAGTTTGGCTAGTGAGCAAACGATAAATTCTGTGTATGTCATATTCGATAATTGGAGATACCTACTGCACCATGTGTTGAAAACAGCTTTTAATGAATAAGAATGTACAACAATTGTCGGATAAAAATGTAGGCGAGCTACCCACCTAGAAAAACCTTCAACGCTGGACGCAGACAAAGATCACCATAACACCATAATTTTATCAATATCTTACTGCAATGTATTAAAATCGACTCTAGTATGAAGTGTTGAACAGGGGCAATGGCCGATGTCACTGTAGTACAAAGGTTAAGTCACTGGGTGATGATACCAGTGGCCTGAGTTTGACTCGAAACTCTTCGGCACCAATTCTTTACCGATAAAAAAATAAATGAACAGGGGCAATGCTTTAGATTGGCCAACCAGATTGCAGTTTTCTTCCAGGAGACCCTTAAGGTTTCGCCAGTTTGGGAAGGACCTAAAGGTTGCTAATGCCATGTAAATACATATCAGCAACATCACTCACGACAGTCTTTTTACTTCAACATGTCATTTACTAATTCCTAAAGGCATATATATAACAGAAGAGGAACTGGCCAAAAATATCTGGAGAAAGAATGAAGTTGGCAGAGTTTTAGGCACTTCCAAGGCTACCAAAACTAGAGCACTTAACTGGACAGTGGACATTTCAAAAGCATGAAATCCCAAGACAGTTGACTCTTGACAGTTAGCAGATTGAGAGATGTCACAAACAGCTGTCCTTACTATACCCATATCTAGCACCGGTGTGCAAGTTCAACCTTAAGAACATTGCTCCAGGTTCATGTATATGATAAACACTGTGTTACAACGACATGGACATGTCTTGTGTCCAATATGCTACTTCGACACGACAACTTCAAAAATTAGAAATACGGGGACACAATAGTAATAAGTAGTTTCCCATAAATATATAAGGTAGTGAACTTTACAAAATACATGCATATATATATCTATATGAAGAGAAAAAGTTGGATAAGAATGGTTTTGAGAGAAACATAATTGAGAAACTCTAGAGGAAGATCAGTAAAAAGATGTAGAACTAGTATTTAGTTCCTAAAATCAAGCTATCCATGTTTCCTACTACTGAAAACTTTTATTTTGTGCTACCCAAGTCTAGAGCCGTATCAGCAGTATTAATACACGTATCCGTGTCGATACGAATTGACAAGGCAATTTTTATTTTTTTGCGTGTCGTTGTAACACAGGATAAACTGTTATATGAGAAACCAACCTGTTCGCTGCGATGGATACACCTCTAAGTCTCTCAACAAGCCTTTCCCTGGCTAGTAGTACTGCTCCAGGTAATCGATCACTGTGAGGAGAAGTCAGACGATTGGGTCTATTATGCAAAACTTCGATGCTCCTACTGTTTCTTGTACTGGGTTGACTGGTAGCATTCTCTGTTCGAACTGAATCATGTTCCTGAAACAATTAAAGCTCAGCCTATGATGATTGAAGGTGAGGATTTATATCTAAATCCATCTAGCCAAGCATCAATAATGCCATCACCAATGTGAGAAGGGTGGTGCGAAATGTTCTAAGGATTAAGAGTAATTGATTCCAAGTAAAATTAGAAAGAAAGTTAACACGAACTGGTAAATATTAGTTTTGGCGGCAAATGAAAAATCAACAGGAAAATTTTGCAAGATGGTAACTTTGGATTCATCCGTGGATAACAATGATATGCAGTAGCACCTTGAAATCAAAAGAAAAATAAACAAACAAACACACACAGTCCATATTCTAGCTCATTAAACTAAGGATGGGCAAGAAGCTGAAGATCTCAAATTCGGGACCAAAATTTTGAAGTTCATGAGATATATATCAGACATGCTAGAAGTTCATGCAACTTATACTTTTCAATAGCACTATCTGTCAACTTCATACCTAAATCCTTGAGTCACAACATGCATTCTATTGTATTAATCAGATTTTTCACAATCCAACATAGAATTCGAAGCACTTTCCCATGTCTGCTCCATTTTTGACGACAACAAGATTTCCAGAGAACCAAAATCCTCCACCACACATTCAATTTTAAGTTCAAATTCTGAATTAGGTTTCAAATAATGAAAAAAAAATCATTTAAGAAAGTAAAATTTCTTACACGATTGCAGAGATGCTGCCTCAAGTGTGGAGATCGTCGCTCACAATGTTCGGTGGTATCACGACGCTGATGCTGGTGACGATAATGATATCTCCGACGGCCATGATTCAAGTGATAATTTCTATCAAGAGGAGAAGATAAAGAAGAAGAACCAAATCCTAATTCAGTTTCTTCACGTCCTAAACGAGACCTCCTGCTATAAAATAACTCCGATGCGCTCGTCATACAACTTCAAAGACCTAAATCAAAATTCAACAAAAATTAATAAAAATTAATCCAAAATTATTCATTTATATGTACATAGAATTTGAACAAGACCAGAAGAGGAAGAGAGGTGATAATTACCAAGTAGCTTCGTAGAAATTTGTTTGTGAGAAAATTTTGGGTTCGTAGAGAGAGCGACGCTTATAGGAATGAATGTTTTTCAACTGGAAAAATGAAGTGCTGTATGTCTGAATATGGGAGGCGGACCCACTGGCAATGTTTTATTGGATATGGAATTATGGATAAGAAGAAATGCTCAGAATCTAACAAATATCTAGTGGAAAAACAATTGGATGTCTCATGGCAGTGTATTCATGTGGGTTTAAGAAATAAATTGGTAGTATTGATTTGCGTTAAGAATCAAATCCAAGTAACTGTTTGCTCATTGATTGTATGTAGTTCCTTGAATGGAGAAAGGCTTTACTGTATAAAATCCATCTCCAATCCCTAGTTAGCAATTCGGTTAAAAGACCTTCAGTATCGAAGTCTTGAGAAGAAATACTCAAATGGTAAGTGGTCATTTGTCTAAATCTGGCCGCAAAGATGATGTGGACTTATGACCCAAGGTCACATTTGGCATCTTCTTTTTGGCAGTTTTGTTAACATTGATTAAGCAGTTAAGTTTCCCACTTAAGAGATATAAGTATTAATTAGTTTGGTGACAAGTCCTTTTGTTTGTTCAATAAATTTGACTGCCACTTTACATCAAAATGTAACAAGAGCTAGTGAGCCTACCCAAGACTTGATTTCTGTTCTGTAACAGCAGAAAATCCCACCGTCACCCCCAAGAACTAATCTAATGGAGATCTAAGACATAGTAGAAAATTCTTTAAGTTGTTTTTCTTAAGAACATGAACAATTACAAAGTGTAATATAAGAAAACCTAAATTGAAAAACAAATCACTTTCTCTCTCCTAAATTCCGTATACAAATCCTAAAAAAGGTCTCTCTCTTCATACAATGGCCTCTGGTGCCTTTTATAGGGGGTTACATAGTGGAGGACATTAAAAGCCCCAATTTCGGATTTGAGAGGGCGATACTATCGCCCTATCTTGTGGTTGCTGCGTTGATATCGCGCTGACCCTCACATGTTTTGTGTGATTCCCGATGACATCATCGCGTGCGTCAAGAGTGACGTAGTGGATCTGTTATATTCGCCTGTGACCAACGTCCTTGTTATGTTCGCCTTCAACTAAATGATCTTCTCGCATTCTTATTGGTTGTGCGATATTTTGAATCCACATTTTGCCTCTTCTCTCATTGATCTTATCTGCAGGAGAGAGCAATAAGAGAAGTTTCATTATATCGCATCAACCCTGTCTCTTCGTATTCTTCAGATCTGCCGACATAATCCCGTATTTTCCGCATGACCGCCTACACGTGTTGACTCTCTTATCTGTTGATTGACACGTCTTAGATTCTTTTCTTTTAAACCGGTAACTGCCTTTGCCTGTTGGTCTTCTAATAAATGCGCATGAAGAAGATTTTTTGGGGAAAGGAATAAAATCCATTATTTTTTCTATCACGCCTTCAATTTTCTTTTCTTCTGTCGTCTTCTCTCTCATCTTCTGTAACTTCTTCTGCTACTGCTGTTTTTATTATCTTTTCTTCAAATTTTACTTTCGTGGCTTCGATTCTGCTTTCCCTTGCCCTTACGAGACATCTTGATCATCATATATCTTTGATCTCTACTTCTGATTCATTCTTTTCCTCTGGTCAGATTTTCTTTATCTTATTCCCATACTAAAAATGGCTCCACCATCTGGTAAGTGATCGCTGTCGTATGCGTCAAAAATAATATTACTTTCTCACTACTCAAAATATAAAATATAGCAAGGGCAAGAAAGGATCGTTCCCACAGAGAGGACTAGGTTGTCAATATGTTCCGGTTTCTTATGTAAAGCATGGGGGGATTTTTCTGATTTTTAATAAACTAAGTTATACCAAAAACAAATAAAGCAAAGCAAACACGCAAATCAAGATATGAAGTTATTGGTTAAGGATTTCGTCTTCAATCACAAACATGTTTTCGACACAATAACTAGAATTAATATTTTAATCTCAACTTTTATCAAAGGCCCTAAGATACCTTGATCGCAAGAATATCCCGCTAATCTCCTCTTGTCATCAACAAACACATTAAAAGATGCAAATATGAATTCTATCTAAAAGAACAAACTAACGTGTAAAAGCACTAATCAAGTTTAATTCCCTGGATGCATTAAGTTCTATGAAATCAGGCCAATCAAAGCAATCAAACGTGTAAAAGCACTAATCCGATTTAACAAAGGTTATGACTCACATGTGACTACTAGGATGTATCACTACAAGAAATAATCACAATTATGCTACTTGTAATCAGGAATCTATCACTTTTGCGTATAATAAATCTTAATCTAGCAATAGAGATGAAAACAAACTCAATCGATTCGCGACTCGATCAATCAAGCATTCAAATCATGTAACAATATAAATAGTAAATCATAATCGATAATATGGAGACAAAACTAATTTATCATATCAAAAAGCATATTATGTGAAATCCAATTATTCCATAACCAATAGAAAACTCTAGCTCATATTCATGGAGTTCATAACAAGAAGAAAAAGGAAAGTTTTCATCTTTCTAAACCCTAAAACCAAAGTAGAAAAAGAGATTCCCCTCTCCCAAAGGAGAGGTCTTGCTTTTATATCACCTTCAGGTTCTTAACTTAGGTCGCACCCATCTCGCTAAACAATGAAACAACCCATGAGTGAAGCCCAATCAGACATGTCCAAGTTATTTCGAGTCAAATCATCCACCTCACCGAGTCAACTCATTGATAACCGATTTTGCCGAGTTTTGACTATTTTCTGATTTTAGCGATTCCGGCCTTTCAAATCCTTGCCTCGCATTCATTCCTCAATCATCCATAATCATCCATATGCATTTTTCTTGCCTTTTCTTTGCTAATTCAACTCTCCTTGTCACTTTTTACTAAACCTTGGCTAACACCAATAACATATTTTAGTTCTAGCTTCCGCCATCGGTTCAACCACCACTGTTAATCCGTAGTGCATTCCCGACTCCAACAACAACTCCGGGTCCATATTTTTCGCCACAACATCGCCAGTAGCAACACCTGCACCTACACCTCAACCATCATCACAGTCATCCACACAAGTACTAACTTTAGCACCCATTTCAGCTCCATAACCTGCTCAGTTCATTTGCAACAGCATCATCCTTTCCTGCAGCTCATTGCACGACATACTCAAACCACTCTTCAACAGCCATCTCTTCTCATCCACCACCAACATTCTGACTTATCCAAACACCACCGGCACTGCTCAGAATTGATGTCGGCACCAAAAACTCTTTCCCAGGTCCATAACTCTAACTGCATCATAACATCTCAGCTGTTCAGACCGCCTTTTTGCATCATCTCTAACTGCCTGTAAACAACCATTGCATCTGAATCTCCCCAGTTTCATCTCCTTATGCAACATTAGAATCAACAAACAAATGCAATTTCAATTCCTCATATGTGCTCCACCAGTTCAAATACCACCAGAACCATTTCCTGCATTCATTTATTCAATCACAACCCCTAACATTCATCTATTCATATGTCCTTCAAACACTCCTGCAGTTCAACGAATAAATCAGACTTCATTTGCAAAAATTTGCATTACTTGCATCTCAAACTCGCAGCTTCATTACCAGTTCAATTAGCAGCATAACTCAGCACCACAACCTTGTAATTCTCTTGATCAACACCACAGCTGTAGCATCAACTCTTCCCCATCAGCACTCATCACACACAAACCAAAATCAAATCTTGGAGCAACCCAATCTTCTTTATTCCTGCAATTTCCGGTTTCAATATTCTGTGAAATTATACACAACACCCATCTCTCCATCCAGACCATCACAAACTGTGAATCAGTCTCACCACCATCTTCTTCTTTTGTTGCTGTAATTAATCCAACAAGAACCCCACCTGAATTCCCATCGAACTCAAACCCATTCACCAGATGAGTCATACCCATCTCTATTCATCAACACAACTGCTGATTGCTTCGTTACAGAGCTTCAATTTCCCACCTAGCAGCAGCAAAACCAAAGGAAACCCTAACTCTGAATCACCACAAACCTAATCATTTCTTCCATTTCGTTCGCATCTCTTGTTCACAAAATTCAACCTTGCTCAATTCACCACCATTACCATCTCACAATCTCCATCCACCCTTAGTCTCTCTTTTTTCTCTCGGATCTAGAGCAGCCTCAGGTGTTGTTCTGACACCAGCCCCTCTCTTTCAGGTGGAGGCGTAGAAAAGAAATAATAAACGAATGAGAGAAATCTCTCTCGAATTTAGGGTGAGTAATGATTGAAAACCCTAAAGGCACCCAGTGTTCTGGATATGGGTTGCCCTGTTAATACTTGATTTGTCAGTTTCACGGAACTGACACCCTATTCCCTTTTCTTGTTCAGCAGTCAGTTCTAGAAGACTGACAATTTAGTCCCTGCATAACTCCTCTTGCACAAACTAGTATGCTTCAAATATCGCCTGTGATTTGGCCTTTGTGCGCTTTTTGCTCCAAATGAATGATTTTTCCTTCTTTTTCTCCCAATGAATCCTTTGCACCTAATGAACTCAGATTCACACATAAGATACATAATTCACAAGAATAATAGCAAAGAAAGCATAAACAATAGATAAATATCAAGGTGTTTACAACACCTATCAAATTCCCCCGCACTTAGACTTTGTTAGTCCTCGAGCAAATCAAACAAAACTTATTCTAAAGGATACATACAACTCCCGGTGAGGGTTTTACTAGAGATATACCCACAAAACCTACATTTCCAACTTACTAGTTCTCCGTAATGATAGCATCCAACGCGCTAAGAAGACATAGAGATTCTGCACACTAGTAATAAGAAGTTAGACACATATATGAACACAATCTCATCCTTAAAAGTTGAGAGAGAAATAACCATCCCTTATCGAAAGAAATTGGGTTCGGATTGATCGGAGTCTCGACTCGCCTCACAAGAAAGGGTTTTATGAAGTTGCTCTCAATAAAAATAGCTTTTTATGGGTCACACATGTGTCCAGGTAGGAATGAAGAGAGAATCATGTGACACGTTGAATGGTAGGAAGGCAAAAACCCTCCGAATTGTTTGAAAACCCACATCTTTTATCATTTTAAAAACCCATTTTTCTGACGATCTCTAAGAAAGGAAATCAACCACTTAACGAAAGTGGAATATGCTTACTTACCTTTAGCACCACTTATCCATAGAAACGCGACTTGGTCTTCATCTTAGGACCACTCTCACAAACTCCATGATAACTCTTGAACTTCGTCTTGACAATGTGATTTTTTCCTCTTGTTGCTTGAAGCTTCTTCATCTTCGTTCTTTCCATTGGCTTTTCAAACTCTATCGACAAACCCAAAATATCTTGAACTTTGGAGAATCTTGACAATGTTATTTTTTCCTCTAATTCCTTGTTGCTTGAAACTTCATTATAGATCTTCCTTCTTGTGTGTATGGATTGGCTTTATTGAAAGTTAACAAAACTAAAAACAAACTATACAAACCCAAAATATGGTTTGGGTGTCAACTTTCACTACATTTTCTTGTCTCTCTTTTTTTTTTTTTTTTAGTTGAGAGTTTTATTTTCAAGAAAAATAAAAACAAATACAAAAAATGAAAACAAAAAAAATATTAATAAAACTAAAATAAAACAAATGAAAATGAAAACAAAATTTAAAACTAATAATGAACTCTTTTTTTTTCCTTTTTTTTTTTCATTCTTTTTTTTTTCATTCTTTTTTTTTTTTGTTTTTCATGAGACAAGAGAAATAAACACACACTGAAAATAAACATAAAATAAGTACAAATGGCCATGGTCTAAGTACTTTACCGCTTGATTTTTCACAACTTGTATGTCTCGATATCATAAACTTCTTGAATTATAGTCATCTTGATAATCTTCGCTCTTGTACGATAGTCTTCAACTTGTAAAATTATGCTCCTTGTCTTGTTGCTTTACTTGAATATGAAATCGCTCATTTCATACGTTGCTTGTAAACCTTGAACGTCTTCAACTTTCCTTCGAATTTGTGATGCTCCGCTTGTTGATGATGATGGTGTTTCTATGGACCTGTTGGTGTAGAGAGAGATAAAGTGGATGGTGCTAACTGCGAACAAGATTACAAGTGGTACGTAAGTTAGCAATTCAATGTCACCATCATGATTGATAAAATAACACTCAAGAGATCAAAATATTACTTCTTTTGGTGGGAGGTTGGGTAGCTCACCATTCTACACGGAGTTTACGTACGGTGACACACACTCTAAAAGCACAAATTTAGACAGGTACAAAGAAATGAAGATCGGTGCCTCTCATTATGTAACATGGGTAGTCTCCACTATAGGGGACCACAACTTTAATACCGAATTCATTCTGCACCTCATTTTCCATTGGCATGGTTAAATCCAACTTTAACTCTCATACAAGTAAGAAACCCGATCACGTTCAGTCACTCTTATGAGAATCTCGATGTAATCTTAGCGACATGTATACTATGTGACTATAAACTAACTACAAGTTGGAGTTTTTCATGCACTAATTCATACAAAAGTTGAAAATTTATGAAAAATTTACAATGCAAATGCTTAAACACTCCCCCACACTTAAACTTTACATTGTCCTCAATGTAAATTGAATCTTCCAAAGAAAGTCAAGGTGGGAAATCTTATAATAATATGCGACAAGAAAAAGTAAATACAAGAAAAGAAAAATAAAAGATAAGAGATACAAAACCTATGGGTTGCCTCCCATGTAGCGCTTGGTTTAAAGTCGTTAGCCCGATTATATCCTTGCAAGATTCATTCCCCATATACCAACAATCTGAAAAATTGGGGATCCTTCCACAGAACCTGTTTTGCAAACACTAGCTTCACACAAATATTAGTAATATAAAACAGAAATGAAGCTATTAACCGATAAAAGCTTTCCCCACACTTATTCTTGTCCACACTTGGAAGTGTGTAAAGAATATAGAATTCAGGAACTTCCATGGTTTCTTGTTCCAAAACCTGCATAGTATGAGAATCAAGCATCTCTAATGGAGGATATCGAGAAACAAAGTCATTCAACAATATTCTCGAAGCACATACATTCAAACCAATAAGAGGTAAAGGAGAAGAAACAATAGGCAAAGGGTTAGACAAACCTTGCACAATCTCTTGTATCACTTTAATCCTCTTCATCCTTGAAAACTCAAGTGAATTACTCACCTCTTGTATATCATGGTCCTCTATCAAACCTTGCAACAATTCTTCGTCCGTTTCTGCCTTAACCAAAGTCTCGACATAAACATCATCATTACAATCATTTGCAAGCTCAATTGGGTCTTCCAAAATATTGGTCATATCGGTTTCATTCTCAACACACTCCTCTTTGTTGTAAGGCACATACTCTCTTGCGGCTCCAAATTTCGCTATAAGGAACCTTTTTAGAATACTCACAAATGCATCATCCTCAAGCTCCACCCTTTGAATAGGCTCTTGATCATTATAAAGATCGATGCTTGAGTAATCTACATAAGTGTCAACATATTCCTCTTTGTCTTCATTAGATCCAAACCTTGTTGCAACGAAATTCTGTAAAACACTAGTTTCATCATACTCATGTACCTTTTGAATAGGTACTTGATCATTATAAAGATCAAGAGTTGAGTCCACTACACTAGTGTCATCAAATATCTCTAAAGGTTGGTCCTTTTCAACACAATCATCTTCATTTTCAGACTCACAGAAATCAGAATCGTCGTCGGTTTCCCAACCTTTATCACGACATCGTTTAAGCTCCATATGAATAGTCCTGCTAATTTTATCGACAAGCTCTTCCGAGGCTCCATCATCTTCCAACTTGTATAACTTCTGTGCAAGTTTTCTAACGTTCACACGCTTACCATCATTGGCAACAATAGGTTCTCTTTCCCATGACTCTTCCCTTTGAATGGGTGAATGATCATAACTACAATATGGAGTCGGGTAAGAAAAAGTGTTGCAGAAATTGGTTTGTGTGACGTTCCCTTTATCACTGTCAAGTTGGCCTAGTCCAATTATAACACTCATACATCTCGGATAAAGCAAATTGGAAGTAGAATTGTCCCACCTAGGTGCTTGACTTACATACCCACTACAAGGTTGTTGTTGGTATGTATGAAAATCACCATAAGCTCTTGGATATTGATCATAGCCAATAAATTGGTTTCGATCGTATCCCATAGGTGGTGGGCAATCGTTATAGTGTTGAGGAGGTTGAAAACCGTATCCATTGTTCCAATATGCTCCTTCCATAATGGGTACTCAAACAAGAGTTCTCAAACCAAGTTTAAAAACCGAGAAAATAAGAAAAACAAAAATAAGAAACAAACTAAAAACAAAAATAAGAAACCAAAAAACAAGTGACAACCGCTGCCTCCCGGCAGCGCGCCTAAATCATCGTCAGTCGTATGCGTCAAAAATAATATTACTTTCTCACTACTCAAAATATAAAATATAGCAAGGGCAAGAAAGGATCGTTCCCACAGAGAGGACTAGATTGTCAATATGTTCCTTTCTTATGTAAAGCATGGGGGATTTTTTGATTTTTAATAAACTAAGTTATACCAAAACAAAATAAAGCAAAGCAAACACGCAAATCAAGATGTGAAGTTATTGGTTAAGGATTTCATCTTCAATCACAAACATGTTTTCGACACAATAACTAGAATTGATATTTTAATCCCAACTTTTATCAAAGGCCCTAGGATACCTTGATCGCAAGAATATCCCGCTAATCTCCTCTTGTCATCAACAAACACATTAAAAGATGCGAATATGAATTCTATCTAAAAGAACAACCTAACGTGTAAAAGCACTAATCAAGTTTAATTCCCTAGATGCATTAAGTTCTATGAAATCATGCCAATCAAAGCAATCGAACGTGTAAAAGCACTAATCCGATTTAACAAAGGTTATGACTCACATGTGACTACTAGGATGTATCACTACAACCAATAATCACAATTATGCTACTTGTAATCAGGAATCTATCACTTTTGCATATAATAAATCTTAATCTAGCAATAGAGATGAAAATAAACTCAATCGATTCGCGACTCGATCAAACAAGCATTCAAATCATGTAACAATATAAATAGTAAATCATAATCGATAATATGGAGACAAAACTAATTTATCATATCAAAAAGCATAGTATGTGAAATCCAATTATTCCATAACCAATATAAAACTCTAGCTCATATTCATGGAGTTCATAACAAGAAGAAATAAAGGAAAGTTTTCATCTTTCCAAACCCTAAAACCAAACTAGAAAAAGAGATTCCCCTCTCCCAATCGAACTACAAGAAGGAAGCTTTCATCTATAGACGTCACCCTCATGATTGACAAAATTAGCACTCAAGAGATCAAAGAGTAGTGCTTCTATTGGTGGGAGGTTGGGTAGCTCACCATTCTACCCGGAATTAACGTATGGTGACACACACTCAAAAGAAGCTCTTTAGTATATGGAAAATTTCTGGTCGGTGCCTCACATGATATGAATACGGGTAGTCTCCACTAATGATTGATCAGCAACTCTAATAATGCATTTCTCCCTGCACCAAATTCGCATCACCGGCATGATTAAATCCATTATTTAACACTCAAACAAGCAAGAAATCCGAATGTAGTTCCCTAACACTTCCAAGTTCAATTATGTCGGTCAAAAATCTCTATGTAAACATACCTAGAAGTATGCTAGTGACTCTAAAATCTCTAAAAAATTTTAATTTTTTTTTTTAATTTTTTTTTTTAAATTCATGCTTAACCACTCCCCCACACTTAAACCTTACATTGTCCTCAATGTAATTGAATCCTCCTAGTAAGGTCAAGGTGGGAAATTTTAACATGATATGAAACAAGAAAAAGAAATAACAAAAAGCAAAAGAATAAGAAATACAAAACCTATGGGTTGCCTCCCATTTAGCGCTTGTTTTAAAGTCGACGGCCCGACTTGGCTCTTGTAAGATTCACTCCCCATATACTAACAATCGGAAAATTTGGGGATCCACCCATAATACCCGTTTGAAAACAATAACTCCATACAAATATTAGCACAAGACAACAATAGTGAAATTATCGCTCGATAGAAATTTCCCCCACACTTATTCTCGTCCACACTCGGAAGTGTATAAAGAACATAGAATTTGGGAACTTCCATGTATTCTTCTTGGCAAACCTGCATAGTGTTAGCATCAAGTGTTTCAATGGTGGATATTTAGAAACAAAATCATCCAAAAATACTTTCAAGCACATACATTCAAAACAATAAGAGGTAAAGGAGAAGAATCAATAGGCAAAGGGTTAGACAAACCTTGCACAATCTCTCTGTTTTGCTAATCCTCTTCATCCTTAAAGAATTCATGAATTACTTACCTCTTGTATATCGTGGTCCTCTATCGAGTCTGCAACCATTCTTCGTCTTTTCTACCTTAACCAAAGTCTTGGCATCATTAAAATCATTGGCAAGTTCAATCGGGTCTTCCACGAAATCAATCAATTTGGTTTCATCCTCTAGTATCATCTCTTCAACATTCTCATCATCGGAATCGGGCCATTCACTAAAGTGATTCTCGCCGGATAGATTGTAAGATCCTCTTGTGCGGGTGTTACACCGTTTATAACAATAGGTAAGTCATACCCAATCTCCTCCTTTTGAATAGGTGAAAGATCGTTATTATGATCCGGAGTTGGAATAACTTCCTCATTGTTGCAATGCTCATACACTTCCGCAGACTCATATCTTTCCCTAAGGAATTTTTTCCAAGCACTAAATGCATCATCTTCAAGCTCTACCTTTTGAATAGGTTCTTGATCATTATTAAGATCAAGGCTCGAGTAAGCTACACTAGCGTCTTCAAAAGTCTCCAAAGGTTGGCCTTTTCCAACATAATCATCGATCAAATATTCACTACACACCATAGGCACATTAGAATAGTTATTGCTTTGATTGCAAAATTCTTCTTTATCCCTATCCTCCTTGTATTGATCCATGTCTCTTCATTCTTTAGCAATGCCGTCTCGACGTGGTTCCTCCCAAACATAGGGTTGCTGGTCTTGTAGTGATTCTTGCAACTTTTGTTGAAGATCCCCAATCATGGCATACATCTTATCTGCAAAACTAGAGAATTTCTGATGATAAACAAAACTATCCTCCCATCCTTGTGATTATCCACTTACATACCCGTCATAAGGTTGTTGATATGTATGAGAATATCCATAAGGTTCTGTAGGAAATTGATCATAGCCCAAAGATTGGTTTTGATTGTATCCTAAGGATGGTTGGAAGTTGCCATAATGTTGAGGTTGAAAACCGTATTGATTGTTGTAATATGCTTGCTCTTGTCCACTATACATGGAAAACCGATACCTGAAATAAGATTCTCAAAACCTAAGTTAGATACGATATAGAATCCAACAAAGCAAGAATAAACCAAAAAGAAAAAAAAAATAAATAAATAAAAACAACTAAAATCATCCGCTGCTCCCCGACAGCGGCGCCAAAATTTGATGCGTGTCGTAGGTGCAATCAAATTAATTAATATTTCCACTCAATTAAAAATAATATAATGGAAGTCAAGTTCGTTCCCACGAGGAGCAAGAGATTCTAGTTGGTAGGCCTCGGAAGATGATTATATTATGACCTACGAGTGATACCGCAAGTGCACGGCGTCTATCGGAGACGCGACAAGTACGGGTCGAACCACAGAGACTTGTGGTGCTCTTATATGATCTAAGGCTTCTTCAACTGACTTCAAATGAGTAACAAGGTAACAACAGTATGTTGGTGTCGGTTTACCGAGGTTGAAATGTGACACCGAACTAAACTAAGGTAATAAAAGAGGTTTTAACCGATTGGAATCTACCAGGCTGTTGCTTCCACCACTAGACACTATACTAAGGTAATTTAACTCATGTTGTGTTCTTACACCTACCTAAGGAAGATTCTAAGAAGTAATACATCACTAATCTCACTAGTTCCCCCTAGTATAGAGTGTCTTATCACAAAGACACTCTATCACAGGTTCCTTAGTTTCTTACTAAGCATCACTCATACATTGTTAAGCACATACACCTTCCTTGGCGCTTCTAATGGGGATTTGATCAACCTTTCACTCTAACTCTCTTCCTAGATTGTTGTCTTCTTACCAAAGATGCCCAATCACAAGAGAGTTAGATTAATTAGCTAATTAAACTCCTAATTACGCGAAGCATAATAATAACGGCAACATCAATTTAATTTACTCAACAAATAATCTAGGGTTTCCACAACACCCTAGCAAAGGAACTTAAAACATGATTCAGATAACAAAGAAATACAAATTAAACCTAAATGATACACTGGCTAACCCAGGCATAAACCCTAAAACATCTTCCTCATCTTCTATTTATACATGAAAACATTCCAAACCCTAATCATCAAATTCGAAATTAAATACAAAAATAAATCAAACCCAATCTTCAAACGTCTCTCGAATCGCTTTGTCGACTCACACTCCGTCTCGATTGATGTTTTCTCCTCTGCTCGAGAAACCCTAACCCTAGTTTTCTCTATCTCGATCTTAGCTCCTAGGGCAAGAAGCTATGACAGAGATGGAGAGATTCTAGGAGGCGGTGAGGATGGTTGTACTGGTGGTTGTGGCAGGGAGATGGTGGAGGAGACGGTGTTGCAGAGCTTGGCCGGGAAGAGGAAGGTGGAGCTCCGCAAAACCGTCGGGGAGGAGAAAGAGAAAGTGAAATGGGAAAATGGGTGTTTGGTCGAGGGGATAAGGGTTTGATAAATTCGGTGTTGAAAGGTGTGCAGCGAGAAGACGATGCGAAGGGCCGAGCGACCGTAGGGATGAGGAGTAGATGATCCGAACGGCTCGGAAAGGACTCGGGCTGTTTTGGTGTTGAGCGGATGCATCAAGGGACGATGAGCAAGAAGGAGCGACCGTTGGATGTAGCCGAGGGAGATCTCAATGGCTCGTAATGAGCGGGCTCTGGATCCGGGTCATGGGTAGCTCTAGCCCAAGTCTTCCTTGTCAGGTTGCAATCGATTTGCGCGCGGCTGGCTATCTCGCCCATAGATGTTTGACTCCAATTCTTCGCTCTTTAGCTCCTCGCCTCTCCCGAGCTTTATTTATTACCTAAAAACACAAAATTAATTAATACAAATATTTATTCTTGAAAACAAAGAAAACACAGAATGGGATAATATGATTCCTGGCGCAAAGATGAGTAAAATGCCAATAAAACTGTATAAATATGCACTATTTGGCACTCATCAAATACCCCCAAACCCGAATTTTACTTGTCCTCAAGTGAAACGAGAATAAAGAAATCCTAACTATACCCCTTTCAAGTGCAGTCTCTCGAATGCATTTAGCGTATGCACTAAGCCTTTAAACCCCTAGGTGTCCCTAGTGGACGAGTTGTAGTCTCGTGAGGGTTTACACCAGGTGTACCCACAAAACCTTCTCCAACTTCGAGTGTAAAAGAGTCTCAAGCATCCAAGGAGCTATGAGGACATAGAGTTTCGCATGCTAGTAATGTAAGAACTACCAAAGAACGTATTCTCATCCTTAAGTGCCGAGCGAGAAGTAACCATACCATATGAAAGAATAGGTTCGATTGTGACCATAAGCCTCGACTTCGCCTCACTATTAGGGTTTTATGATAATTGCACTCAAAAAGATCGCTTTTTAGTCTCTCATGTGTGCAGCAGGAATAAAGAGAGAAATCCCCGCACACGTTGTAGGTAAGAAGGATAACCTTCCAAATAAAATCTGAGACTCCACGAGAGGTGTGGACAAAAAGAATCTTTTCCCAATGATCTCTAAGAAAGGAAATCAACCATTAGCAAGGGGTGGGAGTACTCACTTACCTTCTCACCCGATCGACAATTAACATCATTCTCTCATAGGAACCATAGAAACGTCTTCACTCTTCGGTCTTCGGTCTTCAAATGTTGATGACGAACTTCTAAACTTCACAAAACTTGACAATTTTTAACTTTTCTACTCAAATTCCTTTGTTGTGTGGATTTTTCTTTTTAAATTCTTCTTTACCATGGGGGTAGCAAAAATAAACTACAATATTTTTTTTTTTTTTTTTTTTTTTTTTTTTTTTGCAGTAAGTGAAAATAAAAATACAAATAATGAAACAACTAACTCCATGGACAAAGGACTTTATCACTCAATTTTTCCACAACTTGTATTGTCTTGATTTTATAAATTTTATTAATTCTCATCCTATTTTCTTTTCTTTGTTGCACATAAACCTTGGACTATATCAACTTTTCTTCAAATATTCCGATGTTGCTCCGCTTCGACGATGATGTGTTTCTATGGGTCTTGGCCGATTGAGAGAGAGTGATGCTAACGGCAAATGCGGTATTTAGAAGGAGTTTTCATCTTTAGACGTCACCCTCATGATTGACAAAAACTAGCACTCAAGAGATCAAAAGTAGTGCCGAAATTGGTGCGAAGTTGGGTAGCTCACCATTCCTACCCTAATTTACGTACGGACACACACACTCTAACAACTTTTCTAGAAAGTTGCAAAAATTGAAGGTTGGTGCCTCACTTGATGTAAAATGGGTAGTCTCCACTATGGGTGATCACAATTCTACTACCGAATATCTAAACAAAGACCTAATTCGCCCTCCGTATGGTTAAATCCAACTTTAACGCTCTAATCAACTAAGAAACCCGATTGTGTTCTCCTGATTTAACTTTCGTTATTTCTACTAAAAAATTCTCTATGTAAACATAGCTAGAAGCATGCTAGTGACTCTAAAATCTCTAAAAGTTGGAGGTTTTTTACAAAAGAGTTTTTTTTTTTTTTTTTTTTTTTTTTTTTTTTTAAAAATTAAAAGATAAAATAAAAGACTAAAAACTCTAAATAAAATAAAAGACTAAAAACTCTAAATGCAAATGCACCCCCAAACCTAAATCAAACATTGTCCTCAATGTGTCTACAGATAGGAAAAATTAAACAACCACATACCATGAGAACTATGCTAAAAGATAAAAGGGAAGAGATTACCTGGTGATGTTTGTGGGAGCAAGGTTGAGCTTCATTAGTCAAGGCTAAAATCCAACATTCTCAAAGTGGAGATCATATTGGATTAGCATAATATATGCGCAAGAAGACTCAAACCGATGTAAGAAAAGAAAATTTAACAAGTCCTACCGGATATATTCAATGAAAATTTACCATAAACCAACAGTCTAAAGAGTTGAGGATCAACCCAATAGAAAATATGTACACACATTAACACCTTACACAAATATAATATGAGAGTGCAAGTAAGACCAGATGTGAAAGAGTTTCCCCAAACCTAAACTTGTGAACGGGTGTGTTTGGGAGCACAAAATCTTGCAATTTTAAAGGTACATCATGCAAAAGGTCTAACTCAAAATGAGTTTTACTAATAACAGCCAGACATACACATTCCAACTTTGGCTCCTTAAGAGTGTTATACTTTGATGCAAAATAGTCCAAGAGGACTTGGGAAGCACAAAGCTCTAGGCCTAAGTTAGGCATTTTTAGAAAAGTTGGTTTTGCAATTTTGTGACAAACTACACCTAGGTTTGGTGGAGGAGTTTCAATTTGTGACTCAAGAGAGAGGTTAGGTACATCTAAGTTATTTTCATTTTTAAAATCATTTGTACCATCACACACTTTCCTAAAGTCAAAAGAGGGTAAATCATGTTCATTTTCACAGACAAGTGCATGTTTCCACATCAATATCACATGCATGAATATCGTAAGAAGCATCATTCATAGGGTTCATGAAAGGGACACTTAATGTCCCCGAACCTAACGATTCTACTACATTTTCAAAATACACATGCTCTTCATATTCATCATCATCGTCATCATCATAGCAAGAATTTATCTCTCCATTCAAAATGGTAGTATTTTTAGTGTACTCATCTACCTCTAGATTAGGTTCATATTCAACGTTAGTTGCATGAGTAAGACTAGAAACACTATTTTCAATCCTATCATTTTGTAATTCAATCAGGTGAAGAATCATTTTGAGTTTTTCTATTTAAGGAGAGTCTTCTCTAGTGAACCTCATATGGATATTCATTGTATGGTTGTGCATGAGGT
Organism: Papaver armeniacum; assembly: GCA_023531295.1. Classification (NCBI taxonomy): domain Eukaryota; kingdom Viridiplantae; phylum Streptophyta; class Magnoliopsida; order Ranunculales; family Papaveraceae; genus Papaver; species Papaver armeniacum. The sequence continues at coordinate 79,509 of JAJJWW010001136.1, read as the reverse complement.
TCACTAGAGAAGGGAAATTCAGACATGTTGCTATATGGATGGTCATGCATTGCATTCATTTCAAGCCTAGCATTTTGCTCCATGAGTGTTTCCATTGTTGATTGCAAACTAGAGTTGGGGGAGTATAAAATTGTTCATCTCCCACAGCGTGGTGAATGATGCATGTGTGCAAAGTTGATTATGGTCCCAATAGTCACTTCTAGACACTTCGTATATTGGATTATCATGGTTTTCCCTAGATCGTCTAAATTCATGCAAAATATAACAAGACTCAAATAAGGTGGTCTAAGCCACCACATAAGGTGCAAGCATGCATTTCATAGTGCCTGGGGGATTAGATTTGATGATCGCTCATGTGATTGCCTTTCTAAGCCCGTATAGTCGAGCTTCTAATTGATCGAGAAGTGATGACTGGGTACGAGGAGAGTGTTCATTCTCAACTCGTGGTGGATGATGCATGTGCTCATAGTGATTAGGGTATGTGAGGTCAAAATCCGAGAAGGCGTATAAAATTCCCTAAAATCACTATGGTATGGGGGGTTCATCCTCGTGAAAGATGCCCGTAAGCAAGCTCTCTAAGGGATTTGTTTGTATCCCCTGATGCACTGCAAAATCTGACATGGTCTAGCTCTCAAACAAATTGAACTCAAAGCCCAGCTTGTAGTGGACTAAGTTTGGTTTGTGGGCTTGTTGTTTGTTGGGATTTGGTTTCAATGGGATTCATTTGGTTTTGTTGGGAGCTTTGGTTTGGTTTATGTGGGAATGCAGTTTGTGTGGGCTAGTTGTTTGGTTTTTTAGGGAATTTGGTTTGTTTGGGAAGTCCAGCCCAGTTGATGCTAAACAGCCCAACAGATGGGGCTTAGTCTTTTGCATGTACCCAATGAACCGTGGCCTGGGTCAAGACCCAAAGGCAAAATGCCAAAGAGATGGGTTCTAGCCTAGATGGTCCTACCGCTTGGCCACAGCCCCAAGATTAATGAAAATGTATAGCCCATTGTTGGGCTTGATTATTGCTTAGTTTGTTTGCAGCCCAGTTCAGGTAATCAGCCCAAGAAGATGGGTCAATGTGGCTGAGTTTTGGTTCTCTTTTTGTGGGCTTTAGCTGTGAGAAAAGCCCAGGTTGGTTTGTGCTCAAGTTAGGTTCACAGAGCAGGGCAGGGTTTATGTGCTCAAAACACACAGAGCACACAGCACAGCTTAAAAATGAGCACTACACAGGTTAGCACTCTCTAAGGCAGCTCTAAGTGCCAAGAACTTACAACACATGCCAAAGAATTCGAACACAAACTCACAAATTCTGGGGGCCGGAGGGTCAGCACAGGTCACTAGCTCTCACGTATATATGCTCACACAAGACAGGGCAGATGGAGTTAGGCTCAGACCTTGACAAAGCTCTCAGCCTCTCGGATGCACTAGTTTTCACAGGTTATGGTGATGGCAAAGACAAGGTTTATAGCTCACTGTGTTCACCAACTAGGCTATGGGATTGTGGCATACAGCTTGCAGCTTCAGGGGCTTGCAAGGTAGCAGAAGTGTCAACAAATCTGTGGGTTCAAGTCACTGCAGCTACAGGGGCTTGCAGCTAAACACAGATGTTGAGGAACAATGGGAATGGCTGCTAAGTTGTCATGCACAGATTATATACTTGGTTCACCAGGTTGTGATTCAAAAATGCAGCTACAGGGGCTGTTTATGCACCACAGATTCATACACCAATGCAAAAGACTATGCTCAGGCTTGAGTGCACAGTTTGTGTACAGATCAAGAAAGTAATAGTTTGCCTGTGTTTCGGCTTACTGTGTGAACTGTGCTTGAGCTATGCTCGCAAACCTGACCGGGCATATCATGTGAAGGTATCGGGGTGATGGTCTAGCATACAAGGCGATAGTTGGGCTAACCTCAAAGCCGCAAAGACTGTGGTCTCGCTTCCTTATTGCTTTCCTTGCTTCACTGCAGCTGTAGCATGCACCTTGGTACCCGTAATCTCAACAAAGAAGCTTCAAAGCTCGACTTGCAAAGTTTAAAGCAATGACAAAGAGATGTGCACAAAACAAAATTAGCTATGACTACTCTTCAAAGATGACAAGATGCTTCAAATCGCTCTCCCGAGTTACAACTCAGTATGTAATGAGATTCACAAATGCACAAAGCCCAATAGATGATGGTGATGCAAAAGTGCAAAGATGCTAATCAGTATAATCAAGGAGACTACAGCTGCAAATGCAAGAGCATGATGCAGGTATATGCAAAGTTAAGCTAACAAAGCTAAGAGAGTGCACAAGAGAGTGCTCTCTCTTAGTTACAAAGTTAAGCTAACAAAGAGAGTGCAAAGTTAACAAGAGAGTGCAAAGAGAGTGCAAAGAGAGTGCAAAGTTAAGCTAACAAAAATAATAGCTAAGTTATACTAGAATTCCTAAATTACAGATGCGAGTTAAAAAAAAAAAAAAAAAAATTAAACTAAGAGAGAGCACTCTCTCTGGATTTTATGTTGTTTGAATTGTTGGTAGGCCTTCTTGGTAAGAGAGAGCACTTCTTGGTAGGCCTCGAGAAGTGTTATATTTTTATGACCTACTTGTAATACCGCAAGTGCACGGCGTCTATCGGAGACGCGGCAAGTACGGGTCGATCCCACAAGGACTTGTGGTGCTCTTGTTTGATCTAAAGGCTCGCTCTACTGGTTTCTAGTGAGGTACAAGGTAACAACAGATGTTTTGCTTTGTTGCCGATACGGCTGATATGTTGGTTGTAACAATGAAACAGACACCGTGCACTTGCGGTATCACTCGTAGGTCATAATCAAAAACTTTGTAGGCCTCGAAAGGTGTTTCTATTTAAGCCTACTTGTAATACCGCAAGTGCACGGTGTCTGTTATGAAGCACGGGGAAAATACGAGTCGAACCACGTAGATTTGTGGTGCCGATAAGTGATCAAGGCTATGCTTAATCGAATTCTAAGTGATATTGTAACAAGTGACAGAGCTAATGTTTTGTGTCGTAGAAACGACTAAAGTTGTTTTAGTGATTCTAAACTAAGGCAAGGAAAATATCAGACAAATTGGAGAGTGCTAGGATAGTTGATTCCACCTCCGACTCTATGCTAAGGCAATTCAACCGAGGTTGTGTTGTTGTATCTTTCCGAAGATTCTAAGGTATTATGTGTCAACTAATCTTCCTAATCCCCTAGTATAGAGTGTCTTATTACGGCACACTCTATCACAAAAGTTCCTAAAATAATTAGCTACACAACATTCCTATCCTATTAAGCACCCGATTCTTCTTCCATGAGGTCTCACATGAAGGATTTAGTAGCCATTCTATCTAATTCTCCCTAGTATTGGTCAGTCTTCTTCTTACAAGACAAACCAATCACAGAGAAGTTGATCAATTTGCTAATTAAACTCCTATTTCTATTAAGCATAACAATAACAACATCAACATGATTACCCAACATATAATCTAGGGTTTCAACAACACCCTAGCAAAAGAATTTAGAACATGATTCAAATACAAAGAAATAAAACTACAAATTAAAACTAAGTGAAGCACCTCACTAGCCCATGCATGTTTTCTAACATCACAATTCAGTTCATTTATATATGCAATAGACTCAACAACCAAACCCTAATTCACAAAATCGAAAATAAATCAAAAATAAATCAAACCTACTCTAACCCATACTCTCTCGATTCTTGTTGTTGGCTCTACTCCCTTCTTCTCCGACTCCATTAATCGATAGCTTACACAGAACCCTAACCCTAGTTCCATTTATCTCTTTCATAGCCTCTAGAGTTGTTGAGAGAGGCTAGGCTAGGGATAACTAAAACTAGAGGTGACGAAGATGGAGCGGCTGTTGTGATGGCTTGTCAGGGGTGAGGTGGTGTTGTCTCCGGTGGTGGTATGGGTGAAGAAGGAGGTGGCGAGCGTAGCTCGCTCCGATGGAGACTGGAGAGAAGAGAAAGAAAGAGAAAGATGGAAGGGAAATGGTCTCGCTCGAGTGGGGGTATAGGGTATGGTTGATTCTTGTAAAGGTGTGCAGAAAGGATCAAGAGAAGGGCCTAGCGAGCGTAGGATGGAGCCGATGGAGATCTCGAACGCTCGGGGATGTAGACGGTTTTGGTGTGATCTAGTGTTGCACGGGGAGCAGCGATCTTCGACACGTGGAGGCAAACACCGTTGGATGAGGGAGAAAGAAATCTCAACGTCTCGGAAGAGACGGGCTCCTGGATCCGGTCGTGGGTAGCTTTAGCCCATGTCTTCCTTGTTGGGTTGCAACCGATTCGCGCGCGGCTTTGGCTATCTGCTCCATAGATGTTTGACTCCAATTCTTCGCTCTTTAGCTCCTCGCTCCGGACTTTATTTATTACCTAAAAACACAAAATTAATTAATACAAATATTTATTCTTGAAAACAAAGAAAACACGAGAATGCAGGGATAATATCTCGATTTCTAAGCGCAAAGATGAGTAAAATGCCAATAAAAAGGTGTATAAATATGCACTATTTGGCACTCATCAAATACCCCCAAACCTGAATTTTACTTGTCCTCAAGTGAAACAAAATGAAGAAATCCTAACTATACCCCGTCGCAGTCTCTCGAATGCATTTAGCGTATGCACTAAGCCTTTAAACCCCTAGGTGTCCCTAGTGGACGAGCCGTAGTCTCGTGAGGGTTTACAAGAGGTGTACCCACAAAACCTTCTCCAACTTCGCAGTGTAAAGAGTCTCAAGCATCCTAGAAGATATGAGGACATAGAGTTTCGCGTGCTAGTAACATGAAGTTAGAACTACCAAAGAACGCATTCTCATCCTTAAGTCTTTGAGCGAGAAGTAACCATACCATATGAAAGAATTCGGATTCGATTGTGATCATAAGTCTCAACTTCGCCTCACCATTAGGGTTTTATGATAATTGCACTCAAAAAGATCGCTTTTTAGTCTCTCATGTGTGCAGCAGGAATAAAGAGAGAAATCCCGCACACGTTGTAGGTAAGAAGGATAACCTTCCAAGTAAAATCTGAGACTCCACATAAGTGTGGACAAAAAGAATCTTTTTTCCGATAATCTCTTAGAAAGGAAATCAACCATTAGCAAGGGGTGGAGTACTCACTCACTTCTCACCCGATCGGCAATTAATATCACTCTCTCATAAGAACCATAGAAACGTCTTCAATCTTCTGGTCTTCTGGTCTTCACTTGTTGATGACGAACTTCTAAACTTCACAAACTTGACAATTTTTAACTTTTCTACTCAAATTCCTTGTTGTTTGGATTTTTTCTTCTTGAACTCTCTTTACCATGGTGGTAGCAAAAATAAACTATAATATTTTTTTGATTTTTTGATTTTTGATAATTTTTTTTTTTTTTAATTACAAAAAGTGAAAATAAAAATACAAATAATGACACAACTAACTCCATGGACAAAGGACTTTATCACTCAATTTTTCCACAACTTGTATTGTCTTGATTTTATAAATTTTATTAATTCTCATCCTATTTTCTTTCTTTGTTGCACAAAAACCTTGGACTATATCAATTTTTCTTTCCATATTCTGATGATGCTCCGCTTGCTGACGATGATGTGGGTCTTGCTGATTGAGAGAGAGATGCTAACTGCAAATCGGTATTTAGAAGAAGTTTTCATCTTTAGACGTCACCCTCATGATTGACAAAAACTAGCACTCAAGAGATCAAAAGTAGTGCCAAAATGGTGCGAAGTTGGGTAGCTCACCATTCCTACCCTAATTGACGTACGGTGACACACACTCTAACAAACTTTTCTAGAAAGTTGCAAAAAATTGAAGGTTGGTGCCTCACTTGATGTAAAATGGGTAGTCTCCACTATGGGTGATCACAATTCTACTACCGAATATCTAAACAAAGACACCTAATTCTCCTCCCAAGATGGTTAAATCCAACTTTAACGCTCTAATCAACTAAGAAACCCGATTGTGTTCTCCTAAGGTACTTTCTAACTTTCGTTATTTCTTGGTCAAAAATTCTCTATGTAAACATAGCTAGAAGCATGCTAGTGACTCTAAAATCTCTAAAAGTTGGAGGTTTTACAAAAAGAGTTTTTTTTTTTTTTTTTTTTTTTTTAATTAAAAGATAAAATAAAAGACTAAAAACTCTAAATAAAATAAAAGACTAAAAACTCTAAATGCAAATGCACCCCAAACCTAAATCAAACATTGTCCTCAATGTGTCTACATATAGAAAAAATTTAAACAGTCACATACCGAGAGAACTATGCTGATAAGAGAAAAGGGAAGAGATTACCTGGATGTCGGCGGGAGCAAGGTTGAGCTTCTTTAGTCAAGGCTAGAATCCAACATTCTCAACGGAGATCATATCGGATTAGCATAATATATGCGCATGAAGACTCAACCGATTCAAGAAAAGAAAAATTTAACAAGTCCTACCGGATATATACAATGAAAATTCACCATAAACCAACAAATCCTAAAGAGTTGAGGATCAACCCAATAGAAAATATATACAAACATCAACAGCTTTACACAAATATAATATGAAAGTGCAAGTAAGACTCGCAAATGTGAAAGAGTTTCCCCCAAACCTAAACTTGTCAACAGTGTGTTTGAGAGCACAAAATCTTGCAATTTTAAAGGTACATCATGCAAAAGGTCTAACTCAAAATGAGTTTTGCTAAGAACAGTGCATATATACACATTCCAACCGTGGCTCCTTAAGAGTGTTATACTTTGATGCAAAATAGTCCAAGAGGACTTGGGAAGCACAAAGCTCTAGGCCTAGATTAGGCCTTTTAAAAGTTGGTTTTGCAATTTTGTTACAAACTACACCTAGGTTTGGTGGAGGAGTTTCAATTTGTGACTCAGAGAGAGATTAGGTACATCTAAGTTATTTTCATGTATAAAATCATTTGCACCATCACACACTTTCCTAAAGTCGGAAGAGGGTAAATCATGTTCATTTTCACAGATAATTCATCAATTTCCATGTCAAATTCATCGTAGGAGGCAACATATTGTGACATGGGAAGGAATCGACACAACAATAATATCATGATCCAAAAGAACATTAGTGTCAACGTAAGATTCATCCTTTCCTAAGTCACAAACAAGTTGTGAAGCATGCTCACATTCACCGAAGAATTTCACAAAACTAAGCTCATAGTTAAGATCACATGTATGAATGTTAGAAGAAGTATCATTCATAGGGTTCACGTAAGAGGCGCCTAACGTCTCGAACCAAAAGATTCCATCATATTTTCAAAGATGCACATGCTCTTCTAACATATCATATTCATCATCATCATCATCATAGCAAAAATTCATCTCCCCATTCAAAATTGTAGCATTTCTAGTGTACTCATTTACCTCTAGATTAGGTTCATATTCAAAGTGTATGTTTGTGCAAAAGGTTCACTAGAGAAGGGATGCTCAGACATGTTGCTATATGGATGGTCATGCATTGCATTCATTTCAAGCCTAGCCTTTTCCTCCATGAGTGTTTCCATTGTTGATTGCAAACTAGGAGTTGGGGAGTATAAAATTGTTCATCTCCCCACTGTGGTGAATGATGCATGTGTGCAAAGTTGATTATGGTCCCAATAGTCACTTCTAGACATTTCGTACATTGGATTATCATGGTTTTCCCTAGACTGTCTAAAAGCATGCAAAATATAACAGTACTCAGCAGGGTGGTCTAAGCCACCACATAGGGTGCAAGCATACATTTCATATTGCCTAAGGGAATTAGATTTGACAGATTGCTTTTCTAAAGCGACATTGTCCGACTAAAAGCAGATAGTCGAGCTTCTAATTGATCTAAAAGTGATGACGGGTATGAGAAAATTGTTCATTTTCAACCTGTGGTGGATGATGTATGTGATCATAATGATTAGGGTATGTGAGTTCGGGGCCCTGAGAAGGCTCGTAAAATTCCCTAAAGTTACTATGGTATGTGGGGTGTTCATCCTGTGAAAGATGCCCGTAAGCAAGCTCTCTCAGGGATTTGGTTCCATCCCAGATCTGCACCAAAATCCCGACATGATTTAATAACTCAAATTGAACTCAAAGCCCAGCTTGTAGTAGACTAAGTTTGGTTTTAGTGGGATTGGTTTGGTTTATTGGGTTTCATTTGGTTTGTTGGGTTTTGGTTTGTTGTGGGCTAGTTGTTTGGTTTTGAGGGAATTTGGTTTGTTTGGGATTTTTGGTTTATGGGAAGCTCAGTTCTTTGTGGGCTCAAGTGAGATTTGGTTTGTTTGGGATTTTTTGTTTGAAGCCCAAGATTTGTGAAAACAAAGACAAAATTGCCTTTGGGTTGGCGTGTAAGAGCCAGTTGAATGGCCCAAAGATGTGGGCCGAGCTTTAGCCTAAGCAAATCGTGATGGTGTGACTCAAATGAAACTGGTTCTAGCCTAGATGGCCGTGCCCAACTTGTGTTAGACCAGTGAACTGGGTTTCGCTTTGTGATCAGCCCAGTTGTGGGCTTAAATACAAAGCACAACCCGGAGTGTGTACAAACACCCAACAGATGTGGGCTTCATTTAGGGCGGCAAGTTAGCGGCCAGTTGGCTTGCAAAGCCTAGTTGGAACAAGCTTATGTGGGCTTCAAAATGTACATCCCAGGTTGTGGTTTGAGTTGCTGTGCAAAGATTGACACAGCTATTTGCAGCCCAGGTTTTCAAAAAAATTTCACAGCACAATGGTTGACTTATGTGCTCAGACAACACAAAGCTAAGCCCAAAAATTTTTCACAGCACAATGGTTGACTTATGCACAGGCTATGCTCACAATTTAGGCCTCAGATTGCACCAATTTCAGATATTGCAAATTTGAACAATGTTTAGCACAATGACTGGCTTATCATGCAAAGCAGGGTATGCAAAATGGGCTAATGGCTCATTGCTTGGCTCAACAAACGGGTTATAACACGGGCTATGTAAAGGCCAAGACTTCACAAAGACAACTACGACTCCACTCGCAGCCTTCAGGGGCTGGAGTTTGGCTCAACAGGGTACACAGGAGAGCAGATGGCTCACAGGCTTAGGTATCAACAAGTCACGCTCAAATGGCTCACTAAAGTTTACAGAGCATACAAGTCGAGTGGGCTTCCGGGTGGCTCATGCAACTCGTGTGTATGCAACACCTAGCAGGGAAGCTAATTTCTCATGTGATCATGGCTCAACAGATTCAACAAGTCACATGATATTCAAGGTCTCTTTCCAAGTTATGCACGGATATGGTTGATGACCTGAGCTTAGGATTGACAACACAAGACAAGTCACAGAGCATGCAAGGGATGTCAACGGGGTTAACAAGCGCAGGTCACGAGACAACTAGCACAAACCCAAGTTATTGGCAGCTTTGAAAGCAATAGATTAAGCAATGCCAAAGACACCACAACCCAGAGTAAGTTAAAACTTAGCTTGTGCACAAAGACAAGGTTTCGTAGCAGATTGGTTTGTGCTCAAACTCGTAGCTCGGGGAGTTACAGCATGAGACTCTAGCAAAGAGTCTAAGCAACTAGTTTATCATACGCTTATGAGGCACAAAAGCATTTAGCTATAAAGGGGCCACACTAGTACATGGCAAACAGGGTTTGCAAAAATGGTTTATGCTTAGGGCTCAAGCATGCATTCAAATATGAAGGAGCCACTCACCGACTCCTATAAGTTGCAGTGGTTGCTCTCCCGCTTGCACCACAAGCACAAAGAAGACAACAAAGAAGCTCAACAGTACCTCAAGAACGTGCTTTTCCTTGGTTTCCTTGGGTTGGCTCGGCTGCAGAGCATTGCCCGGACTGCTAGCTCAACAGACCAAATTCGAGATCTCAATATTGCACAAACTTAAAGCAAAGAGACTATCTATTAGGTTTGGGAGTAGTTGACCGACACAGAGGAAAATAATTTGACCATCACGGTGGCTTGAAGAGTTTAAAATGCAAAGTATGAAACAAAATGATTATGCTAAATTATACCAAGGTACCAAGGTTACAAGATGCAAGTTACAAAAGTTCAAACTAAGTTAAACTAAAACAAGACTAAAGCTAAGAATGTAAAGTGAATATATACAGAGAGATGAGAATGAAACTCGGTAAAGCAAGCCAATAGTCACAGGGCACACGCCAAGTCCCCGGCAACGGCGCCAAAAACTTGGTAGGCCTCGGAAGATGATTATATTATGACCTACGAGTGATACCGCAAGTGCACGGCGTCTATCGGAGACGCGGCAAGTACGGGTCGAACCACAGAGACTTGTGGTGCTCTTATATGATCTAAGGCTTCTTCAACCGACTTCAAATGAGTAACAAGGTAACAAAGATGTTGGTGTCGAAGCGGATCGAGGTTGAAATGTGACACCGAACTAAACTAAGGTAATAAAGAGGTTTTAACCGATTGGAATCTACCAGGGCTGTTGCTTCCACCACTAGACACTATACTAAGGTAATTTAACTCATGTTGTGTTCTTACACCTACCTAAGGAAGATTCTAAGAAGTAATACATCACTAATCTCACTAGTTCCCCCTAGTATAGAGTGTCTTATCATAGTACACTCTATCACAGGTTCCTTAGTTGCTTACTAAGCATCACTCATACATTGTTAAGCACATACACCTTCCTTGGCGCTCTAATGGGGGATTTGATCAACCTTTCACTCTAACTCTCTCCTAGTATTGGTTGTCTTCTTACAAGACAACCAATCACAAGAGAGTTAGATTAATTAGCTAATTAAACTCCTAATTCGTGAAGCATAATAATAACAAAGAACATCAATTTAATTTACTCAACAAATAATCTAGGGTTTCCACAACACCCTAGCAAAGGAACTTAAAACATGATTCAGATAACAAAGAAATACAAATTAAACCTAAATGATACACTGGCTAACCCAGGCATAAACCCTAAAACATCTTCCTCATCTTCTATTTATACATGAAAACATTCCAAACCCTAATCATCAAATTCAAATTAAATACAAAAATAAATCAAACCCAATCTTCAAACGTCTCTCAATCGCTTGTCTGGCTCACACTCCGTCTCTGATTGATGTTTTCTCCTATGCTCGAGAAACCCTAACCCTAGTTTTCTCTATCTCGATCTTAGCTCCTAGGGCAAGAAGCTATGACAGAGATGGAGAGATTCTAGGAGGCGGTGAGGATGGTTGTACTGGTGGTTGTGGCAGGAGATGGTGTTGCAGAGCTTGGTCGGGGAAGAGGAAGGTGGAGCTCTGCAAACTGTCGGGGAGGAGAAAGAGAAAGTGAAATGGGAAAATGGGTGTTTGGTCGAGGGGATAAGGGTTTGATAAATTCGGTGTTGAGCAGTGTGCGGAGAAGACGATGCGAAGGGGGCTGAGCGACCGTAGGATGAGGAGTAGATGATCCGAACGGCTCGGAAGGACGGGTCATTTTGGTGTTGAGCGGATGCATCAAGGGACGATGAGCAAGAAGGAGCGACCGTTGGATGTAGCCGAGGGAGATGTCAATGGCTCGAGAATGAGCGAGCTCTGGCTCCGGTCATGGGTAGCTCTAGCCCAAGTCTTCCTTGTTGGGTTGCAACCGATTTGCGCGCGGCTTTGGCTATCTCGCTCCATAGATGTTTGACTCCAATTCTTCGCTCTTTAGCTCCTCGCTTTCCGAGCTTTATTTATTACCTAAAAACACAAAATTAATTAATACAAATATTTATTCTTGAAAACAAAGAAAAACACAGAATCTGGGATAATATCTGATTCCTAAGCGCAAAAGATGAGTAAAATGCCAATAAAACGGTGTATAAATATGCACTATTTGGCACTCATCACAGATTCAATTCTTCTCTCTGCATATCGATCTCTGCCTTTACTGTCACACCAACACAGAACTCATCTCCTCGATTTTATATCATTTTCTTCACTTGCTACTGCCAGCTTTCCTTCGAACCCCGCTCAAACCCATTCAAACCCTAATTTCAAATACAAACTACAAAATCCATCTCCAATTCTCGATCCGAACCTCTTTCTTCTTTCTTTTGATTCAACAACAAGACTCCTCTAACTCTTCTCTGTGTTCTTCATAACCCTTAATCATCATCCTCTTCTTCTCTGTTTCGCTGTACTTCTTGAATCCATGAAAATCATCAGCTCCATTATCACCACTTCCAATCGATGCACATATCAATTTCTGAATCTGAGCTTGAAACCCTTGCCACCGCCTATCATGTTGCAGCGATCATCTTCCTTTGAAAGCACTCCAACAAGTCCCATCGCCTCAACCACAGCCTTTCTTACTCTAACTCTCCTCTCAATCTCTCGATTTCTCTGTAACAAAGCCGCAACTCTTCTTCTTTCCTCTCATTCAGCTGGGCACTAATAATGATTGAGAGAAAGAACTCAATTTTAGGTTATCCTGGGCACTAATGATTGAAAATTGGATCCGGACCTGGGCACTAATGTGGGACGACCAATATCATGCCAAGCTAACATACATAGGTGCCTTGAGTATTAACCGGATGCCTTTAACACTTAAATGGGTTTTCCCCTTAACCACAGCTGGCTGTATTTAGTACACCTCCCAAAAGAGTTGCCCCTTAACCTTGAATGGGCTCCAGATAGTGATCGCCCGTGAAATGACAATTTTGCCCTTTTGCTCAAATTGGGTGATTTCTTCTTCTTTCCTCCGTGACTCCAAAGTAGCTACAAAACTCAAAACAAGCGTAAAATACATAATTTACAAGAAAAATAGCAAAGAAAGCATAAACAATAGATAGTAAATAGGATGTATTCTACACCCTATCACCATCACCGAACCAATGCGGACCCATGACGGTCCGGCCATTGCCTAGCTTGCCAAAAAACGTTCATACCAAGCATTATGGACGGAAAACCCTAAATTAGGGTTTGCGGCATATTACATGTGTCGCAAAACAAATCTCAACTATCCATCTTCGCAAGTATAGATGGAGGGTGTAGATGTAGATTCAAAGGGCCCAGAGCATGTCAACACGATCACCGCGGCCCGCCTACACACTTGACCAATCGGTGAGACCAACCATGTTTGGTCGTGACAAAATCGTCGCCCAAACAAGAGAAGACGCTACGGCTTTGAAACCCAAAATTAGGGTTTTGAGCATCACGAGCGTCCATCTTCTCCGCATAAACGGAGGGTCCAAGATTAGATTAGCGGTGTCCTGTCATACCAAAGATGACCACCGTGGACCCATCTATTCCCTAACCTAATCGGCCAAGGCATATCATGCCTGGATAATCCAAAACGCACGCTCAAACTAGCGTGGTCACACCTCCCAAAACCGCAACCGATCTCGACCACCAACTTCGCCGACGATTTGGATGGCTAAGATCACGTTTTCATGGGATATTGGGTATAGGCGTGAACATCAGCCTACCACCTTCACACCAGTTAATCGCCAAGACCGACCAAGATTGGTCGCTTGGAACGTGCGCCCGAAGAGGGCGTGACGTGCGGCCCTTGCGCACTTGTTTTTGTCGCAATCGATCTCGACCACTCGATTTCACCGGATGAATCGAGCCACCAGATCATACTTTCGTGAGGTAATGGGGCACAGCGCCATACCATCATGCCGTCTACACGCATGTATGGTCGGCCCCGGCCAAGGTTGTATCCCATGCTTGGTTTCGACTAAGTCAAGAGTGATGCTCGCGCACCTCTTCAAAACCCTAATTTCATTAACTGCCGCAGATGAGTGTCTCAAAGACCATCTCATCCGTCCAACTTCACCGACTTGGTTATACAACCCTGGTCGATTTAGTTGGTTAGTGAGGCGTCATTACCCATCACTTTACCACACCATGATGCAAGACTCAGATAAAATACACACGATACTTCACAAGTATCAACTTCCCGAATAACGCAATTATTCAAATCAAGCATTACATGCTACCTATCGTGGATCCAAGATCCACACATTCCGTACATCAATCATGTCACAAACCGGGGGATACATACCGTGGTATTGGTCTCAGCGGTTTACAACGTGCAGCGCTGCAAATGCGCCATCATAAGAACGTGTTAGGAAGTCATGGACGGATGAGATGAACATGAGAAGTGGGCAAGGCTGGTCGTGTATCACCAACGCACAACTCCACTACTCCATCACTCCACTTCCCACGAGAGACGGAATAAGACTCAATGACTTGTATAAATAGGTTCTCCGCCTATTTCCAAACAACGGAGAAAAAAACAGAGAAAAACAACAAGAAAACACCAGAGCTCCGCTATACCAATCATAAGTTTGTTCACTTTCCCCTTACAAGTCATAAGCAAGTCTACACCTTCACATTCTCAACACCTTCTTCGCTTCTCCCTAAGATCAACCTCATCTCCTTCACTTTGAAACAAGTCCTGGAACGCCATTTCTTGGTTTAGGCCGGACTTGTACATGCATTGATCTCTCGAATCTACAAGCACTCACCGCAAAGGCATTTGTTTAAGGTTTAAAGTCATTCCTCATCCACACCCCAAATTACCAAATTCTCAGGGAGTAGTTTTCACCCATAAACAATTGGCGACCACGGTGGAGGTTAATCTCTATTGTAAGGTCAATTTCTTCAAATTCGATTCAATTTCATCAATTTCAAAATGGGTAGATCTTGGAATCAATTCAATCAACAATTCATTTCAAGATGGTGGAATTAAGGTCCTGGGTCAAGAATCAATTCCGATGGAGCCGTGTGGATAACAATCCCGGTGTCTAAGTACTCGGTAAGAGCTACCGTGGGTCAATACATCTCGTGAGCCGTCACTTCTACCATCAAGACCAACGTAGTAGGAAATGTTCCAAAGTGTAACGCCTCCCATCACTGTGAGCCGCGCAGCCGCAAATCCCAAGATCACCTCAGTGTAACACCTCCGGTAGTCACCAGAGCAACAACTTTCACTCCTTCATCGTGACGAGGAGCCGAGGCACAAGAGGAGGGACACCGTCTATTACCATTGCAGACTTGATGGAGAAACAGAAGTTCTTGCTAAGACTCAAACGGATATGGCCGCAACTCGTAAAGAGGTACTCACTTTCCTTAAAACTTTGACCGAACGATTGCCGCAAGATTCACGACAACCCTTGGAGTCGACAAGAGATGCATTCAATACACCGGAGCAGGCGTTTCCACTCGGACCCATACGAATGAAGAAACTCGTGTTGCTCCCGAGCGCCAAAGGGAGAGGGACCAACCTTCCAACTTCATTACACGTGAGGATCTGGAACGACTTCTCCAAAATCGAGGAAAAGGGGACCGAACGGATGTACACCAACATCGCCCACCGTACCCTCAAGATGTACAACGAATCCCTCTTCCAAGAGGTTACACCTCTCCCAGCTTCTCCCTCTACGACCAGTCATCGGTAATGCTCGTGAACATGTCTCTCGATTCTTGAATCCTTGGGAACATGAATACAATCATGTTCTCGCGCCTGAAAGAATTCTCGAAATCACTTACGGGAGGGCGTACACCGGTACAACAACATCGCGCCTAACAAAGATATCCAACTGGGAGCGAGATGGTCGGTGCTTTCTACAAAGTATTTCTTCGTGTCTCAACAAATTACCTTTTCAGATCTGTAGGAAGAATTCTCCAATGCGAACAACGAGCATCCTAACGACTTCGTCAAAAGGTTCAGAACTCAAGCGCTGGATTGTCATGACCCGAACGTCACCGAACGACAATTGGTGGAGTTGTGCATCAACGGGATGATACCCATATACCGCGCTCTGTTAGAGAATTTGGGCTTTCAAACGTTCTCTGAACTCCATGAAGCTGCCAAGCGTTCAAAGAACAATCGCACTACCAAGATTGCTTTAGAAAGAACCGAGTCGTCGTTCAAGTGAAGATTCACGTGAAAGTCGAGGGAGCGGGCGCCTCACGAACAAGCAATACAACACTGGTCCTTCGTGAGTGTAGTGGGCAGAGGAGAGAAAGGAAAGCTCCAGGTGATTTTAACAACAAACCAAGCGGACATCCCGGCACACAAGACTTCGTCTCGAAATGGAACATACAAAACTCCCGCACAAAACACTAAAGACACGGTTTTCCTTTTCCCATGAATGAAGTGATAGAGCTCTTGGAAGCGTGGATCCAAGACGACGCCGTCAAGCCGCCTCCTATCGGGCGTCCTCCAACCGAGGAAGAAATGGCAGATCCCCGGATATTGTTGCTACCACAGTTCGTCCATCATCCAACCAAAGATTACAACAGTTGAAACAAATATTCGGGGAAAAGGTAGAGACAGGGAACTCCCGGCTTGGAAACGAAGGTGTTCATAGAGACCCTCTACCTATCGGGAACCGCATGATTTATGGGGATTCTGCTCAAGAAGACCGTACAATCTATGATGGAGCACATATGTGAAATCTTGTACTTCTCCAAAGGACAGCGTCAAGACATATTTGCGGCCCTCAACCACGTTGTCGGGTAGGCGTTTGTATCCAAAGAGTGATCAGAACCCCGCCTTTCCCCGAAGGACGTGAGCAATGGAAACCGGGACTCCTAACTATCACTTTCGTTTGAGAGACGTTGAGTTCGATAACGCATTGATTGATACGGCTTCGAATTTAACATCATTACCGTCAAGACCTTGAGAGCGGCAAAGATTTCGAAGCAAGAAGCTACTCGTCACCCGACCGTGGTTAAAGATTCAAAGGAGATCCCAGATGCATATGGATACATCGATCTTGAAGTCAAATTGGGTGATGCCTCGACGCAAGAAAAGTTCTACATAGTCAAAGATCATCCCAACTACGACATGATCCTAGGACGTTCTTGGATGCATGACAACAAAACAATACTAGAGTCCTTTGTCCTCTCACCGGTTTCGATACGTGAAAGAATCTCCAACACGCCTTCGACCTCCCGATGGTCAAGTCTATCGCCGCACCAAAGAACTTACCAATGTGACACAACTTCCTTTAGAGAGCCCACAAAGATACATTGAAAAGTTCCGATCTCAAGTAAGTCT
This sequence comes from Papaver armeniacum, assembly GCA_023531295.1. Classification (NCBI taxonomy): domain Eukaryota; kingdom Viridiplantae; phylum Streptophyta; class Magnoliopsida; order Ranunculales; family Papaveraceae; genus Papaver; species Papaver armeniacum. The sequence continues at coordinate 62,558 of JAJJWW010001136.1, read as the reverse complement.
CGCCACGCAACCTTCTTTACAACCTACCGCCCTCGTTCGACAAGTCCTGGGACCGACTCCAACCAACGAACCAACCCCGACTAAGAGATGTGAATGGGAAGCCGGCCCTTTCAAACGTTTTATCAAGAGTGTAGAGGTTGTCTTGGTCAAAGACGATAAGACGAAGGTCCAAGTATTTGCACGTTCAAACCCGTTTGAGATTGGAGATCTGGTGACGAAGACGGTACATTCAAAGTCGGGAGCATGACGGTGAAAATGACCACTCCACCCGACTCACCCACCGAAAGAGAAGATGAACCGTACTGGTAGCATATGTTATCCTAGTGCTCTACCGCAAGCTCATCAACGCCGATAAACTAGAAGGCATAACAATTCACTCAAAATGGCTCAAACCCTACCGAACTTAAGACGCCGTGCTACCACTTTCCATCATCCTCCACCCTTTGAAAACGCTGTGCTATTTTTTCCAGCGTGTTTCCTTTTACAATTTCATGTCATATTTGTAATTCCCCCAGAAAATGATTGCAATACTTGCATTCATAGTTAGGGTTTCAATTTTCAATTTTCAATTTAGTTGAAACACTATTTCCATCTGAGAACCTCTTTACTCACACAAAGTCCCGAGTCACCCTAAATCAATCCACTGAGCAAGAAAGGAAACCCTAAGCAAACATCTCAATGGGAAGAAGGAAATAGAACATGTGCACAAAAGGAAAATGATTTGAGACATCTCGCCCTTAAGGCCGGGAAGATCTTGCATCAGAACACAGTCCGTAAGTATTCCATTATGGCATTACTTCTTTATCACAAAGAATTACGTGTGAAGGCACACCCTTGCGCCCGAGAAGATTCAGTTGCAGTCTTGGCAAAGGGTTATAAAAAAAAAAAACTTTATTCAAACAATCAAATGGAAGAAAAAACTTGAACCCGGCCGCCACCGAGTACAAGGAAGATGTTCGAGTGTACAAAATATACTTGGAAAGAAGAAAAAAGAAAAGAGGTTTTAGTCGCCAAGAGGGTCGACCTCGCCTGCACCGCCGTTGGGTTCTTCTCCATCACCTGTTGATGCTCCCCTCTCCCGATCTCCTCGCCTTCGCATCGCATCTACGCAAAGATCGCACTCCATCCCAACATCATCAACGGGAGTATCAAAAGGCACATCAATATTAAGGGCCACGCAGATTGCTTTCAAATGTTCAAGTTCGTCTGTATCGGAATCAAGAATTATCACGCCGTCCTGGACCAGGTAATCACACTTGCCTTCATTCGGAGGTCGTTTATGCTCAACTCTCCGCCTCTTCAACCGCACGCAAATCTCTCTGCTTTGCGCTTACTAGTGTCTGCAGCGTTTCCTCGCGCTCCACCGCTCCTCCATGTCAATCGCAGCTGAAAGTGCACAGATACGTCATCTGGCAATACGAAGGTGTGAAATATACATCCCCTGTATAGCACGGCCGACTTCGCGAAGCGGAAGATCGATCTTAGCCATTACATCTTCGTGTGCACGGTTTTCGGGCTTGTCAACTTCGAAACTTCTTTCTGGGGAAGCAACATAATGATCGTCCGCCGCTTCCATGATAAACTGCAAAGGAGAGGAGGTCATGAGCGCACAAAAAAAAATCAAAAATCAAATCAATCGATCACCAATCAAGATCGAGCAATACCCGAGATGTAGAATAAACAACCGCGAGAGATGATTCTTTATAATCTCGCAAGTCGGCGTAATCCCGTGAGGAAAAGAAGTCTTTACTTGCCACCTATGAAGGCTGCTAATTCGGGATAACAATCAACGAGGCTTATCAGATATACCTGAGGGTAGACGTGTATGATAAAAGAAGTACACATGAAGAAGGGACCGAGTTCAGATATATGCAAGAGGAACCAAAGCGACTCACCAGATCAAGTCCTGTTTCCGTCGCATCCTTAATCGTAACCAACCAGCCTGGGCAACGCCCGACGATGTGAAACTATCCTAAATATGTATTCACTTTAGCTTGGTCATTTCAAGATATAAATATGCCACCATCTCATGCCTACCCCACAATAGTGTAACCATTATGTGCTAGGCAGGGGACTTAATGTTGATGGTGGGTTTTCATTTGAGGTTAAAATTGTAAAATCGGAAAAATTATGCGGCGACATCTTGTAAAAGATAAAGCCATTTATAAGTGTTGATACTCCTCACTTAATTCACCAAGAATGGAGCATGTGGCAACAATCCCATTCTCGTGAATATACATGAAATTCCTCCAGGTTGGAGCATGTGGCAACAATCCCATCCCGTGAATTTCTAATCGGCCTTGTATTTCCAAAGACTCATTATCGATGGTGGCATGACGATCGAGTGTTACTCTTACAGAGTAACACGAACCTCCAAGCACTATAATGAAACCATGTACGAAATCCCGTACAAAGCCGACTCTCGGTGTGTTATACTAGCCCGATTGAGCCCTCTCTCGGTGTGTTATACTAGCCCGATTGAGCATCCTGGATTGATCAGTATCGGTCCGATATGATCGTAGTCATCCAACTCCATAAGCATGATTGGATGACCCGCATCAATTCCATCACCCCCAAGCGGTATGGAATATCCACTCGCCGAACCAATGCGAACCCGCACGGTCGGCCATTGGCCTAGCTTGCCAAAAATGTTCATACCAAGCATTATGGACTTTAAAACCCTAAATTAGGGTTTGCATGCATATTACATGTGTCGCAAAACAGTCTCAACCATCCATCTTCGCAAGTATAGATGAAGGATGTAGATGTAGATTCAAAGGGCCCAGAGCATGTCAACACGATCACCGCGGGCCCGCCTACACACTTTACCAATCGGTCAAGACCAACCATGTTTGGTCGTGACAAAATTGTCGCCCAAACAAGAGAAGACGCGGCTTTGAAACCCAAAATTAGGGTTTTGAGCATCACGAGCGTCCATCTTCTCCTAAGATAAACGGAGGGTCCAAGATTAGATTAAGAGTCCCGGTCACACCAAAGATGACCACCGTGGACCCATCTATTCCCTAACCCAATCGTCAAGGCATATCATGCCCGGCTAATCCAAAACGCACGCTCAAACTAGCGTGGTCACACCTCCCAAACCGCAACCGATCTCGACCACTCAACTTCGCCGGACGATTTGGATGGCTCGGATCACGTTTTCATGGGATATTCAGTATAGGCGTGAACATCAGCCTACCACCTTCACACCAAAGCCAATCGGCCAAGACCGACCAAGATTGGTCGTCTTGGGAACGTGCGCCTAAAGAGGGCGTGACGTGCGGCCCTTGCGGCACTAGTTTTTGAGTCGCAAATCGATCTCGACCACTTGATTTCACCGGATGAATTGAGTGACCCGGATCATACTTTCGTGAGGTAATGGGGTATGTGCGCTTACACCATCATGCCGTCTACACGCATGTGGGTCTGGCCCGGCCAAGGTTGTATCCCATGCTTGGTTTCGACCAAGTCAAGAGTGATGCATGCGCACCTCTTCAAAACCCTAATTTCATTAATCTGGCCGCATGAGTGTCTCAAAGATCATCTCATCCGTCCAACTTCACCAGCCTTGGTTATACAACCCCGGTCGGGAGTTAGTTGGTCGGTGAGGCGTCATTACCCATCACTTTACCACACCATGATGCAAGACACATAAAATACACACGATACTTCACAAGTATCAACTTCCCCGAATAACGCAATTATTCAAATCAGCATTACATGATACCTATCGTGGATCCACGATCCACACATTCCAGACATCAATCATGTCACAAACTGGGGGATACATACTGGGGTATTGGTCTGGCAGTTTACAGCGTGCAGCGTGCAACGCGCCATCACAAGAACGTGTTAGGAAGTCATGGACGGTTGGAGATGAACATGAGAAGTGGGCAAGGCTGGTCGTGTATCACCAACGCACAACTCCACTACTCCATCACTCCACTTCCTCCACTTCCCACGAGAGACGTGAATAAGACTCAATGACTTGTATAAATAGGTTCTCCGCCCTATTTCCAAACAACGGAGAAAAAACAGAGAAAACAACAAGAAAACACCGTGAGCTCGCTTTTTACACCAATCGTAAGTTTGTTCACTTTCCTGTTACAAGTCATAAGCAAGTCTACACCTTCACATTCTCAACACCTTTCTTTTCGCTTCCTCCCTAAGATCAACCCCATCTCCTTCACTTTGTGATCGAACAAAACCTGAACGGCCATTTCTTGGTTTAGGCCGGACTTGCACAGATTGATCTCGAATCTACAAGCACTCACCGCGTAGTGCATTTGTTTAAGGTTTAAATTCATTCCTCATCCACACCCCAAATTACCAAATTCTGCAGGAGTAGTTTTCACCCATAAACAGATGCACAGGAGTACTTTAGATTCGAGAGATCAATATGTAAAATTCTGGCCTAAACCAAGAAATTGCCGTTCCATTCTTGCTTCAGTCACAAAATGAAGGAGAATGGTTGATCTTAGGGAAGGAAGCGAAAAATGTGTTGAGATCAGAATGATGAATTATGAAGGTGTAGTTGTTTTATGACTTGTATCAGAATATGGAACTTGCTTGCGGAATGTAAGCTATAAGTTCTTGGTGTTTTCTGGATAGTTATGTTGATAACCAAAACTGTTATCGTTTGAAATAGATTGAAAACCTATTTATACAAGTCATAATTAATCACACTGATCTCGTAGGAAGTGGAGGTAGTTAAGTAGTGGAGAAGTGGGAATCGTGTAAAAGTGGTGAAAACCATGTCCCTGTCATGAAGGGAAGACCGGTCATCTTTACACCCACTACTCCTGTACTGCTATCAACCGTCCGCCTTTCCTGAAACTTTCTCATAATGGGCGCGTTGCACGCCGCACGATGTAAACCGCCAGACCAATACCCTGATGAACATCCCCCTGTTTGTGACATGTTTGATGTCTCGAGTATTTTTGTGGAAAATATGGAGCAAGTTACATGAAGTGTGAAACAAACTCTTCATTGTAATTGTTGAATGTGTCTTGGTGGCAAGACCTAATAATTTCGACCAATCACGCGCAAGCTAGGCAATAAGTAGTCATATGTGATGAGTAAAGTCGTGTAGACGAAACTTGGTGTGAGTTAATCACTCAAAATAACACATGATACTTTTTGGTTAAATAAATAATTAAATAATTTATTAAATCGATATTTATGAAATATCGTTTAAAATCAGCATATGTGAACTATCGCTTTAAGAAAGCCGCTCAAAATTAATCGATATAGGAGAAGTGCCGCCAAGTATAGGAGCGCAACCAGCCTTCTTTGGTCAAACGGTTGCTTAGCGTCAAGTAAATTGACCGGAGGCGCGACCGACTCATGAAAAGGGGAGCAGCTGACAATCATGGCGTCCCATTGGTCGCCTAAAATTGATCTAAGCCATTAATCTGGTTGACGAAGTTGCACGGCCGAGACCAATTTCTTTGTCGCAGCTTATGTTCTGCCGCTAATTTATTTAAGACTTTTATGAGGAGCGTGGCCAACCAAATTTGGGCTGTCGCCAGGTATCATATGGATAGGCTGAGGACAGGCCGATTGGCCCTCATGGAAGAGGGGTTGCCAGCGATCACGACGACATCTCATTGGCTCCCTGAAAACAGATCTAGGCCAGTCGATTTGGCTGGCCAATTTGGATGGCTGAGATCATTTTACGGCAGTTATATGCTGCCGTTAGTTGATTTCAAGACTTTTAAAAGCCGCATGACCATCCTACTTTAGGCAATCGGTTCCAGGTACTCGCCGACAGTTTGAAGCAATGCAATTGGCCGCAGCTAAAATTGAGTCACCATGAGCATGTCCGCGTCTTGCTGGTCGCTTAAAATCAAATATTGGCTTGGCCGATCTCGGCTAGCGAAGTTGACGACCAAGATTGATTTGAGACCGCCATGTGCGGTCTTAATTGCTAGAAATTCTTTCTTAACCGTGCGGCTAGCCTATCTTGGCTGGCGGTTATGGTTTACTGCTGGCGGGCCAGGGATGTTCTGATTGGCTGGAATAGAAGTGGGCCAGCCGGTGGTAGCCGCAGGACTTGTATGGTCGTGTTTGCAAGACCTAGGGTTAGCTAACGGAGCTTACCAAGTTGTGTGGTCATGATCAATTTGCGACCGTTTTGGACGACCAAGATCTAATTTTTAAGGATTGTAAGCAAGTCGACCAACCTACTTTCACATATATTTAAAAGTGTTGGTTACATCTTTGGAGCGATCTGATTGGTCGATGGAGAAGAGGGACCGACTGTCAGCCGCATGGGGCATGGCCGGTCGGCAAAGAGGGGCGCCGACTAGGGCAAACCGACCGGCTAAGTTTCTCGGTCGTGCCTCCTTCTGCTACTTCCCGACTTTGCCGTAAATTCCTTTTTTCTTCTTTATTTAGATTTTTGGTAGGATTCAACTCCTACTAGCTACATGGTAGCTTAGTTTCCTAGTTTGCATAGGCTTGATCTCGTCCAATAGGGTTCGAGATATTCCGCAGGCCGCAAAAACCTAATTTTGTAAATTCTTAAAATTAGGTTAGAAAGATTGAATTTTGTGAGCTGACATAAAATCAATCAATTCTGGTGAATTTTGTGCATTCATCACTAATTATGTTTCAGAGGGCAACATAACTTTGCGCGCCTCTAATTGAGTACTTTCGTGCACATCTTAATCCAGACACTTCGGGAAATTCATGTTACTCAGCTGCGAGCGAACATTAATTGTCATTTCATATCAACATCAAGAGTTCAGCTGGGGAACATAGCATAGAATACATACTCGACAGGTCTTGCATTAGTGAGTAATGCTGGTGGAAGATAAAATTTATAGAATATTTGGAATTGTTGCTACATGCACCATTCTGGATAAATTTCATATATAAATATACTGAATTTCTCAATACATATGTAAGTAAATAGGCCTATGAATTTACTTTTAAATGGCTCTGTTTCTTTGCAGAACGATGGCACATTAAATACAGGGTTTCACAATTTTATCCTTAAACTAAAAACCACCATCAACATTAAGTCCCCTGATCGCTGTCGTATGCGTCAAAAATAATTTCACTTTCCTAATGTAGTTGCAGGAAATCCTACACTACACCCCTCACAAGAATCCACACAACTAAGACATTTGAAGATGAATAACTATGATTTTTATTGATTAATTCCTTGAACGTTTACAAAATAAAATGGAAAAGAGCTAAAGAAATTACAATCACTACAAACTTTATCTCTCCTAATGACTTTCCCAACACCCGAAAAAGATCTCTCCTAACAAATCCGCTCGACTCCTTATATAGGGTATTACACAATGGATGACAAAATAAGCCGTCCCTTTATATTCGGGAATGACTTGCGAACTATCGCAGACGTTCAAATATATACTCTTGCAAGTTTCCTAAATCTCGCTAAGTCTTCACATCTTTCGTGTTTTGGCTGCCGTCATTCATTGCGTCATTTATATTACTCATTTGTGACACATTCGCAATATCGTCGTTTATTGATCTCGCGAGGTATTGTTGTTGCGATATTCTGATCCTACACCTAAAGTATATGATAAGAAAGAGTTCGTTTCCACAGAGAGGCGATTGTAGTTATTATGTAATCAATTTCCTAAAGTAACCACTTGGGGGGATTTCTGATTTTTGTAAGCAATAAAAGCAAGTCAAAAACAAAGTAAATTGTAGAAAGTAATCAATAGAGAAAGATATTGGTCAAGGAATTCATCTTCAATCTTAGACATGTGCTTGCATATATGATTAGAATTACAATTTAATCTCTTTTATTATCAAAAGCCTAGAGAATCAAGAGAGCAAGATAATCTATTAATTTCCTAAGTTCATCAACACACACATTGAGAGTCGCGTATGTGAATTCTACCTAAAGAATAACCTAATGCCTTGCGCTAATTAAGTTCAATTCCTAGGAGCATTAAGTTTCGAAATAGGCTAATCAATGCAATTGTCATACATTGCGCATAAAAAATCTCTGGACAATGGTCAAACTCTACATATGATTACGAGAGTGTATCACTACAAACCGTAAACATATCATGCTACTTGTATTCGTGGTTATCGCTCGATGAAAAACCCTAAAATAGCTATGGACAAGGATGCAAGTTCAATTAATTGGCCACTTAACTAACCAAACATCTTAGTCATACCACAATACTTCAATCATGTGATTATTAAAAACAAGAGAGATGTGAACGATAATTAAGAGAGAAAACTAATACATAACTCAAGCACAAGTTTTAAAAATAGGACTACATCCTTAACCAATAATATAGAATTTAGCTACTCATAGCTATGGAGTTCATCACAAAAATATCAATTGAATAAAGAAGAAGATGAACAAAAGCAAACCCTCGTAGCTTTGCTTTAACCCGAATAGCCATCAAGGAAGCAATAGTAAGAGTGTCCAAACTAAACGTTCAAGCATTTGATCAATAAATGGTAAAGGAAAGTGATCTTTTCTAGTAGTGGCATTCAATTTTCTATAATCAATACAAACCCTCCAACCTAGGTTTGCACACGAGTTGGGACAAGTTCATTCTTATCATTTTCCTCCACCGTCACACCTCGATTTCATTGGTACTACTTGTACCAGATTACCCACTTGTCAGTCTGATATGGGGTAGATAACACCCACGTCCAAAAGCTTGAGTATCTCCTTTTTCACAACTTCCATCATGGGAGGATTCAAACGACGTTGCGCTTCCCTTATAGGCTTTGCATCATCCTCCACACGGATCTTGTGCATACAAACAGCAGGGCTTATACCCTTGATATCGGCGATTGTCCATCCTATGGCCGTCTTGTATGTCCTTAGCACCCTTAGAAGTTTTTGCTCCCGTAATTCATTAAGCTCGTTAGAAACAATCACGGTAAGTCTTCATTGTCACCCAAGTACAAGTACTTTAAGTGACTTGGAAGAGGTTTCAATTCTAAACTTGGAGATTTAACAATAGATGACACAAGTTTTTCATCATTGCAAGGTAAAGAAGCATATGAAATATTCTTAATTTCTGATTTTTCCGGTAATGAGTCAAGAGAACCAATGATTTTTTTAATCTCATCACTATACTCCAAACCATTATCAATGGGTTTAGTGAGCACGGTTTCCAAAGTATCAACACCATTCAACTCAAACATTAGTTGCGCCAATGTGTCCATCACATCAATGGAGAAATAAGAGTGGACATCAGTAGGATATCTCATCGTCTCGAAAATGTTGAAACGTATTATTTCTCCATCAAACTCCATAGTCAGCGTTCCCTTGTCAACATCAATAATGGTTTTTGCCGTTTTCATGAAGGGACGCCTAAGTAGCAATGGAAGAGACGAGTCCTATGAACCTTCATCCATCTCTAACACGCAAAAGTCACGAAATACAAGTTGATTAACTTGCACAAGAACATCCTCAACAATACCCATTGGGTAGACATTAGAACGATCACAATTGCAACACAATTCCGTACTTTTTAAGAGGACCAAGATCAAGTGAATTATACATGTGACGCATGCATAACATTAACGGATGCACCTAAGTCCAACATAGATTTGTTAAATGTGGTGTTACCAATTATGACGGGAATGTCAAAGCTACCGGGATCCTTGCACTTAAGTGGGAGTTTATGTTGTAAGATTGCCTAAGCATTCTCCCCCACACTAAGCACTTCATTACCTTTGAGCCTTTGTTTATTGGTACACAAGTCCTTCAACACCTTTACATACTTTGGAACTTGCTTGATTGCATCTATGAGTGGTATGTTCACATGGATCTTCTTAAGAATGTCTAAAATCTCCTTTTCTAGTTCCGCCTTCTTGGAATTTGCAAATCTGCGAGGGAAAGGTAAAGGAGGAACATAACCGGAGTTTTAGAGTTAGAAATAGGTACCTCAGAAGTTTGGGGAGAATCCTCATTTTGCTCCTCCAAAACAGGTTCCTTTGGTGTTTCCACCGTGCCCGAATCAGAACTCGGGTTGCACAAGTTGTGTACCACTTCTCAACGTAATTGCATTGACACCCTCTTTTGGTTGATAGGTTGAGAAGGGAGTTTCCCACCATTTTGTGCCTTCAATTGATTCAACTCAATAGCCATAGAACCAACTTGAGTTTGCAAATCCTTAACCGTACTCTCCGTTCTTTGCATAAAAGATTTCAGCAACTCTTCCATATTGGACCCCATAGTTTGAGGTTGTTGTTGTTGTTGTTGATGATGAAATTGTTGTCTCGACTGGAATTGTTGTTATTGAGGTTGAAATCCACCCGGGTTGTTGAAATTAGGAGGTTGAATCGCTCCTTGCTTGTTTGCATAGCTAAAATTGGGGTGATCTCTCCATCCCGGATTGTAAGTGTTAGAGTAGGGATCATACCGTCTTTGTTGATTTGGAAAGACCGCATTAGCTTGCTCGTCCTCATAAGCTTGAGAAGAACCTGGTATCACCGCGGCTGCGACTTGTTGCATCATTGCTGTCATGTTACCCAATTGTTGACGAAGTTCCTCAACCTCGCTCACTTCATTAGCTTTCCTAAGAAGCACATCCGAACCACAACTCAAGAATTGTTGTGAGTTTGCCGCCATGTTCTCAATCAACTCTCTAGCTTGTGCCACCGTCTTGTTAACTAGTGCACCACCACCCGCAGCGTCAAGAAGATTTATATCACTTGATTGGAGTCCTTCATAGAAATATTGGATAATCATAGCGTCACTGAATTGGTGGTGAGAGCAGCTTGCCACCAATCTCTTGTATCGTTCCCAACATTCATATAAGGATTCTCCCACATTTTGCTTCATCCCACAAATCTCCTTTCGAATTTGAGTAGCCTTTGATGCAGGAAAATATCTCTCTAAAAAGAGTTTGTTCAGCCCATTCCATGTTGTGACACTTCCGGGAGGCAAATAGTACAACCAATCCTTAGCACTATCCATCAAAGAGAAACAGAAAACTTTTAACATTGCACCATCCGCATCAACATCCGCTGGAAGCATGGCCGTGACAATGGTGTGGAAGTCCATAAGATGCTTGTTTGGGTCTTCATTCACCATGCCATGGAACTTTGGTAATTCTCTAAGCAACCCCGGTTTTATCTCAAAAGTAGAGTTCGTTTGAATACACCCCGTTGTGTATCAAGCCTATGAGAAGCTAACTCCTTGAGTGAACGATTTGCATCACCCATTGCTTCTTCTTTTTCTTCAAATGGTGGTTCTTGTTCACCCGAACCTCTTGTTCTAAAACCGCTTCTTCTTGTTGGAAAGTCTCTTCTTCCGTTTCCAACTCTTGTTCTTCCGTTGTATCTTTACTTGGTTGGAGTATTGTGCCTCTTCGAGTGATATCCCGCACCGTGATAATTCCAATCTTTAGAAGCCAGGATTAGGTACCTGAAAACAATTCTCACAAACAAGTAAGAAATAAGACAAGAAAACAAGAAGCAAAGATAAAAGCAGAAATTATAAAAAGAAACTAAAAACTTAATAACTAGCCGTATGCCTCCCCGGCAGCGGCGCCAAAATTTGATCGCTGTCGTATGCGTCAAAAATAATTTCACTTTCCTAAAGTATATGATAAGAAAGAGTTCGTTTCCACAGAGAGGCAATTGTAGTTATTATGTAATCAATTTCCTAAAGTAACCACTTGGGGGGATTTCTGATTTTTGTAAGCAATAAAAGTAAATCAAAAACAAAGTAAATTGTAGAAAGTAATCAATAGAGAAAGATATTGGTCAAGGAATTCATCTTCAATCTTAGACATGTGCTTGCATATATGATTAGAATTACAATTTAATCTCTTTTATTATCAAAAGCCTAGAGAATCAAGAGAGCAAGATAATCTATTAATTTCCTAAGTTCATCAACACACACATTAGAGCTGCGTATGTGAATTATACCTAAAGAATAACCTAACGCCTTGCGCTAATTAAGTTCAATTCCTAGGAGCATTAAGTTTCGTAAATAGGCTAATCAATGCAATTGTCATACATTGCGCATAACAATTCGGACAATGGTCAAACTCTACATATGATTACGAGAGTGTATCACTACAAACCGTAAACATATCATGCTACTTGTATTCAGGGTTATCGCTCGATGAAAAACCCTAAAATAGTTATGGACAAGGATGCAAGTTCAATTAATTGGCCACTTAACTAACCAAACATGTTAGTCCTACCACTATACTTCAATCATGTGATTATTAAAAACAGTAGAGATGTGAACGATAATTAAGAGAGAAAACTAATACATAACTCAAGCACAAGTTTTAGAAATAGGACTACATCCTTAACCAATAATATAGAATTTAGCTACTCATAGCTATGGAGTTCATCACAAAAATATCAATTGAATAAAGAAGAAGATGAACAAAAGCAAATCTTCGTAGCGTAAACAAAAACGACTCTCTCCTTTTCCTTCCAAGAATAAAACGTAATAAAAGTTGTAGAAGTCTTTCCTTTAAATAGCTTTGCTTTCCAAAATTAGGTCAAGACTCAAAGGTCCAATAGATAAAAGTCCACCAAGCCCGTATGTGAGAAAAACCCATGTAGAAAGTATACCCCAAAAATTGTCGCCGGAAAACTGGTATTATGACCGGAAATTGGCCCGAGAAGTCACCTAGGAAAATAGCTCAGGGACCGGCAAAGTCCACCTTGGCCACCGGTCAACGATTTAAATCGTCCAGTGTCAACTCGGCCAAGTTATCGAGTCAAACCGGTCAAGCACCGAGTCATCGAGTCAAGACAGCAAAGATCGATGAGTCTAGTTAGATTTGAGCCACCTAAACTACTTGGCCGAATAAGCCGAGTGGCATTGCATAGGCCACAGACAAAGCTAGAACCGTGCCGCACCAAGATTGTGCTTCACCAACGATATCCAAATGGCGATGGTCGCCGGCATACCGCACAACTCACAAAACCATCATTAAATCCATTCTTGCAATCCCAGCTTATAGCAAACTTGCAACTACAACTTCTTATTATCACAAGCATCTGTCGCTTTAACTCCACCAGAACTTGCATCTGCAACTTTGGCTCATTCTGCTTCGCTTCAACTCTTTCTACTCTCCACAGCCTACACAACATCATATATAACTTCATGCCCGCAATGCCTTCAATCAGTAATATATTCACAAACCTTCTAACCCAAATTGTAACCTCACTCACTCCATCTAGCCATCAATTGACTCATGCAGCAGTTTCGATAGCAGCTACTCATTGAACCTGACTGCAACCCATTTGGCTTCAACAACAACATCTCTTGCTACAATCTCAGGCCTGCATTCCTGCAACTATGTTCATATTTAGCTTCATTTGCGATACAATGTAACATGCCCGGCAATACTCAAGCTTCACGACTCAGCCAACATCACTTCACTGCCACCAATTCTCAATTCCGAACATCCCCAAGCAATTCTCCATTTGTTGTCTTGCAACAACACACGATCTCAAGCACGAGCAAATACCCATTTCTCCGGTTGGTTCAAGCTCATACCGCAACACAAATATTCTCCTTTGCTCGAGCCACTTTTGCTGCTCTATCTCCAACTGCAGTTGACTCACAACAATAACATTGTCTTCATTTTCACCAGCTTCACTTGCAAGTTTAACACCCCTATCTCAGTCATAGTGGGTAGTAGCACATCCATCAGCTCTATCTTTATCTTGCACCTGTAGTTCAACACGACCAGAACTACCACCAATAGCCATTCCTTGTTCCAATCCATTCAAGCGAGTGCTTCACTTCCAGCTGTTGTTCATATAATTGCAAATGCAGCTGCAACCAAACTACAATAACAACACCTGCTTTCACAACAGCTTCATAAATCAATCTCCATTTCTCTTTGATGCACTTACATAATCCCAGGTCATCACCAGCTACACCACTAACTTCCCTGCATTCATTATATCACCACCATCACTTCAGGCCACCATGTCATGGCATTACTTGAGCCATCACCTGAATCAAAAGCGACACCACCAACACTTCCATCTACTTTGGAAAGTTAGCTCAAAACACAAGGGAGCACTCCATTACCACCATCACTTTCCTTCTGAGCCATACCACCAACATCACCAGTACCATCTGAGTCTTTATCATTCTCCAACAAATCTTCTTCCAGATCACCCTGTAACAGAATCGACCAAACCCAAATACATCAAAAACCCTTTAAAAATCATCACATTTGAATGCAGATTCAAAACCCATTTTTTCCTTGTACTTTAAACATCAACAACACTCTCTATCAATTCATTTCAAAGAAACCCCGATTTCTCACCAGTTTAATCTTCTCAAACCCCTAGAATCCATTGAACCCATCTCTCGCAATTCTCGGTTAGAACCACAAATCAGTCTCATCCCAGTTAATCTCAGCTTCATCTTCTCGATTCATCAGCAGACTTCTCAATCAAACCCTAACTTCTAATTCCCAAGCAACACAACACAAGTACATGAACTCGAGCTTAATATTCTATGAGCCGCATCATTCATTCCAAAACCCTAGCTCTTGAGATCCCAAATTCCCTCAAATTACTCACCAGTTTCTTCCAATCTAGCTCCTTATTCTCTCACAAAAACAACAAACTGAAATTGGGGAAGAGAATGATTTCCTTCTTCACGACCAAGTTGATAAGGTTGCAGGGTGTACTACAGTATTTAGGCACCCTGATAATGGATATGGGTCACCCAATGGCAATTTGGCTAATAATTTTCACATACAAAGTCGAATGACTTATTTCTTTCGCCAATGGCTTCGTCTTTTCGTTTCTGCAAGATGACGAGAAGAAATCCTGGACTTGAGCGAGTCCCACTTCTTTTTGCTCCAATGACTCCAAAACACCTAATAACACTCAAAAGCAAACATAAGATACATAATTTACACAAAAACTCGCAAAGAAAGCATAAATAATAGATAAATATTAAGGCGTTTATGACACCTATCATCCCCTGCTTAGTACGTAACAGTGACATTGTTGCGGGGTAAGCATCAGATGGTGACAATCAAGAAATAAAATTATCAAGTCGTAGTGAATAAATATTACGGGAAGGGGCGGTTTTCTTGAATTAAACATGAATGAATCAGCCGCGATAACAACCGTATCTTTTCTGGTATCTTGATGTTGATCCAATCACACCCACGAGCATGTTCGGCCAGGATTTTGATCTAGAATGAAAGCATTCTTCTTTTGACCATCTGACAGTCTTCTTCTTCCGTCTTTAATTAGGGTTTCAATAAGAAACACGACTTGGTTGGCGTTGAATCCTCGTATATCGGATAAGTCCCATTACGGTTGTTCAGCATTCGCTTCCTCCTGGGGTTTTTGCAGGGCGTATACATATGCAGGTGAAACTAGACCATTCTTCTCGATTTGGAATATAATCTCTCCTGTCGAACCCATATTCTTTCATCATGTCAGACAGGAGCGAATCATCTTTGACCCAGCCAGACTCTTCTACCAAACGCAGGCGGCTTGTATCCAGAGTATGGCTTTAATTGTCTCTTGATTTTGAAGTGGTAATTTCCTTCTTTCTTTCTTTTTTTGACACTAACATCATTCTTCCAAAATGGCCCAATCTTTGGGTCTCGTGATAATTCCCCCGTCAGGATCATCCGAGTCAAGAAGATCATACCGATATACTTTTTCACTGGTGAATAGGTATTCGTTTGTCACGGCCGGTAGGTGATGATAATTTCTTTTTTTTTTTTTTTTTTTTTTTTTTTTTTTTTTTGTTTTTTTAGGTACCCTGCTGGAACATGTGTAACAGTGGTTGACGACGATGATCTTGCCACTCCTCTTCCTTCAAGCTCAAACACGCCTACTGCTGTAGATCTAGAAGACGCTGATTTGGGTATCTCCTCCTACGAGTACCCCAATGCAGGCTTGCCGTTTAATATTCACATGAAGTGTTTATCCTCTAGTTACGGACCACAGTGAGTTCTTAGTACGGAGGAAGTTTGTGCCTCTGTACACAAAAATATGGAGAAGGTACGACCATATTGCCACCAGGAATGTGTTGCGGCATTTTTCGTCTTCTTTGGTTACTACGGTGAACTGCCTTCTTCCCATGGTCGCAGAGATGGAAGGTACATCCATTCGTGATGTTGCTGAATCAACTGTTGAAAAGTGGGAAAACATGGTATCTACCTGTGAATCCATGGAGTTCAACGTGAGCTGGATGCGAATCTGAGAAGGTGGAGCAGGAAATCCAAAACTTGAAGAGTAGGACCGAAAGGTATCAGGATATGCTGAAAATGATGCTTTCAAGGGACTACAACTTGCTAGATGGCCTTCTCTGAGCCATACTATTATTTCATTATTTTATTTTTTTTGAATAAGTAGGCATGAGAACGTTTCATTGTTCTCTTTTTGTCTTGGGTTTAATTTGAGCATTGTTTTGGAAAATGAATTGCATTGGGTTTTGGCTAGCAAATGAAGTTTACATTAATACGCCTTGACTAATGAAAACTTTGATAACTCGGATATGAGAGAAACGAAAAATGCGATTAATCGCGTCCCCGAGATCGCGAGGGATGGAATAATGATTAGGCATAGTATGCATTGAGTCATTTTCCATTGATGACTGCCTCCAATTTGCCTCTATCCTCCTTGAAAATCTTGTAGTACCCACTATTATAAGCTTTGGTGATCACATAAGGACCTTCCCATTTTGGGGAAAACGTTGGTGCGGACATGTCTTGTCAATATGCTTGGTCATCTTTAATACCAGATCTCCTATTTGAAAAACTCGGGGTTTTACAGCTTTATCTTATGCTCTAGAGATCTTCCTCATGTACACCTGAGAATGCTCTTCCGCCTTAGTTCTCCCGGAATCCGTAGTGTCTAATTCCATTATCCCGGAGATCGATGCTTCTGGTCTCATTCCATTGGACTCCACTTGTTGCTGCAATCCTAGCCGACGGGATTTTGATTTCTGCTGGGAGAATTGCGTCAGCACCATAAACAAGTGAATAAGGAGAAACTCCAGTAGAGCTCCTAGGTGCTGCCCGATATTCCCACAGTCACGTCCTGGGGTTATCATGCATCGTTCCACTGATAATCCGAATCAAAGTGTTGTTAGTGCTTTCGGCTTTCCCATTTCCCTGAGAGTAGTAAGGATTAGAGAAGACCTATCTAACCCCATATTCTGCAAGCAACTCTCGTACTTGCTTGTTGGCAAAGGGAGTACCATTATCAGTAATGATGTGCTTAGGCATGCCGAACCGACAAATGATATATTCCTTAATGAATGCCGCAATAGTCGCTCCAAAGGGTTCCTCGTAGAGGAATAGCTTCGACCCATTTGGTAAAGTATTCCGTCGCGGTTATGATATACTCGTGCTGCTTTGATGATGGTGGATTGATTTTCCCAATAATATCAAGTCCCCAGCTGTAGAAAGGCCACAGACTACTTACTGAATGAAGGGGAGTACAAGGCGTGTAGATGAGTTTCTCGTGAGTTTGACATTCGTGGCATTTCTGAACAAATGCTGCTACATCATTCTCCATAGTTGGCCAGTAATACCTTTCATGCACCTGAAGGAATAACTTCTTCTTCCCTTGGTGTTCACCTTCATGTGTCTCTTTTAACATAGTCAGGATTTCAGACTTTGCCAAACATCGTAACAGGTCCCCTCCAAAGCTCTTGCGGTATAGGATTCCTTTATGAAATACGAATCTTTTGGATCTTTGCTTCATCTTGGCTGCATCCTTCTTGTTAGCAGACAACACACTATCGCGGAGACAGTTGATGTATGGCTCTCGCTAGTCCCCAGCATAACTAATGTTGAGAACTTCCAATTGATATGTAGTGGCGCTTGACAATTAGAACAAGACCCTTGGAGCGTTCGAGATTGGGTCTCCATATCCGGCTAGCAGTATCCGAGGCGTTGAAGACGTCGGTAAAGAGTCACCACTAACGTTTGCCCACAGATTTCACCATGAACGCGGTTGAGTTATAGTTGTGCTTCTTCATCTCCAAGACATCTCGATAGGGATCCATCTGAGTTTCTGTGGTATAACACTCCGTGGAGCATGAAGAAGTTTTTTAGGGCTTTAAGACTAACCTTTCCTTGAGCCAGCGAACTGTTAAGTTCTTGAATAATCGGAGTTCTCTAATCGTTGGTTTCAGTATCTTTGGGTTGTGAAAGCCATGTTGATGCCACGGTTCGTCTCTTCACCGTCAAAGTCTCTTCCAAACCTTCGAATTGCAATTTCGAAGCTATTGTAGCTAGGCAATCGACGTGCTTGTTGTTATTTCGGCCAATATGAATTATGGTTGCATCAAGCAAAGTAGTTCAATAGCTTTTGTGCCTCTACTCTATAAGGGGATAGTGTTACCTCTTTGAGTGAGTATACTCCATTCATCCGTTGACCAAGAGTTTCGAGTCGCCTCTACTTCCGTGTGTGTGGCTCCTTCTTTTTTGGCTAGTGAGAATTCCTATGAGAAAAGCTTCGTATTCCACTGAATTGTTGGTGCACTGAAAGTCCAGCTTGAACGAATGTGAAAATACTTCACCAGTTGGACACACTAGAACTACACCAAATTCCTCCGGTATTACTGCTAGGGGTAGCAGAACCGTCAAAATACAATAGCCATGCTTCCTCTTTGACAAAAGAGATTTCTGGAAACTCTATAGGAAAGTCTTCATGCAGCGCAGTAGTAATTTCTCCCGGGAACGCTGCTAGCAAATCTGCTACTTCTTGTCCTTTAATAGCCCTCGGAGGAGTGCACGTTATGTCGAGCTCCGACATTTGGAGTAGCCATTTAGCCGTCCTACTTATCAAGGCCGGTTTTGAGAGCAATAACTTGACAGGATCAGCTTTAGCTATTATCACCATTTTGTTTGACAGCAGATAGTGTCTAAATTTCTGAATAGCGTGAACTAGGACTAGACACGCTTTTTTCGCCTTAGAATACCTGAGTTCAGCATCTCTCAAAGTACGACTAAAGTAGTATATAGGGTGTTCAATCCCTTCATCATCTTCTTGAGCAAGTAGGGCCCCAACAGCTGCATCGCTGGAAGTAGTATAGAGAAACAACGGTCTTCCTTGTATGGGAGATTTCATAACACTTATGATGACAATATTTGTTGATTTTACGAAAAGCTTATTGTCTGCAAATAAGTGGTCCAAATGAAGCTTGCTCCCTTTTTCAGCAAGGGGTGAATGAAACGATAAGTTTGAGCTAAACCGGTATAAAATGCCGAATGTAGTTTACCTTGCCCATGAAGCTCGGAGTTCTTTCACAACTGCATGAGGAGGCATTGTGAGGATAGCTTGGGTCTTGGTCAATCAACCTTGATTCCTTCAAGCAGTTACTTGGAATCCCAGGAACTTGCCAGAAGAGACCCCAAAAGCACATTTCAAAGGGTTCATTTTCAATTTGTATTCACGACACCTTTCAAACACCTGCCGCAAAACATCTGTATGGGATGCTCGAGTTTTTGACTTGACTACTATGTCATCTACGTAATCTTCAACTTGTTTGTGCATCTTGCCGTGGAAAATTGCAGTCATGGCACGTTGATAGGTAGCACCAACGTTTTTCAAGCCGAAAGGCATCACAGTGTAATAAAAGTTTCCGATGGGAGTTCGAAAAGTTGTCTTACTTGCGTCGTGCTCATATATCTTTATCAGGTTGTAGCCGTTGTAACCATCCATGAAGGATAACATGTCATGTCCGGTGGTAGCTTCTACTAGAATGTCAATGTTGGGAAGAGGAAAGTCGTCTTTGGGGCAGTATTTGTTCAGATTTCTGAAGTCGACGCAGAACCTGATTTGACCGCTCTTCTTCTTTACATGAACCACATCACAACCGCAGGATGTTGATGGTTTTGATGAAGCCGACCGCTAGTATCTTCTGAATCTCAGCCTTGATTTGTTCCTCAATATCGTGCATGAACTGTCTTGGAGATTGCTTAACTGGCTTGGATCCATGTATTATATGTAGATGATGAGTGACCAATTTTTCATCCAAGCCGGGCATTTCCTCGTATGTCCATGAGAATATGTCTTTATACTCCTTAAGAAGGTTCACCAATTTTGTGTGTTCATCTGCACATAGAGTCGAACTGATGGAGACAGGCCTCGGAGCCTCTTCATTTCCGATGTTGACAATTTCGAGTTCATCTGTAGTGGAGTCAGTGCCATCTTGCAACTGCCGAGGAGCGTCTGGTACTTCTTCTTCTTGTAGCTTGTCGTTATGGTTGCATTCCACTCATGGCGGAGAGACTTTGCAGTAGTGTCCCCTGTTAATTGTTAACAGCGGCGCTGGTATACAGTTTTCCCTTTCGCATCACTACTTGCTACAAAAGTACGCTCCCTCTTGGTATGAGGATGAGCCAAGTTCTTATTTGATGAAGGAGGATTGGCGTGTCCTATTAGCAGAGGTGCGCCGCGGGATTCGGTCTCCTCGTTCAGTGATGATAGCCGGTCTTCCTCCTCGATCGACGTTCATGCAAGGAGTGGAATGCAGTAAACCTTGTTTAATGAGTCTTGTGAGTTTTCCTTTGGCTCAAAAAGTTCAATACCACAAATTGGTGCATAAGGAGACAAAGATGAATGATTGCGAACGACTTCTTCATTCAGCATAGTTTTCAGGCACTGGTGATATGTTGAGGGGATGATCCTATTATCATGAAGCCACGGTCTTTCCAGTATCATGTGGTAGTCTGGCTCCTTATCTATTACCTTGAATTTCACCTTCGACTGGACAAGTCCTACTGATAAATTCAGATAGATGTACCCATACGTGCTAGTTTGGTTTCCTTAAAAATCTGTCATCACAGAGGATGCCGTACAATCTTGTTTGGACGAACCTTGGCTGTTCTGAGAGTTTTAAGATGAACAACATTTGAGGATGCTCTCGTATTAATGAGAGACCTTTTGAACTCTGAATCTTTGATACGCGCGGTAACATGCAAGGATCTGCTATGACCCTTTTCTACCATCATGCCGTCTTCAGTAAATATAACATTGTTTATGGACATTTCTAATGTTCTTGAGGCTTTTGAATGCGAATGAGCCCAGCGCGTGTCTAGAGCTATCTGATTGATTGCAGCAAACGTCTTCGCTCGTTGGTCCTTGGAGAGGTGTAGAAGTTCACATAAACTCTCCACTAGAAAAACTTCTTCCTGGTCCACCGGCCTCTTGTTGGTAGTAAAACTGTTGACTTGAGGATGATCATCAGTTGAGGGGTTAGCCCTAAGTACTGGAATTTCTGGAGCAGAGGCGCCACTCAAATCTGATGTCAGCCTGACGAGGAAATTAAGTATGTTGTTTATCGTCTCTTTCATCAGGTCCATGTTCCTTGTGTGGATCTACTATACCCATGCCAACTCGATCAAGGTTGGGATTTCTCCATCGGCCGTACGATCAGATAGAGCGTTGGAGGAGGAACATTACCATTTGAAAGATTCTGACCGGAGCTTGGAGTAGTTGAATTATTCCTAAGACCGACCATCTTTGTAAAAATTGGGATTGCAACCGAGAGATTAACCTCCCACTATAGTCGCCAGTTGTTTTGGGGTAAAAACTGATTCTGCTGGAAATGGTAAATTGGGTGTGCCGCTGAGAAACGAATCTAAACCCTAAACAAATGTACTGCACATGAGTACTTTATATTCGAGACATCAATTTGTACAATTCTGGCCTAAACCAAGAAATGGTCGTTCCAGTCTTGTTTCAGTCACAAAATGAAGGAGAAGGGTTGATCTTAGGGAGGGAAGCGAATAAGGTGTTGAGATCAAAATGATGAATTATGGAGGTGTGGTTGTTTTATGACTTGTATCGGAATGTACTTGCTTGCAGAATGTAAGCTATAAGTTCTTGGTGTTTTCTGGATACTTGTGTTGATAACCAAAACTGTTATCAGTTGAAATAAATTGAAAACCTATTTATACAAGTCATAGTTAATCACACTGATCTCGTAGGAAGTAGGAATCGTGTAAAAGTGGTGAAAACCATGTCCTTGTCATAAAGGTAAGACCGGTCAGCTTTACACCCACTACTCCTTTACTGCTATCAACCGTCCGCCTTTCCTGACACTTTCTCATAATAGGCGCGTTGCACGCCTCACGCTGTAAACCGCCAGACCAATACCCTGATGAACATCCCCCAGTTTGTGATATGTTTGATGTCTCGAGTATTTTTGTGGAAAATATGGAGCAAGTTACATGAAGTGTGAAACAAACTTTTCATGGTAATTTCTGAATGGGTCTTGGTGGCAAGACCTAATATTTTCGACCAATCACGCGCAAGCTAGGCAGTAAGTAGTCAAATGTGATGAGTAAAGTCGTGTAGACAAAACTTGGTGTGAGTTAATCACTTAAAATAGCACATGATGCTTTTTTGGTTAAATAAATAATTAAATTATAGTATCGGTTTAAGCAAGCTGCTCAAAATTAATCGATATAGGAGAAATGCCGTTGTTAGGAGCGCAACCATCCTTCTTTGGTCAAACGGTTTGCAATCAAGTAAATCGACTGGAGGCAGCGTGACTGACTCATGAAGAAGGGGAGCAGATGAAAGCAATCATGGCGTCCCATTGGTCGCCTAAAATTGATCTAGGCCATCAACTGCTGACGGTTGGACTACCGAGATCGTTTTGTTCTGATTATGTTTTGCCGCTAATTTATTTAATACTTTTATGAGGAGCGTGGCAAACCAACTTTGGGATGCCTCCAGGGATTGTATGGATAGGCTGAGAATAGGCTGATTGGTCCTCATGGAAGAGGGGCTGCCAGTGATCACGCCGACATCCCATTGGCTCCCTGAAAACAAATCTAGGCCAGTCAATTTGGTTGTCCAAGTTGGATGGCTAAGATCATTTTACGGCAGTTATATGCTGTCGTTGGTTGATTTCAAGACTTTTAAAAGCCGCATGACCAGCCTACTTTAGGCAATCGGTCTGAGGTACTGCTGACAGGTTTGAAGCAATGCGATTGGCCAAAACTAAAATTGAGCCGCCAGTGAGCATGTCCGCGTCTTGCTGGTCGCTTAAAATCAAATCTTGGCCGGTCGATTCGGCTAGCGAAGTTGGACGACCACGATTGATTTGAGACTGCCATGTGCCGTCTTAATTCGTTAGAAATTCTTTCTTAACCGTGCGGCTAGCCTATCTTGGCTGGCGGTTATGGTTGCTGCTGGTGGGCTAGGGATGTTCCGATTGGATAGAATAGAAATGGGCCCGCCGGTGGTTTCCGCAGGACTTGTATGGTCGTGTTTGGAAGACCTAGGTTAGCTAACGGAGCTTACCAAGTTATATGGTCATGATCAATTTGCGACCGTTTTGGATGGCCAAGATCTAATTTTTAAGGATTGTAAGCACGTCGACCAACCTACTTTTACATTTATTTAAAAGTGCTGGTTACAACTTTGGAGCGATCTGATTGGTCGATGGAGAAGAGGGACTGGCTGTCAGCAGCATGGGGCGTGGCCGGTTGGCAAAGAGGGGCGCCGGCTAGGGCAAACCGACCGGCTAAGTTGCCCGGTTGTGCCTCCTTCTTCTACTTCCCGACTTTGCCGCAAATTCCTTTTTTCTTCTTTATTTCGATTTTGGGTAAGATTCAACTCCTACTAGCTACATGGTAGCTTAGTTTCCTAGTTTGCCTAGGCTTGATATTGTCCAATAGGGTTCGAGATATTGCGCAGGCCGCAAAAACCTAATTTTGTAAATTAATAAAATTAGGTTAGAAAGATTGAATTTTGTGAGCTGACATAAAATCAATCAATTTCTGCTGAATTTTGTGCATTCATCACTAATTATGTTTCATATGGCAACATAAATTTGCGCACCTCTAATTGAGTACTTCCGTGTACATCTTAATCCTGACACTTCTGGAAATTCATGTTACTCAGCTGCGAGCGAACATTAATTGTCATGTCATATCAACATCAAGAGTTCAGCTGGGGAACATATCATAAAATACATACTCGACAGGCCATGCATTAGTGAGTAATGCAGGTGGAAGATAAAATTTATAGTATATTTGGGATTGTTGCTACATGCACCATTCTGGATAAATTTCATATATAAATATACTGAATTGCTCAATACATATATATATATATATATAAGTAAAGAGGCCTATAAATTTACTTTTAAATGGCTCTGTTTCTTTGCAGAACGATGGCACATTAAATAGAGGGTTTCACAATTTTAGCCTTGAACTAAAAACCACCATCAACACTAGTATAAAATATCGCAGGGGAATTCGTCTTAGGTGAGTGGATGGTTTTTCTGAAAGCGTGAAGATTATAAGAGATGTTGATTTTCATAATCCCTCCAATACTTCTGCTCGCTTCTCTAAGGATCCCCTTTGGATGAAGTATCCTCTCATCATCGATGGTCCTTATATTTGGGGTAGAAACACTGATGAATCCGATCGCACGGGTCCTTCCAATCTTCTTGGCTATAAGCCTTGGCTCTTTAATTGTCTAGAGGAAGCTAAAGAGGTATTTTTTTTCTCATCTTCGCGCTTTATACTATTTCCTTTGCATTTACTTACTGTTGTTGTTAATATTTTAGGTTACGAAGAAGGTAAATAGAGAGTGGCAACAATATTGTTGCCTCTATTTCTTATCTATCTTGGTGTGTGCGTATGGAGAGTCTGAAGATGGCTCGTCCAGTTCTTCTGATGAGTCTCCCCAACTTAAGAAGACCATCCCCGCTAAGAAGGTAAAAGGCAAGGATAAGCGAGTGCTTCCAAATCATGATCAAGACAATGTTTCAAAGAAGAGAAAGAGGGTTCCTTCTACTCTGAATATGTCATCTTTGGATGATGAGCTTCTACCACGTCTAGGATCTCAGACGAATAATAACGCCCTTGAATCTTCCAATGCTTTACCTTCACTTGGAGTTGTTCCGCTTTCTGCTCGTGGTGAAGGTCATGCCTCAGATAACTTTGGTGCGAACATGGGGATCCTTTTTGAAAATTTTAAATCTTCTTTGTCGACTGTCAATGATCCTGCAATTGCTCAATCATGTGATACAATGGTGAAGCTTTGTGCGGCTCCTTCTCCTAATCATGACTCCTTACGCGGGATTTTCTTATCTTTATATCCAGGATTTCGTTCTTCTCTCGAACTCTTGGTAAGTTCCCTTTCATGCTTTGCTCGCGTTTGTTCTTGTTGTAATTTTTAGATAATTTTTAGATAATCATTCATTCCGGCTATCTGAAGCTTTATTTCAGGATCAACACGAGAGAATCTGAAATCTTGAGAATGAGAACTCCAGAGTCCAAGGCGAATTGTTCGTTTATACTAAGAAAGTGGTTGAGCTCCGCAATAGGAATACACCGCTTGTGGGTAAGTCTTATAATCCTTTCGCCTTTTTAATATTACCGCGTTGTCTTGTATCTTTATTGAATAATGCGTATTTTCGGAGGTTTACAATTTAACCAATGAAGCCATCAACCATCCTATTGAAGATTCCGCTCTCTTACAACATTTCAATTCAGCTTTGGACCATCCTAATGAGGATTTAGAAATCTATGGTCTGGATGAGCTCAAGTTGAAATATGAAAACTTAAATTTGATCATAGGGCGATTTTATCTATCAACAGTAATCTCAAAACCTCCTTCATGTCCAAAGATAGGAAATTAAGAATTTAAGAGAGAAGAGAGATGAGAGATGAATTGTCTACTGAAAAGGATGATGCCGTTAGAAGGGGTGCCTAGGCTTTGGGACATTTCCAAGAGACTATTCTATTTGCTAAGACAGAGAGGGATAGAGCTATAAGCGATAATGAGGCTCTGATTGCTCGAGAAAATATGATCCGCTCTCGCCTACGCATTGATAGTGATGATGATTTCAAGTGGGCTTTGAGTGTGGTTGATAATGCTAGAGTAGGGTTGGCCACACGAGCTAGTTTAGAATTGGATCATGCTGAAATTGTTAACGCGATTATTTCTGAGAAAGAAGGTTGTTTCAGATGATTGCCTCAGTTATTTGATGTAAGCCCTTTAATTTCTTTATTCATGTGCGATGCTAATCATTTTTGTTTTCTTTTGTAGCCACCGAGAAGAATTAACTTAAGCAGATTGAGACTCTTTCCAAGGAACTGGAGTCTGCAGAGTCTAAACATTCTGCTAGGAACTCAGTATCTCAAGCTCAAGGAAAAGTTGGTTGTTTTTGTTTCGAATACTAAGAAGAATGCTGAGCGCGAGCGAAACGAGAAAGTTTGAGCAAATGCGGACGCGATTTGCACGAAGTATGGACATCCTCTTCTTAAGTTCAACTTCCCAGAAGTTCCTCCTAATGAAGAAGAGATAGACATTTCTAGTAGCGAAGAGGAGTATGAACAAGAAGACTCAGAGATCAATCTGGAAACAAACGATCCCCTTGAAAGTCGTGTTGCTGGTGAAGATGATAGGGAAATTTCTGAGGTGAGATTTGATGAAGGTGCAGGCGATAACTAGGGCGAATCTATTCGTGTGTGTTGAGGTTGATGGTCCTTCTCATCCTTTGTTTTCTTGATTTTGTTGTTGGGGCTTTATCTTCTACCCTTGCTCTTCTATTTGTTCTGTATATGATAGCTTTATCTTGGTGTAGATGGTGAAATTTGGATAAGGGGCAAAAGTGATATTTTAACCTTATAGGCAGAATTCAACTCTCGCGGGAGAGATTGATCCCTTGGCCCTCAAGGCATTCTTAGCAACGATTTCTAGTATACATCCCAGCGAGACACTGCTGGTCGTGATGTCGTGATTCCTAGCGCACATCCTCGACGAGATACTGCTGGTCACGTAGGTTTTATAGAGCGTAAAACGTCCCCGGTAGACTTATGAACCAGAACAGCTACAGTTCCATCATGTCTTCGCGAGACGCAACTGATTGTGATGATTCCTAGTATACATCCTCGACGAGATACTGCTGGTCATGTAGGCTCTGTAGATGCGTAAAAACGTCCCCGACGGACTTATGACCCAGAGCGGAGATATGCATGTCTCCTGTAAGCACGACTCACCCTATTTGAGATCAAGGACTGATTCCTACTACATCATCGCGAGATACACTGGTCATGTATGTTCTAGGCTCTGACTCGACTTACTGAGGTTTCCGGATAATTTCTAGGACATCCCCGCGAGATACGCTGGTTATTCTACCTTTGAGCCCTTTCGACAGACTCCTAGAACATCCTTTCGAGATACTCTGGTCTTGTTGGCTCATCATATGGACACACAGTTGATTCCTAGCACATCTCTTCACACTACACCAAATTCTGGGATTAGAAACAGAACTAAGCCGTTACTAAACGGGTTGTAATCGGCTCTCCACATTTGCAAAAGTGGGTGTTACATTTTTTTTCAGACTGCTTTGTGGCGTTACGAATCTGATTGAACGGCTCGTAAATCACTGCGAGCCGTTACGATTTGCCACGTGGTAAACTTTTCTGGTCATTAATGAATTTTTTGTAACATAGGCCGGCGAATAAATTTTTGAATTACTACGTGGCAAGTTGAAACAGCTTCGAGTCATTACGAATTTTTTTGTAACAAAAAAAAAATTATCATTTCAACATTGACCTGGTCAAAATTGGTCAATATTTACCAATTTTTGACCAGTCAATGTTGACCGGGTAATCCATTTTCAGCCGGAAGATACGCCTAATTCAAACAAAAATACCAGTATAAATCTTTCATTCAATCTAACCACATTCTATGATACATTCAACATCAATAAAACTTGTTCTATTCTTTCATTCAACCCACCAAATTCTATGACACATTTAAACAAGATCATTGACTTAGAACTTATGAGAATTTCTAAACACTCTTTTACATTCACTCAAACAGTTTGATACTTGGAGAGAATTCATATTCCTAAGTTTGAGGGAATATAATATATGTTTAGAAACTTAAATAGATAGCATATAAGTAAACTAACAGACAGAACTCACATAAGCCTCAACTGAAGCACCGCTTCTGAAAAAAAATATGTGGGTTGCATAAGCCAATGTGCTTCTGATTCGAGCAACCTCACATATCTGCAAACAAACACATCCATCAAGATACACAAAAGTTAAGTAATCCAGCAGCAAGTTTCAAAATCTGCAGTCTAACATCCAATATAAAATGCAACATTGAATTCAAAATTCGAACCACATCTCAACCTCAAATCACAATTGCATAATCTCGGGTAGTAACAAAAACAACTTTCCAAGTCCCCCTACTAAACAGGTGAACCTTCTGAAGTACTGCCATATCAAATGCAAAGCCAATATCTCAAAACCCCACATTTATCAACAAAAAGCAACAACCTTGCAAACCAGATAGCCAAAAATTCCAATGCAGAATGAATAGAATAAAAAAAGTCGCAATGTATTAGTTATGGGTCTCAGATGAACAACATCTTTTAAAACTCGAGTAAATTCACTTTTATGTAAAATCAAAATATGAGGTGAAACGGGGGGATTTAGATCTGCGGAAAGAAGTTAGAACTTTTTTTCTAATTTACACAAACATCATTTATAAAAAAGTTTGAAAATGTTGAATCAACATAGACTATGGTAAATTTCTTAAATTTCATAAATTATGGTACGAACTGAATGAAATTTATTACCTGTATAGCATTTCCCTCACTAAATTCTTTGATAACATTTATCAACATTTCAACAATCATCACAGCTGTCTTGAGAACAATCAATTAATTTCCAAGAATTTGTTCCTTCGGGACAATTTAAACCATTTTCTTAACTCTACTTCCATCCACCATTGGAGTTGGACAGTTGGAGCTGCTGAAGTCAAGGTCGACCCCTACAATCAAAAGAAAAAGGAGAGAGAGATCCATCAGAAATAGACTTACGAAAAAATCAAGCGACCGTAAACAGAAAGATCAGGGAATCAATTGAATTATAAACACAAAGATAGAAAGATGTAAAGAGAGAGAAAAAAGGGATTTCAATCAAGCAAACAATGGGTGGGATGAGATCTATAAGACGGAAGAAAAATATGAGTTAAAGACTTGATACAAGGGAAGATCAAAACTTTGATAGATACAAGAAAATTTGATAATAATTCACCTCAATGGTTGCTGAATGCTTCTTAATGATGGATTAAGACGAATTACACTCCCAACAAACACCCATCTGATCCTAATAGCTGAAAGGTAGGATTGAAATGCATCAACCTCAGACCAAGACTATATCCAAAATTTCGGGTAGTAGTCCACGAACCTAAATTTGCAAGTCCAAGTCGATTCGATTGAAAGACTTTCGTCATCGCCTACAAAATGAAACATTTCAACCTTGTTTAGATAACTATCACATTAACTCTCGTTTAGATAACTATCTACAAAATGAAACATTTCAGGTAGTAGTCCACGAACCTTGTGTTCTTGATGTGAAAACGAATGAATCGACAATTTTGACATTAGGGAAATCAAGGCATAGTCTATAAAATGAAATATATTTAGTAACTAATGACGAAAAGGCATAAAAACAGAACCATCAATTAATGTAATGACGAGCTGATAAAGGATTGCAGTCACGCATGGCTTGCATCTCAGACTTGAGAAGTGTTTCTTCAAATAGAAAAGCATTGTTATGAATTTGAGGAGTACTTTCACTAGCTTTATCTAATTGTTTGTTAGTCATCATGAACATCGTGGTAATATTACTCAAAATCCATTTGGAATGATCCAGGGCTTTTGTTCCCAAAGAAGAATTGCAAGAAGCAAATCATCCTCCATATGCTTTTTCTCATTAATCTCCTTAATCTTGACTATCGGGCTACACAAGAAAAGACTACACAAATTAGGCCAAGACATGAGAAGAACCCGCAAACCTTAACGCACTTACAAATTAGGCCAATAACAACTAAATTAGCAAACTGACCTTTTTATAGCATTCTTCATTTACTAAGTTGATGCAAGCCACAAAGTTTTGCTCAGTGATCCCGATATATTGTTGTGCACGAGCACCGGATAATAGCCGGAATCAAAGGAGAAGAGTCCGCTCCGCTTTACCCTCAAAAAATTTGCAACCTGGCATTAACAAATACAAACACTAAAAATTAGAATTTTTTAAAGCAAATGCTAGTACACTAGAAGGCAAATCATTGAATAATCGAACCTCCAAATAATTGGGATGAGGGGCCAAAAACCCAAGATTCATATCCTCCAAAAAAAACAAACAGCCAGGAGATATACGATGACATAATCTGGTACATGACAAGAACTACACATAGATCCAACCCGGAAACCGCAACACCGTGATCTCATATACACTTTGAGGAACCTTATTAGTCAAGACTATTTAATTTAGATACCACTTACGGAAACAAAGTTTTAACAAAGTGGCTTTCTTTAAGTCACAACGAAATTATTGCTTCTTAGGAGTAACTTCTCTTCCGTTTTCGTGTTATAATGTGCTTGTTCACAAGCTAACTGTTTACCATACCATGTATCCTTCTCAACATGTTTGGCTTAAAGAATCAAGTCCTACTTTATCAAGAAAAAAAGTCCTACTTTATAAGAAGCAGAATGCAGCCCCTGCTCCATTCAAGTTATACACTATCCAAGAGCAAACGAATATACACGGTATGCAAGGTAGGGACCAAATGTATCACGTAGCTCATGGTTGACCCACAAGATTCTCGCTTTTGAGGAATTTAAGACATTTTATTTGCATTATATGTCGGAAGGATGGATAGTGATGGTTAAAAACAATAGTCGAGTGATGGATGACCAACCTATTTGGAGAAACCATAGAAGCAGTCATGCAAACGCCAAGATACCTCCATCCAATCCAAACAAGTAAACCCGGACATACAAGATCCCAAGTGCCGTCGGATAAATAAAGACATTAGATTTTCATGAATTTTGGAGGCATAGTAACTAACACAAAATTCATGCTTTGGAGCCTGTTAGAACTTAATTACTCATCTATGTCAAGAAGGTTGAATCCTTAAACATTGCTACTTAATGTAGACCTGTCTTGGATTAAGACAAAAATCACCCATACAGAGGACTGAAGAAGTAAGTCATGGAAAATTGTAATGTCGTTTCCCGAAAAAGAAGTCTAAAAATTTGCACATGGGATAATCCCTACAGACTTATAGTTGCATATCTAGGATGCAGCATGTAGATATAGGTGCATGACTCGGAGCAATGGAGTATTCAGAAATGTCATTCTCTTTGTTCAAGTATGGTGTTAGACACGTTAAAGAAAGAAAAACAAGATAAAGAATTAAGCCAATCATACAAAGACAAGTACATAATTTCCATTAATCTAGATAAGATTGAAGGTTCTAATGTGTTGAGGGTAACTACTAAGTGTCAATATGGACAACATACATCAAGACAGATCTGGGTCAGAAACAACCTATAGAATTTCGGGACATGCATCATAGTTTTCAAGAAGTAGGCCAATAAAACTTGAGTAGGTGTATGTAAAAGAGCTACTTTATTTTGGTGCTCATTATGCCACGGGGACATGGATAGGGGTCTTGCGAAAAGCTAGCTTCTGTTTCTACAAAGAACCCTCCTAGTACCATAGCTAGTCTGATCATCATATTCCTTCCACCCAGTCTCACCTTTTATATGCATTTACTTTTGTGCAGTATGATATTATATTCTTGCTTCTTACCGATAGGTCGATGAAACTTTTAAGTATCTTGCTTATCTAATATCTTGATGAGCTCAAGTGAAATGATCTATATATCAAAGAATACTAGGTGATTAGATTTGGTGACCTCACCATACCCAGATCTTTGACATGCTTTTCCAACTTTCACCTCTCCAATTGGGCCGCCTTTAGTCAATGAACCTCGTGCCACTTCAAAGTATGTGCGTAACCATTTACTTCCGATCATGCTCCCGGCTTATCTTCACCAGTCCATGCTGGGATCGAGGTTCGCTACAATTGGAAACTGACCTCCTAGAGTTCCCTCTCGCATGTGCATCCCAGTCTATAAAGGATCACCTGTCCTCCTCGTGTAAGCACACACAATTTTCAATCGTTTCTACTCCCCAGAAAATTTGTAAAATGGGCATCGAAATACTTGATGTAACCCAAACAATCACACCCCCGCAATGGTTAATCCGTTTTAGCCAAGCCAATACCAATCGAACAAAAGTTTAGACCTGAAATAATCAAATGGACAAAACCAGAATCAAAACCAATCCTCACCTTTTTTCGCAGAATGTGCATTTTTACCTAGGCCATCTTCTCCCCGCATCAAATGCATTTTTCCTGTAATGTGGCTCATTTGGATCACCATATGGGACTACCATCTCAACAAAACTCAGCCTGTGAGCTACAGGTCTCCGACCCCCACTACCATCAGTATATGCAACGGAATATAACCAAACACTCTCTGGGAGTGAAACCAACCCGAAAGTTCCACTGCAAACTGGTAGGCCTCTAAAGATGTGTATATTTGAGCCTACGGGTAATACCGCAAGTGCACGGCGTCTATCGGAGACGCGGCAAGTACGGGTCGATCCACAGAGACAAGGGGTGCTTTTAATGATCTAAGGCTTGGCTTTAAACTGAATTCCAAAGTGACAAGGTAACAACATGCAACAGAATGTAACAAAGATGTGTTGGTTGCCGCTTGGTGAGTTGTGATGGTATGATCCTAAGCTAAGGTATAAGACAAAGGATAGAGGGGTGCTAAGGTCTACAAATCCACCTCTGAATTCCTATTGTGTGCTCAACTGAGTTGAGGCTTTCTTATCCTTGACTGATAAGGGCAGGGTGTCAAACCCACCACCTATCTAAGGTGTTTATCCATGTTATGCTTCTAATAACAGCTGAAGTTACTAACTCCTGAGCATCGGGTTGTCTAATTAAGCACAACTACCAAGGGAATTAGCATTAGGCCTAAAGTATGAGCTGTGGCAATCTCACAACAGATGTAACCTAACTACAATGGATGCAAGACATCCATTGTGAGAGAAAAGTAGTGGAAGCCCTAATTGAAGACATAATTATAATTTTAATCATTTAAGATAATTCAACAGAGCTTAAACACACAATATGGCAACAGGGTTTCATTGAGACCCTAACAAAACTAATTAAAACATCATAAACTAACAAAGAACACGAAATTAAACCTAGCTGACACTCTGGCTAACCCAGGCGTGACTAAAATCATCTCCTACATCTTCTATTTATACATGCCAAGTTTCTCCCAAAATACCTAACCCTAATTCAATTAAAATAAAAATTAAATGAAATTACATCACACCCATACTCTAACCTCGCTCCCTCTTCACAATCGGCTCTCCATCGACTACTCTAGCTTCCCTTGATTTATCAATGAAACCCTAACCTATCTCTGTCTAGTTCTCTCTTAGCTTCTAGGAAAGAAGCTACAAAAGAACTAAATAGCGATTAGGTAGGTGGAGTGTCGGAGTCGATGGAGTTGGTGGCTATGGGTGAAGAAGGTGGAGGAATCGGCTGTGGCGGGAGATGGCCTGGGAGAGGGGGTTTTGCAGAGGTGAGAGCGACGGAGAGAAGAGAAAGAAAGAGAGAGTGATAGAAGAGAATGAGGTGGTCGATTAGGGTATAGGGAGGGGAAGTTTTGATGTAAGCGGTGTAGCGACATGACGATGCGATGGCCCGAGCGAGCGTAGGATCTCGATGAGCAAGATCTCGAACGGCTTAGGATGAATCGGGACGATTTGGTGTCGAGCGGAAGCATCGAGTAATGATATGCAAGGCCGAGCGACCGTAGGATGTAGCCGAGGGAGATCTCAACTCCGAAGTGACGGCTTGGATCCGGTCACGGGCCTGAGATGGATAGCTTGGACCCATATCTTGTAGATGAGTTGCTACTTGTTGAGTTGCAACTGTTGCGCGCGCGGGCTTCGGCTTTCTGCTCCATAGACACTTGCCTCTGAGTCTTCGCTCTTTTGGCTCCTCAGTTTCTCCGAGCTTTATTTATTACCTAAAAACACAAAATTAATTAATACAAATATTTATTCTTGAAAACAAAGAAAACACAGAATCTGGGATAATATCTGATTCTTGAGTACAAAAGATGAGTAAAATGCCAATAAAAAGGTGTATAAATATGCACTATTTGGCACTCATCAAATACCCCCAAACCTGAATTTTACTTGTCCTCAAGTGAAACAAAAATAAGAAATCCTAACTATACCCCTGTCAGCAGTCTCTCGAATGCATTTAGCGTATGCACTAAGCCTTTAAACCCCTAGGTGTCCCTAGTGGACGAGTTGTAGTCTCGTGAGGGTTTACAAGAGGTGTACCCACAAAACCTTCTCCAACTTCAGAGTGTAAAAGAGTCTCAAGCCTCCAAGAAGCTATGAGGACATAGAGTTTCGCATGCTAGTAACGAAGTTAGAACTATCGAAGAACGCATTCTCATCCTTAAGTGCTGAGCGAGAAGTAACCATACCATATGAAAGAATTCGGATTCGATTGTGATCATAAGTCTCAACTTCGCGCCTCACCATTAGGGTTTTATGATAATTGCACTCAAAAAGATCGCTTTTTTAGTCTCTCATGTGTGCAAGCGGGAGTAAAGAGAGAAATCCTGCACACGTTGTAGGTAAGAAGGATAACCTTCCAAATAAAAACTGGAGATTCCACGAAGTGTGGACAAAAGAATCTTTTTCCATGATCTCTAAGAAAGGAAATCAACCATTAGCAAGGGTGGGAGTACTCACTCACTTCTCACCCGATCGGCAACTAACATCAATCTCTCATAGGAACCATAGAAACGTCTTCATTCTTCTGGTCTTCTGGTCTTCACTTGTTTGATGACGAACTTCTAAACTTCACAAAACTTGACAATTTTTAACTTTTCTACTCAAATTCCTTGTTGTTTGGATTTTTCTTTTTACATTCTTCTTTACCATGGTGGTAGCAAAAATAAGAAAATAAACTACAATTTTTTTTTTTTTTTTTTTTTTTTTTTTTTTTTTTTTTTTTTTGATAAGTGAAAATAAAAATACGAATACAAATAGTGAAACAACTAACTCCATGGACAAAGGACTTTATCACTCAATTTTTCCACAACTTGTATTGTCTTGATTTTATAAATTTTATTAATTCTCATCCTATTTTCTTTTCTTTTTCTTTGTTGCACATAAACCTTGGACTATATCAATTTTTCTTTCCATATTCGATTCTCGCTCCTGTTGCTGACGATGATGTGTTTCTATGGGTCTTGCTGATTGAGAGAGAGAATGATGCTAACGGCAAATCGGTATTTAGAAGGAGTTTTCATCTTTAGACGTCACCCTCATGATTGACAAAAACTAGCACTCAAGAGATCAAAAGTAGTGCTGAAAATGGTGCGAAGTTGGGTAGCTCACCATTCCTACCCGGAATTTACGTAAGGTGACACACACTCTAACAGCTTTTCTAGAAAGTTGCAAAAAAAATGAAGGTTGGTGCCTCACTTGATGTAAAATGGGTAGTCTCCACTATGGTTGATCACAATTCTACTACCGAATATCTAAACAACACCTAATTCGCCCTCCGGTATGGTTAAATCCAACTTTAACGCTCTAATCAACTAAGAAACCCGATTGCGTTTTCCGATACTTCCAAGTTCTGTTATTTCGGTCAGAATCTCTATGTAAACATAGCTAAAAGCATGCTAGTGACTCTAAAATCTCTAAAAGTTGGAGGTTTTTACAAAAAGAGTTTTTGAATTTTTTTTTTTTTTTTTTTTTTTTTTTTTTTTTTGAAAATAAAAGGTAAAATAAAAGACTAAAAACTCTAAATGCAAATGCACCCCCAAACCTAAATCAAACATTGTCCTCAATGTGTCACGATAGAAAATTTGAACAATCACGTACCACGAGAACTATGCTGATAAGATAAAAGGGAAGAGATTACCGGATGTTGGCGGGAGCAAGGTTGAGCTTCATTCGTCAAGGCAAAATCCAACATTCTCAGTGGTGATTATATCGGATTAGCACAAAAAAAATGCACAAGAAGACTCAACCGATTCAAGAAAGAAAAAATTAACAAGTCCTACAAAAATTTACTAACAATCTAAAGAGTTGAGGGTCAACCCAATAGAAAATATGTACAA
This sequence comes from Papaver armeniacum, assembly GCA_023531295.1. Lineage (NCBI taxonomy): Eukaryota > Viridiplantae > Streptophyta > Magnoliopsida > Ranunculales > Papaveraceae > Papaver > Papaver armeniacum. Next base: position 26,546 of record JAJJWW010001136.1, on the reverse strand, counting down.
ACATTAACAAATGTAACATGAAAATGGGCTTTGGTTTATGTGGGAATTTGGTTTATTGGGCTTTGGTTTCAATGGGATTCATTTGGTTTTGTTGGGAGCTTTGGTTTATGTGGGAAGCCTGTGTTCTTTGTGGGCTCAATTTGGTTTGTTTGGGAGTTGTTGTTTGAAACCCGGGATTTGTGAACTGCACAGCCCAGATGTCTAGCTTATGTGGGCTGAAGGTTGTGTGGTTGCAGCCCAAGTGGTTGTGCAAAGCCTAGTGGAACTGTGGGCCTCGATTGTTTTGCAGCTTAGGTTGATGGCCCAAAGTGTGTGGGCTGGTTTGGTTTTGTAGGAAGCCCGTGTTGTGTAGAATTGTACACCCCGGAAGTGTAGCTTAGTTGGTCTGGCCCACTTGGTTTCACGGCCAGATTATGTTGAAAATGTATTGCCCAGAAGTGGATTGAGCCCAGATTGTGCACAGCCCAGAAGTTGGGCTTCAGTGTGTGCAGACAGCCCAGCAGATGGGTTCTAGCCTAGATGGTCTGGCCCAGCTTGGTTGCACAGCCCAGAAGTCTATGGGCTCAGTTTGGTGCAGCCCAGGTTGGGTTCAATGAAACTTAATGGGTGTGGGCTGAAATTTTTGTGCACAGCCCAGCAGATGAGGCTCGATCTTTTTGTGCAGACCCCAGTGGTAAGGTAGGTTCAGTTATAAGCTCAAGTGCACAAATACCAATATTTGGGCTTCCACCTATGCAGCCCAGATTTGCGCAGTTGCACAGCCTAGCAGTTGAGCAGAGTCCAACAGTGGGAAAGTAGGCCTGTGCAGATTGCAAATTAGCAACCCAGTTGGTTGCAAGTGCAGAGTTGCACAGAGTAGCTTAGGCACAGATTTGTGTGCACATCTTCTCAAATATGTCACGACTTCAACTGGTTGGTTTGTGTTCAATTTGAACAAATTCGATTGCAAGGGTTTATGTGCTCAAAACACACAGAGCACACAAAGACAGCTTTGGTTTCTCGGGATACACAAATTGAAAGCAACACAAACTTGGGTCTCGGGATTGCTATTCACACTCACAAACTCAGAGGGCCGGAGAATGCTCACAAGACAAAGACAAGATGTGTAGGGCAGGTTTAAAATGTGCACAGAGCTACAGCCAAAGGCAATACAGACTTGCAGCTTCAGGGGGCTAGCAAGATTGTAAGTGGCTCGAGCTCCGAGTGCACAAAGTTGTGCATAGATCAAGAAAGTAACAGGTTGAGCTATGCTACCAGTTTATGCTCAGTTTATGCTACCAGGTTGGCAAAGTTACACAAGTTACAGGGCTTATATTCAGTTCATCACAATGCGCAAGTTCAGCGGGGTCATGCACAGGGTTGCAGCTTAATTGGTTCTCCAAGGTGCAGCACAACTCACAGCTCAGGGAGCTGGGGTTGGAGCACAGGGCAATGAAATTTAGCTAAGGGTCTCGGCCGCATTTAACACCCAATCGTGGAATTCAGGGTAAAAGAGAATTGCTCAAGCATCACAGAAATGTTCAGGCGATTAGGTTGATAGACAATTAGTGATTATTGCTCAGCAGGTTAGCTAATTTTGTCTTGTGAACAGGGCCCAGAACTCAACATAACACAGGTTAACACCGATATGCGGCTATCCTCAGTTTGGAGCATGCAAAAGGTGAGCTCAGCTCACAGCTCACTACAGCTCAAATCACAGCTTCAGGAGGTCGGATTGAGCACAGGGTCTCTCACAAGGCACACGTGGTAGATGGAGTTTAAGCATGCATTCGTGGTCTACAAAGCACGTGGCACTAACCCGGGTCTGCGCCTTTCCTTGTCTCTCTCGCCTTTGGTTTGTCTCAGCTGCTCCTCAGCAACACAGGGGGTACCTGCTCTAACTCAATGAAGATTTTCAGTTCTCAAAAGTGTGCAGGATACAGCAAAAGGAATGAGTACTTGCAAATGCAACTGAAATTTACTTGGACTGAAAGGGATCAAGAGCTACCAATATGCTAAGTTACAATATGCGCATGTGCTACACTAAGTTATGCTTTAAACTATATAAAAAAAAAAAAAAAAAAAAACAAGATGATTATAAAAACAAAAACAAGTTACAGGTTACAAGATGATGCAAGGGTTAAAAACAAAATGATGCTACAATGAAAACAAGGCCAATGAAAACAGGGCTAAAACTACAATGAAAACAAAAGGTGGGTATGTACAGGGGATAGAATGAAATTTCAGTAAAGCAAGCACAAAAATCACACAGGGCACACGCCAAGTCCCCTGCAACGGCGCCAAAAACTTGGTAGGCCTCTAAAGATGTGTATATTTGAGCCTACGGGTAATACCGCAAGTGCACGGCGTCTATCGGAGACGCTAAGCACGGCCGATCCACAGAGACAAGGGGTGCTTTTAATGATCTAAGGCTTGGCTTTAAACTGAATTCCAAAGTGACAAGGTAACAACAGGCAACAGAATGTAACAAAGATGTGTTGGTTGCCGAAACGGCTGAGTTGTGATGGTATGATCCTAAGCTAAGGTATAAGACAGTGATAGAGGGGTGCTAAGGTCTACAAATCCACCTCTGAATTCCTATTGTGTGCTCAACTGATTTGAGGCTTTCTTATCCTTGACTGATAAGGGCAGGGTGTCAAACCCACCACCTATCTAAGGTGTTTCTCCATGTTATGCTTCTAATAACACCGGTTACTAACCTGGAGCACTCGGTTGTCTAATTAAGCACAACCTACCAAGGGAATTAGCATTAGGCCTAAAGTATGAGTCAGGCAATCTCACAACAGATGTAACCTAACTACAATGGATGCAAGACATCCATTGTGAGAGAAAAGTAGTGGAAGCCCTAATTGAAGACATAATTATAATTTTAATCATTTAAGATAATTCAACAGAGCTTAAACACACAATATGGCAACAGGGTTTCATTGAGACCCTAACAAAACTAATTAAAACATCATAAACTAACAAAGAACACGAAATTAAACCTAGCCGACACTGCCTAACCCAAAGCGTGACTAAAATCATCTCCTACATCTTCTATTTATACATGCCAAGTTTCTCCCAAAATACCTAACCCTAATTCAATTAAAATAAAAATTAAATGAAATTACATCACACCCATACTCTGAATTCGCTCCCTCTTCTGTCAATCGGCTCTCCATCGACTACTCTAGCTTCCCTTTGATTTATCAATGAAACCCTAACCTATCTCTGTCTAGTTCTCTCTTAGCTTCTAGGAAAGAAGCTACAAAAGAACTAAATAGCGATTAGGTAGGTGGAGTGTCAGGAGCTGATGGAGTTGGTGGCGGTATGGGTGAAGAAGGTGGAGGAATCGGCTGTGGCAGGAGATGGTCGGGGAGAGGGGGTTTTGCAGAGGTGAGAGCGACGGGAGAGAAGAGAAGAAAGAGAGAGTGATAGAAGAGAATGAGGTGGTCGATTAGGGTATAGGGAGTGGGAAGTTTTGATGTAAAGCGGTGTAGCGACATGACGATGCGATGGCCCGAGCGAGCGTAGGATCTGATGAGCAAGATCCGAACGGCTTAGGATGAACTGGGACGATTTGGTGTCGAGCGGAAGCATCGAGTAATGATATGCAAGGCTGAGCGACCGTAGGATGTAGCTGAGGGAGATCTCAACGGTCAGAAGTGACGGGCTTGGATCCGGGTCACGGGTCGGAGATGGATAGCTTGGACCCATATCTTGTAGATGAGTTGCTACTTGTTGAGTTGCAACTGATTTGCGCGCGCGGCTTCGCTTCTCGCTCCATAGACACTTGCCTCCGAGTCTTCGCTCTTTTGGCTCCTCGCTTTCTCCGAGCTTTATTTATTACCTAAAAACACAAAATTAATTAATACAAATATTTATTCTTGAAAACAAAGAAAACACGAGAATGCTGGGATAATATCTCGATTCTTGAGTACAAAAGATGAGTAAAATGCCAATAAAAAGGTGTATAAATATGCACTATTTGGCACTCATCACAAACCAAAATAATAAAATGAGAATAAGCATTTAAATTTAATACGAATAGAAAAACAACACACCGTCAATCACATATCCTAATGAATAAAGAGTACTTTTTTCCATTCCACAAACTCGCCCATTAACACGAAAGCTTGGTCCTTGAGTTAGATATAATGATGATTTCATTTCCCATAGGATGATAGCTAGGAGTAACCCTAACTTCAACATCGAGTAACCATCTTCAAGAAGCTCTCTAGCGAAGAATACTCCTCAAAGATCAATCAGAATCAAAATCAAAATAATTTATTTCAGCCTAAAAAATCACCAAAAATCAAGATATAACAAAATTAATGATACAAAAATAGGGATTGTAGTAGGATTTACCTTCTCGTTTCTCACGAATAAACCAAATACATCATTCAACAACACCTACAAATCGAAACCAAATCAAGAACAAAACCCTAATTTAGATGGAACCCTAAAATCTGATTTAACAGATTATGAAACCCAACTGATGATGACTTACACAGATGTAAACTTAAATCAAAACCCTAAACTCGATGAGCAAGACGATTGAAGATTAGTTCTTCAAACATCGGATGATTAATCTCAGCTTGAGAGGAAGAAAAGGGAGGCGCGGTAGTAGAAAAGAAATGTAAGTGAAAATGAAAAGTCGAGAGCAGAGAAAAGATTATCTAGGTTAGGGGATGGGATGAATATCCTCGTTAGTTCAACGATTCTTGGGTTGAAAAAGAATAGCAAGCATGTGAATGGCACACGCACAAACTGCAAGTGTTACGACCCAAGTGTGACCAAGCGTGTGAGTGGCACGCCTATAAAAAATTTCGTAACGGCTTGGCCTGTTACGATTTTTTTTAAATTTAGTAACTGGCTTGACCTGTTACGATTTTTTGTAATCTGCCATTTGTAACAAATTTGTAACGGCCCCAAAGCCGTTACGAATTCCTGTTACTAATCCGGGAATTTGGTGTAGTGTCAAGATACGCTGGTCAAAGACAAGCGAGCCAAAGTCTCGCAGAGACATTAATCGGGCGTACAAAGCCTTTTCTCTCTATCCAGGCCGAGTCCCAGCTGACCACATAGAGATTCGGATCCGTTAAGAAAATCTTCGGAGAGATTTTGATCCGTCTGCAAAATCTCTCTGCAAAATCATGGAGAGATTTTGAGTCGTCCGTGTTAGAGCACTGCTTGGTCGAACTCACATGCGTTGCTATCTCAAGCATGTTTGTCAATGTTAGTGATCAAAACTATAAGTCTTGATTTATAGCCTATTTATAGATGTCTCGGACTAGGACATAGATTGTGTGGTTGAGCTTAGTTTTCACGGCGTACATCATTTGAAGACAAAGAACTACTAAGGGGAGCTTGTGGAAATTCATCGACAAGAGGTATGTGGAGACTTGAACTCATCTATCACTTGGAAAGTATATTTCTACTCTATCTCCTATATTGAGACATAAGTCGTATTACGATATAGTTTTCTATATACACATTTGAGATTTCGAGCTAAGTTTATCTCGCTTACATATTTCTCGAAATATGTGTTGGCAAGCTTTCGCTTCGACCAAGTTCATCTTATATCATGAGAAAATTTCCAAGTAACATCTTACATGGTTTGTGTGATACAATCATTTGGTGTAGACTTGCAATGTTTCGATAATGATTATTTCAATATCTTGAAAATTGCTTTGATGCTAATAGTGTGTGAAAACGGCTCTTGTCATCCTCTAAGAATGTTTCAATGATTGAAATAAAGAGCTTAGAATCATGTAACCATCTTTGGATATAAGCATATAGTGTGTTCGCACATTTGTGTATAAGTCCAAAACCGGAAACCAAATGTATACATACTTGTGTGTGTACTAAATGGTTGTATACATACTGGAGGAAGTTCACGTCCGTGAATTTTTGCTGAGTTTGGAAATCAAAACCAACTCAACCAGTTACCAAAGTATGCGTACATGTACGCATACTGGCGGAAAGCTCACTTCCGTGAATTTCTGCTGAGTTTGAAAACCAAAACAAACTCAAATCTGGTTACTTAAGTACGCATACCTGTACGCATACTTAAGTGGTTACTTTCTAAAATCGGTCATGTACATGAACCTAAACATTTATAAAATAAGGAATGCAATCTTTGCAAACCGTGGCTATAATGTTCATGTATTGATTCGAGTGAATCAAACGATTTTGCTTCAATTGTGTTCTTGTATACTTCTATGAGAATATAGCAATTGAACGGTTCTTCAACTAGTTTCATTTGAGTAATTTGAACTAGTTATGGTTAAGATGAATAAGGTTGATATGAGAGTGATAATATGGCTAACCTCGGTTAACTATTTGTGAACCAACATGGTGTACACGTTTAGGTACTAACATAAACCTAAATAAGGGTACATTTCATTTGTGTGTAACAAGCTAAGTTCGATCTAACGGTTGAAAGATATTAGCTTGGTTGAATCAGGTTTTTCATCTAACGGTGAATATTGAATGCTTTGTTACCAAGGTAACTTAGATTGCAAACCCTGATTTGAAAACTATATAAAGGAGAACTCTAGCAACTGGGAAACCTAATCCCCACACCTCATGTGTGTTACTAGTTGCATAACTAGAGTCGATTCTCCTTTAACCTTAGGTTTCTATCGATACCCTGTAGGTTAACGACTTCAAAGACTTTATTGGGATTGTGAAGCCAGACCCAACTTTTTTCTTTGTAGTTGCGTGTTCTGATCTTGCCGATTCTGTCGTATTGAGTACAATTGAAATAATTGACTTGAGATTAATTTCTCCGATAGGCAAGATAAAAGTAATCACAAACATCTTCGTCTCATCGTTTGTGATTCCACAATATCTAGTTTCACCATCATACGATTTAGATTATTGTGGGGTGATTGATAATACTAGGTTGTTCTTCTAGAATATAAGTCCGGTTTATCAATTGGTTCCTGTTCACCTTGATTTATCAAAATACGGAACAAAAACTCTTAGGTATTTCTGTGGGAGACAGATTTATTCAATCCTATAGACTTTTCTCGTGTGAGACAGTTTGTTTATCAATTCTTCGACTTTGGGACATAGCAACTCTTGGTTGTGGGTGAGATCAACTAAGGGAATCAAGTGCGTAGTATCCTGTTGGGATCAGAGACGTAAGGAACGCAACTGTACCTTGAATCAGTGTGAGATTGATTAGGGTTCAACTACAGTCCAGTCCGAAGTTAATTGGTAGTAGGCTAGAGTCTGTAGCGGCTTAATACAATATGGTGTTCAATCTAGACTAGGTCCCGGGGGTTTTATGCATTTGCGGTTTCCTCATTAACAAAATTAGGTGTCCAGTGTTATTTCTTTTCCGCATTATATTTTGTTATATAATTGAAATATCACGAGTTTGTGCGTTAAGATCAATCAATTAGAATATCCAACCTTTGGTTGTTGATTTACATTGATTGACACTTGAACATTGGTCTTTGGTACCGTTCAAGTTGTTTTACATAATAATCAGGCTCACGGATTTTATCTGTTTGGTTTGATGATTACATTGTGAAACAGAGATATTAAAACTCTTTGATATACTTTACTCTAGATTGAGTCTGACTATCTAGTTGATTCTCTAGAAAGTGTATTGGATCAAGTCCTCTCATATTGCCAAATGAATTGTTGGGTGTGGTTGTTAGACCGCCGCATTTTCAGTCTGCAAAATCTCGGAGAGATTCAAATCTCTCTGCAAAATCACGGAGAGATTTTGAGCCGTCCGCAAAATCTTGGAGAGATTCAAATCTCTCTGCAAAATCATGGAGAGATTTTGAGCCGTCCGCAAAATCTCGGAGAGATTCAAATCTCTCTGTAAAATCACGGAGATATTTTGAGCCGTCCGCAAAATCTCGGAGAGATTCAAATATCTCTGCAAAATTACGGAGAGATTTTGTTCCGTCTGCGAAAATCTCGGAGAGATTCAAATCTCTTCGCTAAATCTCGTAGAGATTCAAATCTCTTCACAAAATCTCGGAGAGATTCAAATCTCTCCTCAAAATCTCGGAGAGATTCAAATCTCTCCTTAAAATCTCGGACAAGTTTACATGATAGGCACACGCCTTACCTAGTGCTCAAGCCTATTTCTCAGCCTCTCAAACACACTCACGGCTAGAAATTGAGCCTGAACTATACATGTCTATCCAAAAAAGGGGATAATCTCTCTTGAGCACCGCATGCTCAACAAAGGGACCCACAAAAAATAATACGGTCTTCTCATGGCATATGTGACCGGCCATGGAGAGAGGGAGATCAGCCTCAGCTCCTCTCACACTCTGCACACGATTCTTGAGGAATTTCATGTCTTTTTACGTTACTCGTCCTAGTCATTCTCACAATCTTGGCTAACTCGGCTAAAGAGAATATTTCTCTCTCAACACATCATCAAAAAGGTGAGTCGACTTTCACACAAATGGGGGATAACAATTAGGTTTTGGTATGGCGGTCTACGACACGTGTGAGAAATACCCGCTTATTTCTCACTGCAGAGAGAGTAAAGGCGGTGGAATAATGAGATAAACTCAACCTAGTTTATCCCTATTCCTGAAGAGATGGGAGAATTGCTCCGCACGACACGGAAAATAATCCTTATCTTCACCAACCTGAGATTAGAGAATTCATCTATAAATAGGTCATCTATTTCTCCAAGCTATCACGATCTTTCTAATAACCTGTCAGAGCAATTATTCTTCAAACTCTAAAATTCCTTGGTCTCTCTCTTCATCTGCTTCCCTCCCTAAGACCGGCCCTAAATCTCTTTCCTGTGACTGAAGCAGCCTTTGAACGGACACTGTGCGTGGCTTAGGCGAAGACTGTTCGTGCTCAACCTCCCGAAACTCACTTTCAGAAACCCTAGAATCCCACTTCTAGCCTCTCTCAGATTTTAGGTAACTACGCTTGGATAATCATCTGGGCGCTCCTAAGCTTGGGGGCATGTTTTTTATGGATTCTCCTTTGCCTTATTCTTCATTCCTGCATTTTTCTTTTGGAAGAATACAAAATACTACTATATCTTATCTTTTTTCAAGTGTTAGTTATCCATTCAGAGTCGTTTGTCATGCTAAGATTTTCATAATGCTCTTATGTGTTTATGTTTGTCTGAAAAGGTGAATAACACTTTTGTTTTAGTTTTTATTCCCATACTTGGCTCTATTCTTCTCCTTTGAAGTACAAATTTAAACACATTTGATTGTATTCCTAGAATTATTTAGGGCGATTAGTTCGCCTTATATAATGGTTTTGGTTTATGATATGCGAAAATTTAGATTCATACCTGCCTCTGCCACTTTGATCCCTTCTCCTTTATATGTTCGCGCTTAACGACTGTGTCCTTCGCCTACTCTTTCTCAGGTTAGATTTTTCCTTTGTATATGATGTATTCGCCTATGCCTTCTTAATCCTTTTCGCCTATGTATTTTCTTTAGTCTCTTTATGCATGTTTTGTGAATCTCCCATCTGCAAAATAATAGCAATTTTATAGGTATGGATAGGGTTTATTATAAGGTCTTAATGCGCCTCCCTAGATAAAGGTATTATGCTGCCTCCCCATGTTGAATAGGTCTTATGCTTGCCCCGGGGTATTATTTTTGGTCGGGCGACGAAATCTCAGGCGACCATTACTCTTTCAAGTAATAGTCCATTGATCTCGCCTTATCATCTTTCGTATTTTTGCCTCGGTAGGATATTTTTACGCGACAATGCGATAGGCCTAGATACTCCCGTGAGTATTAGCCCCATGACATTGTCGTCTTTGACACAATTCAGATCCCTAATGGAGGGTGCCATCCTTATATTCCCCCTGACTGCCCCTTAAAGGAAGCTTACCCCTACCGGGTTAGGGTGGGCTCTTCCCATCCAAAGGATACCAACAATTAGTTATTTTCGTGGCCTCTTATCCCTCCGCCGATATGGCTTATGGTTACGAGACCACACCCTAGGTGGGTTTTCTTGAGGACCGAGTGCATCATAGCCAGGACTTGCTAAGGATGGTCGGAAACGCTCCAGACACCCTTAGCTCAACCGTGATCGAGTTTCTGAACTCCTTAAGAGAGAACTTATTACCCTGAGTTGTTAGCTTAGGAGTCTCTCCTGGATAGGCTTTTGTTTCGCCCCAATCTCCATGGCCCAGGTTTCAGGGTTGGTATGGCTTTCCCCCGTGCCATGCATTACTAGGTTTTCCCCAATTATGACGCGCGTTAGGTCTTATCTATTTTGCCTCTTGCAGTTACGCGAACTAGGGTGCACGCCATAGTTGGATGCCTAGCCTCCCTAGTTAGAGGAATATATATTGCCTCCTATTAAGGTCTTATTGATAAGGTATTATTTTTTCCTTTTTCTTCTACTTGTCATTTTTTTGATGTATTGAAGTATAAGATTATTTGAAGGAGAAATCTTCCATTTTGCATTCATATCTTTGATCATTACATTTTTGAAATCTTTCTTCTTCATTTTATTCGCTTACATCCTCACTACTTTTCCTAAAGGTCACGCTTCAAAATGAATTTGATTTCCAAATATATTGAACTCTTTCTTTTCTTTCTAGTTAATTTGTTCTTTTCCTTCAAAGTATCGCCCATTATGTATATTCATCATCATTTGTAGTATGCGAACCGCTCGCGCTTATTTCTTCTCATGTATGGGTACCTGTGTTCATAGGTGATATTGATGTTGTTGCCTGATTGCAATTATGATTCATGTCTTCGCACCTGCATATGGCATCAACCATTAACCTCTCCTTCCTCTTGAAAAAGCGGGGGTACAACAACCACACCCAATATTTCGTTTGGCAATCTGAATAGACATACTCCAATATACTTTCAAAAGAATCAACTAAACAGTCAGACTCAATCTAGAGAAAAGTATATCAAAGATTTTTATATCTCTAACTCTCAATTCAATCTACAATCACCAACTAGAAATTTGCGAGCCCGATTGAGTATAAGAGAAGTAACTTGAACGGTACCAAAGACCAATGTTCAAGGATCAATCAATTTCAATCAACAACCAAAGGTTGGATTTACCAATTGATCGATTCAATGCACAACCTGTGATATTTCAATTATATAACAAAATATAATGCGGAAAAAAAAAACACGTGATTACTGAATTTTGTTAACGAGGAAAACCGCAAATGCGTAGAAAAACCTCGACCTAGTCCAGCTTTGAACACCACACTGTATTAAGACGCTACAGATACTAGCCTACTACCAATGAACTTCGGACTGGACTGTAGTTGAACGCTAATTAATCTCACACTGATTCAAGGTACAGTTGCGCTCCTTACGTCTCTAATCCCATCAGGATCCTACGAACTTGATTCCCATAGTTGATCTTGAAAAAGCGGGGGTCTAACAACCACACCCAGTAATTCGTTTAGCAATCTGAATAGACAAACTCCAATATACTTTCAAGATAATCAACTAGTCATTTAGACTCAATCTAGAGAAAAGTATATCCATAAGTTTTGTATCTCTATATCTCAATTCAATCTGCAATCAACAAATAGAGATTTGTGAGCCCGATTGAATATAAGAGAAATAACTTGAACGGTACCAAAGACCAATGTTCAAGGATCAATCAATCTCAATCAACAACCAAAGGTTAGATTTCACAATTGATCGATTCAACACACAACCTGTGATATTTCAATTATATAACAAAATATAATGCGGAAAAGAAATAACACAGACACCAGAATTTTGTTAACGAGGAAAACCCCAAATGCAGAAAAACCCGGGACCTAGTCCAACATTTAAACATCACACCGTATTAAGCCGCTACGTACACTAGCCTACTACCAATGAACTTCGGGACCGGACTGTATTTGAACCCTAATCAATCTCACACTGATTCAAGGTACAGTTGCGCTCCTTACGCCTCTGATCCCAGCAGGATACTACGCACTTGATTCCCTTAGATGATCTCACCCACAACCAAGAGTTGCTACGAATCAAAGTCGAAGACTTGATAAACAAATATGTCTCACACAGAAAAGTCTATAAGAATAGATAAATATGTCTCCCATAGAAATACCTATGAGTTTTGTTCCGTTTTTTGATAAATCAAGGTGAACATGAACCAATTGATAAACCGGACTTATATTCCGGAAGAACAGCCTAGTATTATCAATCACCTCACAACAATCTTAATCGTATGGTAGCGAAACAAGATGTTGTGGAATCAGAAACGATGAGACGAAGATGTTTGTGATTACTTTTATCTTGCCTATCGAAGAATAAATCTCGAGCCAATCTTAAAGCAGATCGTACCCAAACATGATAGAAGATGCATGATCAGATTACGCAACTACAAAGAAAATATTTGGGTCTGGCTTCACAATCCCAATGAAGTCTTCAAGTCGTTAACCTACAAGGTTTCGTGAAAAACCTAAGGTTAAAGGAGAATCGACTCTATCTTATGCAACTAGTATCACACAAGAGGTGTGGGGATTAGGTTTCCCAGTTGCTAGAGTTCTCCTTTATATAGTTTTCAAATCAGGGTTTGCAATCTAAGTTACATTGGTAACAAAGCATTCAATATTCACCGTTAGATAAAAACCTGATTAGATTCAAGCTAATATCTTTTAACCGTTATATCGAACATATCTTGTTATACACAAATGAAATGTACCTTCATTTAGGTTTATCTAACCATACCTAAACGTGTACACCATGTTGGCTCAACCGTACTTAACCTAGGTTAGTGTTTGAGGGTGAAAATGGTTTCTGCTAATTTCGGTAATTTCGGGTGTGTGGGTGAGAAACGAATTTAAACCCTAAACAATGTACTGCAAGGGAGTACTTTAGATTCGAGAGATCAATCTGGCAAACCGGCCTAAACCAAGAAATGGTCGTTCCAGACTTGCTTCGGTCACAAAAAGGAGGAGAATGGGTTGGTTTTGGGGAGGGAAGCGAAGAAAGTGTTGAGACCAGGTTGATTCTGGAAGAGTAGTGGTTTCACGACTTGTATCAGAAAGTGGGAAGCTACCAGATGGAGAGCTAGAAAATATTTTCTGAGTGTTATATGCTCCTGACCTGAACTTGTTGTTCGGTGGAAATAGGTAAGACCTATTTATACAAGTCGAAGTGAAACATACTTTAGTCTCATTAAGGAATGGAAAAATGGGTGAGTAAATGGGAGGAGGTGGTAACCGTTAACGCATGGAATTGATGTTCCATAAAAAAAGAGCGTTTCACCATTACTCCTTGCATTTACTAACCGCCTCATCCTTATTACAATTCCTTATGACGGGCGTAGTGTACGCCGCACGCTGTAAACCGCCAAACCAATACCCAAAGTGGATCCCCCAGGTTGTGATATGTATTGATGTCTCTAATGTTTTTGTGGAAAACATGTAGCATGGTTGTTGCCTGGCAAGTCGATATTGGGAGACTTGCTAGCTTGGTGACCTTCGACAATCGAGATTTTGTATCTTAAGAGGAAAGGTAGTCGTTGATCGTTGCACGCTTCCATTTTTGATAGCCGTGTAGGGAAGGCCAGCATGGTGGCGCGGCAGAGTTGGCATGCCTTGGCGCGGTTTGGCGCGGCCAAACTAGGATTTTGGGTCAAAGTTTACCATGCGTTGTCTGGTAACCTTGGACGGATAGGATTTGATCCTGGGATTGAAGGGCAACCGTTGATTGTCGCACGCCATCGTTTTAGTAGCCGCATATGGAATGCCGGCATGGTGGCGTGGCTAGGTTGGCATGGCATGCCTTGGTGCGGTTTGGCGTGGCCAAACTAGGGTTTCGGGCCAAAGGTTACCATGCGTTGTCTGGTAACCTTGGACGGCTAGGATTTGATCCTGGGATTGAAGGGCGACCGTTGATTGTCGCACGCCTTCGTTTTAGTAGCCGAATAGGGAAGGCCAGCATGGTGGCGCGGCTAGATTGGCATGCCATTGGCATGGCGCGGTTCGGCGTGCCCAAACTAGGGTTTCGGGGCAAAGGTTACCTTGCATTGTCTGGTAACCTGGGACGACTAGGATTTGCTCCTGAGATTGAAGGGCGACCGTTGATTGTAGCACGCCTTCGTTTTAGTAGTCGCATAGGGATGACCAGCATGGTGGCGCGGCTAGGTTGGCATGCCGTGGCGCGGTTTGGCGTGGCCAAACTAGGGTTTTGGGCCAAAGGTTACCGTGCGTTGTCTGGTAACCTTGGTCGGCTAGGATTTGATCCTGGGATTGAAGGGCGACTATTGATTATCGCACGCCTTCGTTTTAGTAGCCGCATAGGGAAGGCCAGCATGGTATAGTGGGGCCGCGGGTTTGGCATGCCGTTGGCACATGGTGCGGCTAGCATGGCTAGGGCCAAGGCAAGGTGCGTTTGGCTTGGCGAGGTGGGGTCAATGGTTTGGCATGCCGTTTGGCACATGGTACGGCTAGCATGGCTAGGGCCAAGGCAAGGTGCGTTTGGCTTGGCGAGGTGGGGCCAATGGTTTGGCATGCTGTTTGGCACATGGTGCGGCTAGCATGGCTAGGGCCAAGGCAAGGTGCGGTTTGGCTTGGCATGGTTTGCTATTGGCGCAGTAGTGCGGCTGGCATGGTTGGCATGCCTTGGCGTGGAGATGTGGTTGGCACGGTTTGCCATTGGCACAGTGGTGCGGCTGGCATGGTTGGCATGCCTTGGCGCGGTAGATGTGGCTGGCACGGTTTGCCATTGGCACAGTGGTGCGGCTGGTATGCCTTGGCGAGGAGATGTGGCTGGCACGGTTTGCCATTGGCACAGTGGTGCGGCTGGAATGGTTGGCATGCCTTGGCGCGGTAGCATGAGGGTTTTGTACATGTGATGTCAATCAATTTTAGGGGTTTTGCCGTGGAACATGATACATAGAAAGAAAAAAGGTACCCTGGTAATTCTTACATAAGCATGTTGATCAATTCGATAAATGTGTTAATGGTCATAATGACGTCATGCCAGATGTGCGGTTTTATGATTTTAACCCTAGGCTAAAAGCCACCATAAACATTAAGTTCCCCGCTAGCTCGGAACGGGAGCATCGTTGCGAGGTAAGCATAAGATGGTGCCAGGGGACAAGAAATTGAAACAAGTCGTGATAAGATGGTCAGGAAAGCCTGACTAACCTTTTCGAGAGGTAAAGAGAGTTTGCGCTTCCCGTGTTGGCGGCCTTGCATAAATTGTATTGGTGGTGCAGACCGTGATGTGGTGAGATGAAAATTGTCGGCTTAGTCTGGCTATGCATTACCTTGGCTGGGTCAGGGAACATCGTGTCGCTGGGTCGGCGAGTTGTTGGTGTCGGGTATGGTTTGGAAAGGGGGTACAGAGCGTTGCGCCGGCTTGGACTCGCGTGGCAAGGCATGGCGCGGACAAGCTTGGCATGTGGGGCCATGGCAATGGCGCGGTCTTGGAGAGGCAAAGCATGGTGGACAGCTTGGCAGGTGGGGCCAAGGCAATGGCGCGGTATTAGAGAGGCAAGGCATGGAAGACGGCTTGGGTGTGGGGCCAAGGCAATGGCGCGGGACAGCCTTGGCGTGGTGATTTTGTCTTCGCGGGACCGGTTGCCTCTTTTCCTTACTTGGCTCAAAATAGGAAATCCTTTCCTTGTTCGGATTCCCAAATATCACGCCGACATCTCCTTTTGTTTCATACCTATTTATTGTATTTTGGTGTGGTAACAAAGAAGCAAAGCTTTCTGCAAGCAAATCCCGATATGTCTTCCCATACTTCCTCCTTACCTTGCTTTCTTTCCTCTTTTTTTTTTTTTTTTTTTTTTTTTTCATTAACTTGTAGAAATATCGTTTTTCTGAGTTGGTATGAATCCCAGCCATAGGTATGCTTTGCACGACCTTGTAGTAAAATTTAGGCGTGAGTGCCGTAGTGATGTTTGCCGCCTCAATTACTGTGCGAAGTTGGTGTGCACGAGCATTGTTATTCCCTTCCCGCGAAAATCTAGCTTTTAGGGTTTCCTCCGTTTCCTGGTGTGGTCGTGTGCATGGTTCCCGTTGTGTGGCGCGCCTATTCGGCTAGGCGCCAATTTCCCGTTGCATGAAGTGGTGATGCAGAGTCTGTCTGTCCCCATTTCTTCGCATATGCGCAAAAGTGACTTTGAAACCAATTGGCTTGCGTCCAGGATGGCCCTCTTGAGTCTGATAAAATAATTTCCAGGCACTTTCCGTAATAATCTATCTTCGTATTGTTCCATTGTAGTTATCTCGGAGGTGAAAGCAGCGTAAGGGAATTTTCGTTAGGATGTCAGCAATTTCTACTGTATCAAGGATCTTTGGCAGCTCCAAACCAAACGCGGCTGATGAGTTCTTCACGATAGTTTCGCGCCAGAGAAATCATCTTAAGCATGTGCCGATTCTTTCCGACCGGTCCTAAGGTGAGGGAGGGGATCGATCGGTTCCGCCTGGGAACGTAATACGATTTTTTCTTCAGAGGAAAGAGTATTCCGCCTCTCTTATTGATTTCAAGATCTCCGTGAGTCTGTTGCGTTCCTTTGATAAATGGATGCGATTTATGATAAGTCAAGATTGTGTAAGAGCTAGTTTAACCAAAGCGCAAATCATTGATGCTTTGTCGCTTTCGCATCACTTCAAATTAGGAAAGACATCCCGGGTTTGGTTGCTTTCATCTCCAGGTGGTGTCCAGATACCCACACATCTATATGCATGTGGGGAGAAATGACTATATCCTTAGAAAGTGTAGCCATTCTTCTGAATCTTCCCATAACAGGAAACCTCAACATTAAGCTTTCAGATGATGAAGAAAAAATGCGTACCACCCTGGTTGCGAAGTCGAAAGGGTTTGTTCGAAAAGAAAACGAGACGAAGTGTTTCTACAGCTGGTGGGTGTCTCAATGGTTTCCTGATGAGCTGGCACCGGATTAAAAGAATAATACACTCCACGTCGCGACATTCTTGTGTTGATGGTGGATTTTCGTTTAAGGTTAAATTTGTAAGTAACCAGAAAATCATGCGCTGACATCTTGTAAAAGATAAAGCCGTTTATAAGTGACGGATACTCCTCACTTAATTCACCAAGAATGGAGCATGTAGCAAAAATCCCATTCTCGTGAATACGTAAAATTCCTCCAGGGTTGGAGCATGTAGCAACAATCCCTTCCCCGTGAATTTCATATCCGCCTTGTATTTCCCCGTACTCATTATCGCTGTGGCATGACGACCGAGTGTTACTCTTACAGAGTAACACAAACCTCCAAACACTATAATGAAACCATGTACGAAATACCCGTATGCAGCCGATTCTCGGTGTGTTATACTAGCCCGAGCCCTCTCTGTGTTATACTAGCCCGAGCCCTCTCTGTGTGTTATACTAGCCCGATTGAGTCCCTCTCGGTGTGTTATACTAGCCCGATTGAGCATCCGAACTTGATCAGATCAGTCTCCTGATATGATTCGATCGCAGTCATCCAACTCCACAAGCATGATTGGATGACCACAGATCAATTCCATCACCCCCAAGCAGTGTATGGAATACACACGCCTTAGCTCGCCAAATATGATCTCGATCGCAGCCATCCAACTCCACAAGCATGATTGGATGACCACAGATCAATTCCATCACCCCCAAGCGAGGTATGGAATACACACGGCCTTAGCTTGCCAAATATGATTCGATCGCAGTCATCCAACTCCACAAGCATGATTGGATGACCACGATCAATTCCATCACCCCTGCAGCGGTATGGAATACACACGGCCGACCCGCATGGTCGACCATTGGCCTTTGCTTGCCAAGAAACCGTCCATACCAAGCATTATGGACGGAAAACCCTAAATTAGGGTTTGCGGCATATTACATGTGCCGCAAAACGGTCTCAACCATCCATCTTCGCAGTATAGATGGAGGGTGTAGATGTAGACTCAAAGGGCCCGAGCATGTCGACACAATCACCATGTGACCGCCTACACACTTGGCCAATCGGTCAAAGCCAACCGTGGTTGGTTACAACAAAACCGTCCGCCCAAAAGAGCATGGTCGCGCGGCTTTGAAAGCCAAAATTAGGGTTCAAGCCATCACGCGCGTCCATCTTCTCCTAAGCACGAATGGAGGGTCACAGATTAGATTAAGCAGGTCCGGTTATACCAGCATGACCACCGTGGACCCATCTACCTCCTCTCATACGGCCGGCCAAGGCATATCATGCCCGGCCAATCCAAAACGCCCGCTCAAACATGCGTGGTTACACTTCCCAAATTGCAAATCGATCTCGACCACTCAACTTCACCGGACGAATTGGGTGGCTTAGATCGCGTCTTCTTGGGAAAGTGAAGTATGGGCGTGAACATCAGCCCGCCACCTTCACGCCAATCCAACCGGCCAAGACCGACCAAGCTAGGTCGTCTTGGAAAATGCGCCAAGAGAGCATGGCGCGCGGCTTTTTGCGCATCAAACTCTTATCGCAAATCGATCTCAACCACTCAACTTTACCTGGTCAAATTGAGTGGCTTAGATTGCGCCTTCTTGGGAAAGTGAAGTATGGACGTGCACACCGGCGTGTTGTCTACACACATGCCCTGGCCGGTCCTCTTCAAAACCTTTCCCATGCTTGGTTTTGACCAAGTCAAGAGTGATGCTTGCGCACCTCTTTAAAAACCCTAATTTCATCAACTGGCCGCAGATGAGTGTCTCAAACATCATCTCATCCGTCCGACTTCACCAAATTTGGTTATACAACCCGTCGGTCGTGAGTTATTTGGTTAGTGAGGAGTCATTACCCATCACTTTACCACACCGTAATGCAAAGACTCTGCGTAAAATACACACGATACTCCACAAGTATCGACTTTCTTCAATAACGCAATTTATTCAATTCAAGATTACATGCTATCTTCCGTGGATCCACGATCCACATTCCGACATCAATCATGTCACAAACTCGGGGATACATATCGGGGTATTGGTCCGGCGGTTTACGGCCAGTGCGGCAGTGTAACGCGCCATCACAAGAACGTGTTAGGAAGTCATGGACGGTTAGAGATGAACAGGAAAAGTGGGCAAGACTGGTCGTGTGTTACCGGCACACAACTCCACTACTCCATCATTCCACTACCTCCACTTCCCACGTGAAACGTGAATGAGGCTCAATGACTTGTATAAATAGGTTCTCCGCCTTCTTTTCCAATATGAACGAACAAAGGAAATAACGGAGAACAACACAAGTTCAGACGACAGAAACCAAGTGTTAATACAAACCGTATTCAAACACTTAGAGCCTGCTTGCATCAACCGTAAGCTTGCTCATCTTTCTGTTACAAGTCATAAGCAAGCCAACACCTTCACAATCTCAACACCTTCTTCGCTTCCCTCCCTAAGATCAACCCCATCTCCTTCACTTTGTGACCGAAACAAGTCCGGGAACGGCCATTTCTTGGTTTAGGCCGACTTGCACGCATTGATCTCTCGAATCTACAAGCACTCACCGCGCAAAGGCATTTGTTGAAGGTTTAGACTCATTCCTCATCCACACCCCAAATTACCAAATTCTCGCAGGAGTAGTTTTCACCCATCAACAATTGGCACCACAAGGGAGGTTGATCTATCTACAAACAAAAAATCGAATTCTCAATTCTTCGGTTTTCCATCACGATGTATCTTCACCCTAGTCCGCAGTGGTTCAGATATCATGGGAAGCATAGCTGGAATGTTGGAGGATGTCTTGGCGAATCAAGCCAGATCACTGTGGAGGCGGAGCGAGACATTTCGCCTTTGAATGACATAGCAAAGACAATTACGAGAAGGATGCATCCGCTTCCGCAAGCAAGAAACGGTGAATCCTTAGCCGTGGATCACACCTTTACCAAAGGAGAAGCAAGAGGAGCACGTAATCGCAGACGAATCAAGAGATGGACAACATGGTCCGAGACGAAGGAAGAGACTTGTCCGAGTACTACAACGTCTGCCCGCTGATAAAGAAAGGAGCCTCGCAGCCTATGGAGCCCTGCTAGAAGATTTGTATTTCAAAACTCTTATTGAAGCACGTAAGACTGTCCAATCCACGTCGGCCTTCCAACCAACTCAAGGAATGCTTGAGGAATGAGAAATCAATCGAAAATGCCCGAATACGAGGATGGGAGCGTTCAATCCGGCCACTCAAAGCAGTGACATTACGACACCTTCCACATCCCTCTACCTAGGCAAGCGATCCGCAGATATGATGGCACTCACAAATCTCCCAACTTCATCTCCCTCGTTCCACGTCGAAGCCGCGGAGAGACGTTACAACGCCCACTAACGCAGGAAATCCGCACTCAAGGTACTTATATTTCCCATTCCCAATGAAGAAGATACTCGGAGGTACCGGAGACATGGGTGCGAAGTGAAGAGGTGGAGCTACCCCTGTGATGGCGTCCGCCTATCGATCAAGAAGTAATGGACCCGAGGTAATCACATTACCACCGGTTCCTTCATCACCCCACCAAGAATGCAACGCTTTGAAGCGCATTGTTCAGAGAAGCCCTGGTTCGTAAAGATAGCTTCATGAGGATTTTTTTAGAGAGGCTACTCCGGCTTGATATAGTGAGGCTTCAAAAGCAAGTAAGTTTTACTCAACAACTTTACAAGAGAGATAGTTTAGAATTCACTGGGACTTAGCATCCCGCATGTGGAAAAAGAGGCTCAATGATCAAATGCCACGTTTGTTTCCGTTCGTGCCTCTCTTTACATAACGCTTGCAACTTCATGTGACATGTGCAATCATTCATGACCAAGATGCAAATTTCATTTAAAATAACCTCTTCGTAAAAAATCATTCACCAAACTATCTCAAAATGAACCAATTCAATTACCTATTAATTCAAAACCGGTAGTCAAAGGAATCCTCACTATCACTCAAAAACAAGAGCATCTAAAAAGACAAGTAGGTAGCTACGATCCTTCAAGGAAAGTCCTTCAAAGAACAACTCGTCCTTCCGGGCAAGAGAGAATTTCATCCTTTGAAGTACAACCTGCTTCACCTTCAATTCCTTAGGCAACTTTTCAACCTCTTCTTCCCTGGCGAGTAACACAAGATACGTAAGGGGCTCCGTCCTATAATTTCCTGAGCTACCGTGGTCAATACACCTTATGCAGCCGTCACTTCTACCACCGGGTGCCACAGAAGCAGAGATGTTCCAAGAAGTGTAACACCTCCCGTCACCATAGTCGAGAAAGAAATCCCGACAACTCCTCAAGCGCAACGCCTCCGTAGTCACCGTGAGCAACAACTTTCACCTGCGCATCGAGACGAGGAGCCTGAGGGACGAGAGGAGGACCACCATCCATTACCATTTCAGACTTGATGGAGAAGCAGGAAGTTCTTGCTAAGACTCAAACGGATATGGCCGCAACTCGAAAGAGGTATTTCAGCCCACAAGGACCTACGTGGACCCGATAAAATGAGCGACATCGATATGAACGGTCCCTGTCATGGAGATTCCTACACTGGGACCGATCCTCACAACGATCCTCCCTGTGTCAACAGATTTACTACGAACCAGCAGACCAAAGGATTAGGAAGCGGCATCTCTAGTGGAAAGCTTGTGTGAACTCTTGCGCCTCTCAAAGAATCAACGTGCAGAGATGTTTCCGTAATTAATAAAATAGCTCGGGACGTACACCGACTCCTTCACGTCCGTAAGTCTTAATCTGCATCGAAAACACCTGAAATAATGTTACATTTACGTAAGACGACATGATGGCGTAAAAGATCACGACCGCCCTACATGTTACCGCACATATCAAGGGTTCGGAGTTCGGGAGGGCCCTCGCCGACACAGAGCATCTTCCAATGTGATTTCTCTCAAGACTCTCAGACGGCCAAGTTTAGCCCATGCAAGATTGTGCGTCATCCCACCACAATGACGGACTTCAAGGAAACCAGACCAGACATACGGTGAAGCTTCAACCCATACTCACACCAAAAGGGGACGCACTTTCAAGCAAGACGTGATTAGAAGGGGAAGACAATATACCGGCGTCGTTAGCAATTAGCAGTGAGAGACCGACACCCGCCCTCCGCCCAATGGAATGCTCCAAAAGCGATTCTCCTATACCGAACATCGACATGTTAGTAGATGCAACCAAATGGACACGGCATGTTCTCCTCCATGGATGGATGTAGCGGCTACAACCAGATAAGGATGTACGAGCGTGACGCAAGGGCATATATCTCACCAACAAAGATACAACCTTCAGCCTTCGTAAGCGGTTCCCCTCAAGCAAAGAAGGGGAAAACCACCGAGATACAATATCCTCGCATGTCCGCCAACTCCAACTCCAATGCACATGTACGACTCCCGCAATGATGCAACAAATGTTCGAGATATTCCATACCAGGCTCGACAACAACCACTACGGACAAACCATGTAAACCACGCTTGGGGATCGAGGCTCAAAGATGAAGTTCCTTCACCGTCGGGCCAAGGACTTCTTCAACATGAGAAAGATGGTCGGTCAAGAATCATGGATTCACAAGGGTAATCGAATCGAAGAGGAAGCCACTTCAACGCTCCCTCCAGCCAGGTCGCTTCAATGGTCTATTCAAAAGCCGCAACGCTTCTCTCGAGACCCACGTTCTCTTCGTAATCCTTCTTCAACACTCTCCAGACTCACCTCAACGGTCGCATCGTAAACCACTTTAACATCCTCTCGAGACGTTTCAACACTCAAGCCGCATCAATAATCTGCGCTCCGGTCAAGTTATCTTTGATGTACTCATTGCTCAACATACGTCTCATCCATCCTTCATGAGGACCCAGCGGAGCATGAAAAACCCCAAGTCGATAGGAGGAAGGTTATCCCGTGGAACGGATGTTTTCATATAGTTGAAAGGGCGCGGTGAACAATTCATCATCGATGTTCGGCATATCTTTGAAGTCGTCAACACTTCCGACTTGGCACCAAAGATTATCTCCAGAAGACATCTCAACAGGGGATTCTTTCTACCGCAATGAAATAAAAGACAGGAGTTAGAACTTGTATGAAAGCATATGAGAAGTGTCGCCACACACTGCAAGACACAACTCACACAATGGCTACCCAAACATCATTCAAGTCTCAGTCTTGGTACAAGCCTCAAGTCTGGTATTGCTCAAGTCAAAAGGCTGGTATTGCTCAAGTCGCAAAGGCTGGTGTTAATCACGACATAAGGCTGGTATAATAGGCGCACACAAAGAAGGCGGTTTCACCCGAAGCACATGGCTGACGTTTGAAGCATGTACACAAAGTAGACCCACTTTCAACCGAAGGCACAACAAGCCCACGTTCGATCAAGCAAAAGCGCAGAACCCCACGAACGAAGCAGCGCAATGATCGCCGATTAGGCACATCCCCACGATCAACGGGCAGCGCAATAGCCCCTCGACCGAAGCAGCCATAGCAAGGTCGATCGAAGCAGGCAAGACCGACATCATGCTAGGGGAACACTTTTTCTCGGACGTCTCTTGAACGTGACATGCTCGGGGACAGACTGACCCGTCTCTCCCGGTAACATCTAACATTGTCTCATAAGTTTTATCTTTAATCAAGTCACCATCTCATGCCTACCACACAATAGTGTAACCATTGTGTGCTAGTGCAGGGACTTAATGTTGATGGTGGATTTTCGCTTAAGGTTAAATTTGTAAGTAACCGTAAAATCATGCGCCGACATCTTGTAAAAGATAAAGCCGTTTATAAGTGACGGATACTCTCACTTAATTCACCAAGAATGGAGCATGTAGCAACAATCCCATTCTCAGTGAATACGTAAAATTCCTCCAGGTTGGAGCATGTAGCAACAATCCCTTCCCGTGAATTTCATATCCGCCTTGTATTTCCCGTGACTCATTATCGTGTGGCATGACGACCGAGTGTTACTCTTATAGAGTAACACAAACCTCCAAACACTATAATGAAACCATGTACGAAATACCCGTACATGTGCCGATTCTCGGTGTGTTATACTAGCCCGAGCCCTCTCTGTGTTATACTAGCCCGATTGAGTCCCTCTCACTGTGTTATACTAGCCCGATTGAGCATCCGAACTTGATCAGTATCGCTCTCCTGATATGATTCGATCGCAGTCATCCAACTCCACAAGCATGATTGATGACCACGATCAATTCCATCACCCCTGGGGTGTATGGAATACACACGGCCTTAGCTTGCCAAATATGATTCGATCGCAGTCATCCAACTCCACAAGCATGATTGGATGACCACAAATCAATTCCATCACCCCCAAGCATGGTATGGAATACACACGGCCTTAGCTTGCCAAATATGATCTGATCGCAGTCATCCAACTCCACAAGCATGATTGATGACTACAGATCAATTCCATCACCCCTGCGGTATGGAATACACACGCCGACCCGCATGGTCGACCATTGGCCTTTGCTTGCCAAAAGAAACCGTCCATACCAAGCATTATGGACGGAAACCCTAAATTAGGGTTTGCGCATATTACATGTGCCGCAAAATCCTGGTCTCAACCATCCATCTTCGCAGGTATAGATGGAGGGTGTAGATGTAGACTCAAAGGGCCCGGAGCATGTCGACACAATCACCATGTGACCGCCTACACACTTGGCCAATCTGGTCAAAGCCAACCGTGGTTGGTTACAACAAAACCGTCCGCCCAAAAGAGCATGGTCACAAGACGCTTTGAAAGCCAAAATTAGGGTTCAAGCCATCACGCGCGTCCATCTTCTCCGGCACGAATGGAGGGTCACAGATTAGATTAAGCAGTGTCCGGTTATACCAAAGATGACCACCGTGGACCCATCTACCTCCTCTTGCGGTCGGCCAAGGCATATCATGCCTGGCCAATCCAAAACGCCCGCTCAAACATGCGTGGTTACACTTCCCAAATTGCAAATCGATCTCGACCACTCAACTTCACCGGACGAATTGGGTGGCTTAGATCGCGTCTTCTTGGGAAAGTGAAGTATGGGCGTGAACATCAGCCCGCCACCTTCACGCTGGTTAACCGCCAAGACCGACCAAGCTAGGTCGTCTTGGAAAACGCGGAAGAGAGCATGGCGCGCTTCCTTTGCGGCATCAAACTCTTATCGCAAATCGATCTCAACCACTCAACTTTACCGGTCAAATTGAGTGGCTTAGATTGCACCTTCTTGGGAAAGTGAAGTATGGACGTGCACACCATCGTGTTGTCTACACACATGCCCTAGTCGGCCCTCTTCAAAACCTTTCCCATGCTTGGTTTCGACCAAGCTGAAGAGTGATGCTTGCGCACCTCTTTAAAAACCCTAATTTCATCAATCTGGCCGCAGATGAGTGTCTCAAACATCATCTCATCCGTCCGACTTCACCAACTTTGGTTATACAACCTCAGTCAGAGTTATTTGGTTAGTGAGGATTCATTACCCATCACTTTACCACACCGTAATGCAAATGCACTCGCATAAAATACACACGATACTCCACAAGTATCGACTTTCAATAACGCAGTTATTCAATTCAGCATTACATGCTATCTTCCGTGGATCCACGATCCACATTCCGCATATCAATCATGTCACAAACCGGGGATACATATCGGGGTATTGGTCTGGCGGTTTACGGCGTGCGGCGTGCAACGCGCCATCACAAGAACGTGTTAGGAAGTCATGGACGGTTAGAGATGAACAGAAAAGGGCAAGACTGGTCGTGTGTTACCTGCACACAACTCCACTACTCCATCATTCCACTACCTCCACTTCCCACGAGAAACGTGAATGAGGCTCAATGACTTGTATAAATAGGTTCTCCGCCCTCTTTTCCAATAGGAACGAACAAAGGAAATAACGGAGAACAACACAAGTTCAGACGACAGAAACCAAGTGTTAATACAAACCGTATTCAAATACTTAGAGCCTGCTTGCATCAACCGTAAGCTTGCTCATCTTTCTGTTACAAGTCATAAGCAAGCCAACACCTTCACAATCTCAACACCTTCTTCGCTTCCTCCCTAAGATCAACCCCATCTCCTTCACTTTGTGACCGAAACAAGTCCGAAACGGCCATTTCTTGGTTTAGCCTGACTTGCACGTATTGATCTCTCGAATCTACAAGCACTCACCGCGCAAAGGCATTTGTTGAAGGTTTAGACTCATTCCTCATCCACACCCCAAATTACCAAATTCTGCAGGAGTAGTTTTCACCCATCAACATCTTGGCTCTGTGGTTATCCCGGGATATTTTCGATGACGGCTCTGGTAAGAAGGAGATAAGGCCGGAACTCCTCAAATTTGCTATAAGATTGGCGACAGGAGTCGTTCTCCCCATTGGCGGCTTGTTTCTGCCTCTATGTACACGCACTTGGATCATCTGGTCAGATATGCGGCTTCAAATGGTTACATGAAAGTGGACTCGTATGTTCACGTTGCTTTTCTCAAGGCGTGGCTTTGGGAGCATCTTGAAAAATACGCTCCTAAACCATTGGTTTCACTTCCCGTCTTGGGGTGGTTCGAGAATACTCCGCTGGTCGAATAGGCGCCCAAGAGCCGGTTCAAACCTGGCTGATTTCTCGATAACTTCGTGCGCCGTAAATTTTTGTCCATGGGCCCAAGTGTGTACATCCATAGTCCA